>KZ451883.1:2868805-2971966 GCA_002786265.1 Apostasia shenzhenica | reverse complement strand
TCAATGTTATGTTATGTTATCTTTAGAAATTAATTATTTGGTTTAATGACATCTTTAAATAACGTTACAATTAATTACAAAAATGCCATTACATGATGACATCTAGATGTCACTCCAAATTGGGTGACATCTCAAGATAACACCATAAATTTGTCATTATAATGCCAATAACTTCCAACTAAACAAAAATAATTTGGATAGCATTGATATTTTCTAATATCATAATATTGAACCAAACAAATGTCTATTAATAAATAATAATGACATTTAGATAATATGACATCTAAAAATAATATTAATATTGAGATAACATTGAACCAAACGCCCCCCTTAACTTAGGGGTGAAATATATATAATATTAGAAGAATTTGGATATTGGACCGCTGGCTAAGTGAAAAGGTCATCCATCATGCACGAAGAAGAACCGACTTTCACCGCACCAACCCTTTCGTCTCTTCCTCGCATGAAAGAGAGAGAGGAAAAAAATCATTAAATTCTGGAAGAATGGGAGTCGCTGTGGCCCAGAGATGGTTCGACGACGTCATGCCTTCCATTTCTTTATCACTCCGCCGTCCTCCTCCCTCTCTCTCCGCCCTCTGCGCCGTCTATAAAACCATTCCACTGGCACTTCTCGGCGATGCAGCCCTGATCGCAGCTGTACAACGGCGCCGGACACATCACCAGCGATATTCGGCTGCCAATGTGCTATGCCTCTTGACTAGCCAGGGAAGCGTTCTCCGATCCGTTGTCGATGGCCGCTATCTTGGGCATCGGCACCGACGACCCTGCTGTCACGAGCAGCAGCCGCAGGAGCTGGATTTCCCCGAGCTTCCACGATCCGGCGGACGTGTTCCGTCGGAGCTCGGCGCCGCTCGAGGACGATGAAGAGAAGCTCAAGTGGGCCGCGCTGGAGAAGCTGCCTACATACGACAGGATGAGGACGGGGATTCTCCGGCAGTTTGACGAGGATGGCAAGGCCGTGAGCCATGAAGTCGACCTCGATAAGCTCGGCTTGCACGAGAGGAAGATACTTCTCGATCGTATCATGAAGATCGTTGAGGAGGACAATGAGCGATTCTTAAAGCGACTGAGGGATCGAATAAACCAGTTTAGAATTTAAAACTCTCTTACTTTCTGATCGATTGTTTCATCCTTAAGTCACCTAGTCTTTGTTAGAAATTGATTAATTTTTGGTGTTTAATGAAATAGGGTTGGCCTCGAGCTTCCTAAGCTTGAAGTGCGGTTTCAGAATTTGTCAGTTGAGGCCGATGCATACGTTGGAAGCAGAGCGCTTCCTACTCTGTTAAATGCTGCCATAAATACCCTAGAGGTGCCACTATATCGAAATCTTCTAATCCTTCATTTCTCAATAATACTATGTGACGCCCGTGGCCGAAGAGGGCGGGGAGTAATCGCCGGGTGATGTCCTAAGAGAAAGGAATCACTGAGGTAAAGTGCGGCTCCTGGCAGGCTTCTAGGCCGAATAATGAGTTGTGAGAGAGGCACAAAAATGAATCGATTCACATCGAAAAGGGAGGGAGATCCTGAGCTGTAGAAGTAGGTAACGTGATCCCAAATGGTAGAGACGCATTTTGGGCAAAACCGTGAGGCTAATGATGGAAAACTTCGTAGTTAAGCGTGCTTGGGCTGAAGTAACACTGTGATGGGTAACCTTCTAGGAAGTGCTCAAGTCACGCAGTTTTCCTGAAGTTAAAACGGATAATACCTCTACAATGAGATCACAGGATTTTACAATAATACACACCACATTACATTATTCTTATATATATATATATATATATATACATGAGAAAATATCAGATACAACTAATACTGAAATTAAGTTTGCGCAACAGTTTCATTTCTTATTTAATCACTTTTATATTTATTTTTTATGCTCATCTGGACTTTTAGTTTTGCCTATTGAGTTTGTTCTAACGAACTCCTGCATGGAAAAATGGCAGATATAACACAACACAAGAGAAAAAAGAATGAGAGGCCAGAGAGAAAATAGATTAAAAATACCTAAAATTTAGTTAATATACTTGAAAATGAGAATTAGAAAATCTTAAAGAGTTTTTTTTTTCTTTTGATGTAAATTGGTCTAGGGTGAACTTGCAAATTGTGGTGTGTTCTAGACAAACAAAGTATATTTAGTGGATTAATTTTAAAAGTGGGAGAATTTTTATCTCTAACATCTCGGTCGTTAGTAATCTGAGTGCGATGATGTTTAAGCTAGGGTTACTGGCGATCGGGATGTTACATACTACGTCTACCTGTTCGTTACGTTAGCCTAATTGTGGTTTGCTTATTATGCCATGTGATTTCTATATTTTATCCGAGTGCAACAGGAGTGTTATTTCTTCATAATCTTCAAAAAAAATTTCGAGTTTGCTTGTGCGAGAAACTACAGTCTTTTCTTGATAAAGTTGCTATGAGGCATGTTTCTATTCCGGTCAAAATTTAGTCAAGAGGCAGATGGAATTGAGGAGTTTGTTACATTATTTGTTAAGGAGCTTTCATTTTGTTCCTCTTGATCACTTTTGCATCTTTTTTTTTTTCTCTTTTGGTGTTGCACAGGGGTTATTTGGGTTTGTTCAGTTTTCTCAATCAAAGAAAAGAGTCAAGAAAGTACTGACTAATGTTAGTGGCATTCTAAAGCCGTCAAGGTGAGTTCATGATGCTCAAAGCATACATTATTATAAAATAGGTTTATAGTTACTGAGTTGTTGCCAAGTGGAAAAAAATTCCTTCTGTTTTTACTAGTATCTTAATTAAGTAATGCAGTAAATACTTAGAGGGGGCATTGTTTTAGACAGGTTAAAGTTGAACTCAAGTGATGATATTTTTGCATTGAAAATTGTGCATAAAGTGAAATTATTTCGATTAAAATTTGAGATGTATGTACGATGCTAAATATAGTTAGAGGGTGTTTGTTTCGATCTTGTTGTGATTTTATGTTATGTTATTTGAAGAAAATGATTGTTTGGTTTGATAATATATTTAGACAATATTGTTAAAAATTATTAATTTATCAATCTAAATTAATATCTAGATATCACTCAAAATTGAGTGACATTTACATGTTGCCCTAATTGTAATGAAGTGAAGTTGAATTAATTTTTAGAGATAATTAGACATTTAGATAATACGAACATCTAGATAACATTCAACCAAACACCCCCTTAGTTATTATCTTAATATTTGTGTAAGATGTGAACTGAAATTAATTTCATTATTTTAGAATTTATGTAAGATGTAAATACAATTTAATTTTAATATTGAGATTTATGTAGAATTTGACCTGTCAAGTTAAAACTTTAACTTGCTAACCAAATACACTTTTAAGGATGATCTTTTGTTGAGGAACAACAAGGGACTTAATATACAAGCGGTGGACACCCCTAAAAGCACGAGCTTGTTGGTAAGGGCCACCCACTTGTATATCAACAACTTAAATTGTGGTTGCTAATGTGGGACTATTCTCAACTATGCTCTTGTGTGTATAACAATTACTGGATCCACTCCACCTTCAATGGGGCACTCATCAAGTGCATGCAAACCTAAAACCCACCTCTCACCACAGGGGTCCATAGTGTGAGATAAATGCTCTTTGGCATCTCAATAATGGTAGAAAAGAGCAAGATCTATGGTAGGAGTTAAGACACCAGCACTTGATCCCATCCAACTTTAAATCACTTGTTAGGGGAGCAATGGAGGACCCAATATATAAGAGAGAGGACACCAATTAATCCAAAAGCCTAAGATTATGGTTAAGAGCGACTTACTTGTATATGAACACCGCAGCTTGTGTTCATATCACCAACATGAAATTATTCTCATAGTTAAGTATTTATGAGTTTATCTATATGATTATAGCTTGTTGTTGAATACAAGTATTTGTTGAAATCAAATATAAGTATTTCATTTAGCCATCGAAGTATTGGTAAAGGAGATGCCTAGTCATGGATTTTACAAGTCTTCAAGCCATTGTTGCGGATGATAACTTTTCATACATTATCCAACATTAGTATCAAGCAATCAAATATTGGAGAAATGTATTTTTTTAACCATTTGAGTATCAGGCAATCATACATTACCAACATTATCCAATCACTTTTTAATAAAATTTTTTCCAACTTTCACATTGGTCCTAGAGAAATAATTTTTTACAAATTAGCATTGGGCAATAATACATGGCAAGAAACCATCAGAAAGAATCTCACATATTTGGAGGTAAATGAGGGCTTATTATTTGATAGAGTGCAATGAAAATAAAAGATTCATGTACCGACCCCACTTTGTGGGTTCAAGGCTTGATTGTTGTTGTTGTGTGTTAGTATCAGGCAATCGTACATTATCCAATAGTAAACCAAAGCCAATCACTTCTTAATTGACAAAATTTAAATGATTTGCTTTATCCTTAATATGGCCAGCATTGTATCATAAGTAGAGGTAACTTGGTTTGTTTGCAATTAAGTGTTAAGTAAAAGCATCTCTTTTGAATATGATAATTGATAAAGAAAAACACATTCTACAAAAAACTGATTATTTTTTTAAAGTATTTTACCTAAAGACTTCTTTTTTGCTTTCTAGGAAATTCAAGTGAGAATTGATGAAATAGTCTCATAAAGTATTTTTTTATAGAATTATAAAGTGTATGTTAACACAACATTTTCATTGCTAAATAATTTTTCAGGATGACTCTTCTTCTTGGACCTCCGGGCTCAGGAAAAACAACATTACTACTAGCTCTTGCTGGAAAGCTTGATTGCAAGCTTAAGGTGGGTATTCTTTTATAGTTTCTTTTGAATGATGCTTATTAGTTTTTTTTATTGCTTATTAGTCTTGTTTGTGTGTAATTGTGGCATTTGTTTACTTTGTGCGCTCCTTTTTACTTCAAAGATATTCTCCTTCTTCCTCTTATATGTGCAGATGTGCATGTATTGTTTAGATTGATAATTAATCATCATGTATCAGGTATCTGGTAAGATCACATATTGTGGGCATGAATTGTCAGAATTTTATCCACAAAGAACTTCTGCCTACATCAGCCAGCATGACATTCACATTGGTGAAATGACAGTTAGAGAGACTTTTGATTTCTCAGGACGATGCTTAGGTGTAGGAACTAGGTATGAACTAATGGCAGAATTATCAAGACGTGAAAGAGATGCCGGCATTAAACCAGACCCTGAAATTGATGCCTTTATGAAAGCAATGGCTGTGGAAGGACGAAACTCCAACCTAGCAACTGATTACATTCTAAAGGTCTTCTTTGTGGTTTTTATGGATGTATTTGGAATTTTGTGTTGTTTTTTCCCTTTGCAGGACATAATGAAAATTACTGAATTTGTTAATTGGAACAAAATATAGGTACTTGGTTTGGATATTTGCTCAGATATTATTGTTGGAGATGAGATGCGACGAGGAATCTCTGGTGGACAAAAGAAACGTGTGACGACTGGTACTGATTCTAGCCTACATCTTGAAATGGAAAGGATATTGCCACTAAGTTTTGGTTTTAATTGCCCCTTCATGATATATGTCATCAATCATTACCTTTTAAAGAATTTTAGGACGCTTTAGTTAATTAATATATCAGTGATTAATTTGTGCCCTGAACCTTACACATGTAGTACTTATTTTTTGAGCCAGCAGAGAAGTTGATAGCAACTTATGCTGAAAAAATCAACATTTCCATCTTGCAATAAGACTTCATAATCCTCTGCAGCTATCATATCTTGCACTAGATATTGATAAATTCACCTTTGAAAACTCCATAAGATGCCTTTCACTTGAAGATTTTGCTTGGTAAACTTAAATTCTTGTCCTTGGTGCTTGCCTTGTTTTCATCCTAAATCCTGAATTAGATATGAAAAGTCGTTAATTGCAGTTTGAGTGTTGGTAATTGCATGTAATGATGAAATTGCTTATATGTTTCCCTTTTTGTAGGTAGATTCATAATTCAATTGGTTTGCATTTCCTTCCCTAAATTACCTTGGTTATTCTGGTTCTTTCTATAGGTGAGATGTTGGCTGGACCTGCAAGGGCTCTATTTATGGATGAAATATCAACTGGACTTGATAGCTCCACCACCTTCCAAATTGTCAAATTCATTAAACAGATGGTGCATGTCATGGATGGAACAGTCCTTGTCTCACTTTTGCAACCTGCACCTGAGACTTTTGAACTTTTTGATGATGTTATATTATTGTCTGAGGGTCAGATAGTCTATCAAGGACCTCGTGAAAATATACTCGAGTTCTTTGAATTCATGGGTTTCAAATGCCCAGAAAGAAAAGGAGTCGCAGACTTTCTGCAAGAGGTCACATCAAGAAAGGATCAAGAGCAATACTGGTTTCGAGAAAATCAACCTTATCATTACATCCCTGTCTCAGAATTTTCAAACTCTTTCAAATCTTTTTATGTTGGGGAACGACTTGCAGAAGAGATGAAGATTCCTTATGATAAATCCATGGCACATCCCTCTGCTTTGGCAACAAAGAAGTATGGCATGTCCGGCTGGGAGTTGTGCAAGGCATGTTTTGCAAGGGAGTGGCTTTTGATGAAGCGGAATTCTTTCATTTACATATTTAAGACTACCCAGGTAACAATTTTGGCAGTGGTAACCACAACTGTGTTCTTGAGAACCAACATGCACCATGAAACTATTGCTGATGGATGGAAATACTTTGGTGCATTATTCTTTAGTTTGGTAAATATGATGTTTAACGGAATGGCAGAGTTACCTTTGACTATCTTAAGACTACCTGTGTTCTATAAACAAAGAGACTTCTTGTTCTACCCTCCTTGGGCATTTGGATTATCATATTCACTCCTCAAGATTCCCCTATCATTATTAGAATCTGGTATTTGGTTAATCATTACATACTATGGGATTGGTTTTTCGCCTTCTGTCGGCCGGTAAATATCTTTATGCTTTTATGGATGTCCAGTATATGTGTCATTCTCAAAGTAATTATGTTGCTACGTGAAGTTTTTGTGCTTAGCCACTTAATCTTCCCTATATTTGCATAAACTGAGTTCATGTTTCTTATGTTGAATTTTCTTACATTGGCAGGTTGTTTCGCCAGTTGTTGGCATATTTCTCTGTCCACCAGATGGCTCTTTCCCTGTTCCGATTCATTGCTGCAGTTGGAAGAACAATGGTCATAGCAAACACATTTGGATTTTTCGCCTTGCTTGTAATATTTGTTCTAGGAGGATTTGTTATCTCCAAGGGTCAGTATATAACTTAACTAGCAAATTATTAATTCCCTTCGGGTAATAGTTTGTTTTCCTGGAAAGAAATTAGGAATCTCTAAATCATTTTGTTTAGCATCTTGGTTTCTACAGATAATATTCAGCCATGGTGGATATGGGGCTATTGGATTTCTCCAATGATGTATGGACAAACTGCCATTGCTTTAAACGAATTTCTTGATCCTCGATGGAGCCACGTAATTTTTTCAAAATACCTTTCAAGATTATTTTGCCTTACTGTTATTTATTCTTTTGTTGAGAGATTATCTGATATAGTAGTTGTACTCACTTCCATTGTTTTATAGTAGTTGTACTCACTTTCTTGGTTTTATTCTTTTGTTAATTTGCTTTTGGCTTTATTGTAGCCAAACAATGACCCCAACATAAATGAACCGACAATTGGAAAGGCAATTCTCAAGTCCAGAGCTATGTTTGTAAATGGCTATTGGTACTGGATTTGTATTGGAGCGCTTTATGGATTTGCCATTCTCTTTAATATTTTATTTATATTGGCATTAACTTACCTGAACCGTAAGTACATGGTCTCTCATGTTTATTGTTTATTTTTTGCTTGCAAACCTACACTTACCCTTTGTTGCATTTCAAATGTTGTAGCTATTGGAAATTCTCAGTCTGTAATTTCAAATGAGGATGAAGAAACTCGTAACAAACAGGGCCAAGAGTCAATGATGGAAATAATACCAAGAAACCCAGAAAGCATTAATGTATCTGCTAAACCTATTACTGCAGGTCTCTATAGATCAATTATCAAATTTCTTCTTTTGAACTAATTGCTGTTTCTGTTGTTTACGTCCAATACATTTTGGCAGCCTAAATTGTGTAATTTAGGGATAAACGTGAATGTGTGTTGTTGTAGTGCATCATCATCATTTATGATCATCAATAGCCTCTTCTCATGTAATTGGCTATTTGCATGAGGATTGAACTATTTTAAAAAAAAAAAGGAAAAAAAGTGGAAGAAGAATAAGCAGAAGATTTTGTTTGAGCTGCTGAAATAATGCTTCTACCAGATAAGTTTTATTATCTTAATCAATTGCTAAAATGATTCTACATTTAGGCTTTTCTTGTTTATGAAAAGTTTACTGTGTTCTCTATAAAACTTTAATAAAAATGGAAAGTGGAAGGAGAGATTGGAGGGGTCATGCCACTTCCTTTTGGACGATCCAACAATGTTGATTCATTTCTTGTTTTATTCGTCAGATACTAAAATGATAGGAACTTTCAAGAACTCAGGGAGCACCAGGAATATGGATAATCAAGTAGCACATGGAATGGTTTTGCCTTTTCAGCCTCTGTCTCTTGTATTTGACCATATCAATTATTATGTGGACATGCCTTCTGTAAGTTAATTATCTCAAATTTATGAACATGAAGCATTGAAAAGCATTTTGTTACATGTTCTATAATTAATGTGACATATTCCTTGTATTAGGATTTGTTTTTTTCCCTAACTGATGGATTAGGCTGTGTATTTCAACTTGTAAGTACGTGAGTGAGCTTATTTAGTTGATTCCCTCATTATTTCTTTGGAATATAATAGCTTTTCCTCGTTCTCCGTACAACATATAAAGATATTTATGAGAATATTCAGAGTAAGTCCGAGGATTTGTTTATTTTTGAGGGTATTCAAGACCTGGATGTTTGTTGGACGTTTGATGTCTTTATTTGTCAAAGATTTAGGATTGCTATATGAGAATTTTTATAATGAATATTAACATTTGTCTTGTCCACTTGATAGCCCCATTGTCACATTTCTTACCTGTTAATTAGTTATTATTTTATAACTTTGGAATATGCAAATAATTCTATTAATTTTGTAGCTATTTTTTAGTTGAAGACAACTAAAAAAGTTACTCAAACATGTTATAATTTTGTATTGCTGTTACTTCAAAGTAATGCCTGGGTGCATTCCCATCTCCAATTCATATAAACCTCATGTTTAAGTTCGAAGTATTATTTGTCCTTTTGGTTATCTTTGCTTAAGGATTTACTATGGAAAGCATTCATAATGTCTTTGTTTCTCTTATAGGAAATGAAGAAGCAAGGGGTCCAAGAAAAACGTCTTCAATTGCTTTGTAATGTGAGTGGTGCATTTAGACCGGGTATCTTGACAGCTTTAGTTGGTGTAAGTGGAGCTGGAAAGACTACTTTAATGGATGTATTAGCTGGAAGAAAAACTGGAGGGTATATTGAAGGAGACATAAGTGTGGGCGGATACCCTAAAAAACAAGAAACCTTTGCTCGAATTAGTGGTTATTGTGAACAGAATGACATTCACTCACCGCATATCACTGTTCATGAATCCTTGACCTACTCAGCTTGGCTTCGTCTTTCTCCAGAAATAGATCAAGAAACGAGAAAGGTCACTCTACTTCCTTTTCCTTTATGTTTCTCTGCTTCCTTTTTCCTGCAAAATTATCTCACTAAGATTTATGCATGTGTTGATGCCAGAAAGTCAAGAGATGATTAGGAGAGGGGGGTTTTTACTTAGAAACCACTTAAGCGGGAAAACCCCGTCACCAGTCTCATGGCAGCTTAAAAGGATTCCACTAAAGAGAAATTTTTTACAGAAGAGAGTGGAGTTTTTTTTTTTGCATAGAGAGAGAGAGAGAGCGTGACAGATTAGGGGAGATGGTCCTCTTTCTTATTACAATGAGAATTTTATAGCCTAAGTTTGGCTTATGACTGTCACTTTAAAGAAATGACTTCTGTCTATGACATGACATCAGTGGTAGCGCGGTCAGAGCCTGGAGGCCTTTCCTGTACAGGTTGTATGGTCCATACAGCCTAGCCATCCCTCTTAAAAACAGCATGGAGACCTTTATTTTGTGCTGACTGAGTCTAGACAGTTCATCTCGGGGGATTCGGCTTGAGTCCTTTGGTGTAGGCTTTTCATTATGCATTCACCAAACGTCATATGTGAGTGTTGCTGAGTTTCCTTTTTGCGTTTGGCATGCGAGCCTTCCACGTGTACGCTCAGATATGTTGGCGTGGATCCAGATACAACAACATACGTGAATGAATTATTATGTTTTGCAAAATTTAAGATTTTGTTCTTTTGCATCTAAAGTGGACAATTTTGCAGCACTAATATTTTCTTTATTTATATGATTATTACCTGATATCCTTGAAGTATATTACTTTGCTTTACTTGGCAAATATATAGAATTCATACTCAACATTGCAGAATCTCAATTTGCCAACTCTAATATGTAAATTTTGTTGTGCATTATAGATGTTTGTTGGTGAAATAATAGACTTGATTGAGCTGAACCCATTAAAGGATGCTCTGGTAGGCCTTCCAGGAATAGATGGCCTGTCTACAGAACAGAGAAAGAGACTAACAATTGCTGTAGAATTAGTTGCAAATCCATCCATCATCTTCATGGATGAGCCAACATCTGGTCTTGATGCGAGAGCTGCTGCAATTGTTATGAGGACTGTGAGGAATACAGTAAATACTGGTCGAACAGTGGTTTGCACAATTCATCAACCTAGCATTGATATATTTGAAACCTTTGATGAGGTTTGTTTTTGCTATCTTAATTTCATTATTAAGTGTGAGATATGCTATCATATTATCAGGGATCATATTTTTTGGTCTCAGTTACTTCTAATGAGAAGAGGAGGAGAAGTTATATATGCTGGAGAGCTTGGGCATCATTCTTGCAAGCTTGTACAGTATTTTGAAGTAAGTTCCAATATGCACAGCACTTGACTGTTTTCTTTGAATACAAATTAGGGATTTGTTGTTTTTTCAAAGTGTCAATTTGATTCTTTAATGGAATGGTTAATTTGATTTAAAAACCACTTGCCATTTATGTAAATCTTTTGGGTTCATGCATAGCCTACTCTGCTATATGATAGGAGTATGTGCATTCATTTTCACAGCATCAATTATTACATTGGTACATATTATTAGTAATAATAGCACATGGAATGGTTAATTTTAAGAGACATTGACTAATTTTTAGTTTGTTATCTCACATTACATTCAACTAACCCCAGAGATGTACAGTCAATTTCAGGGGTTCCCAAAATTAGTGAAGGATATAATCCTGCCACTTGGATGCTGGATATTACTTCCCCTTCTATTGAAGCTCAGCTGAATCTGGATTTTGCTGAGGTTTATTCTTGTTCCTCTCTCTACCTGTAAGACCTTCTTGCTTTTTCTTAGTTCCCGTATTATCATATTTATTTTCTTTACCTCTCATCTCCACTTTTCCATTCTCTCTCTGTGTAAACTCTCCACCATTTTTATCTCCCTCACTCTAAAAGGGTATTTGGCCTTGTAACTAGAAGTCAATTTTTTATGTTTCCTCCCGTGGATAACAGGAAAAATCAAGAGCTTGTCAAGGAATTGAGCATTCCAAAACCTGGTTCTGTGGACCTTGCTTTTTCTACAAAGTATGCACAGAATTTTGTAACCCAATGCACAGCATGCTTCTGGAAACAACATTGGTCTTATTGGAGAGACCCTCAATACAATGCCATCCGGTTCTTCTCAACGCTTGTCACAGGTCTTTTATTTGGTACCATTTTTTGGGGAAAGGGACAAAAGATGTAAGTTTTGGAATTCTTGTGCTATCTTTCTTACTGTCGCAATTGAATAATATCCTACAATGTAGCTTCATGGAAAAAGATAAAAGCACAATCATAAAAATGTGGAAAGAGAAACCACGTTTTACCTCTGCTCTTTATTTAGTTGATGGCGCTTGAAATGCAGCTTCAACTTTACCACTTTTGGTGTGTGCTTGTATCTTACTGGTAAAATAGGGGCTTCATTTAGTTCTTAAACTGATTGTGGCTACTTGTTAGGATTATTTTTTTTATGCTAATTGCCAATTATGAAATAGCTTAAGCTAAACCGATGAGAGAGGATGATTTTGTTGGTGTAGTTGTGTGCTTATGGCTCAAGTATTCAAACGTTGGAGGTAATTTGTCCGCTCTAACAAAGAACACCTATAGCACCTAGGCTACCACATTCGTGTTAAACTGTTGTACATGATAGGGACACTATGTTAGATTGAAAAAAAAGGTAAGGATTTTACCATGATCCTTTTGAAGAAGCGAGCGAGTTTCTTGGTTTTAAACTGAAATCTCGAGATTCCTTTTGAAAAAATAATGCTAATGCGTTCTTTTATATTAAATTTCAGTTACCAATTAATGCAAAATCTTAAGTTTGTAGGTTATGACACAAATAATTTTTATATTTTAACACACTCCGTCGCTCCATTACGTACTAGCTTATTTGCTTTGTATTGTGGAATTTGGCATAAATAATTTTTTCAGAACCATATGCTCAATGGAGTTCAAGCTTGTAGGTTATGATCCATGAATAATTTTATATTCTAATATTATTTGCACATGTATCTTTTTCTCCTTGGTCCTAAACAATAAGTTTTCGTGCATTTGTGCTCGTATTAAAACTTCCATCTATGATTGACTCTTATTAAGGTAATAAATTTGCTTAGAGAATTTCTGGTTTTACATTAGCATGTACCAAAAACCTCTCTAACTTGTATTTTCTGGATTTTATTGTCAAGTTAATTTTTGTTATATATGCATCTTGAAACTGCACTTTTGTTGGTCTAACAGAGATAAACAGCAGGACGTGTTAAATTTGATTGGCGCAATATATGCTGCTGTTTTCTTTCATGGAGCTGCCAATGCTAATACTGTTCAGCCTGTGGTAGCCATAGAGAGGACAGTGTTTTATCGCGAAAGAGCGGCTGGCATGTTCTCACCATTTGCCTATACATTTGCTCAAGTAAATCTAATTCTCTATCTTCTTCCCCAATTAATTTTATATATTCAAGCAAATTATGCCAGAGAATATGAGTATAGTTTTGAGCCACCATAATTCTTTTTTGTGGGTAAACTTCCATATGTCAAACTATACAAAGTAGTCCTACCCCATTTGTGAAAACTGAAAACAAACAATATAAATAAAGGTTTAAGTTTACATAGATTTTATTCACCAAAAATATTGAACTTGTGCCTGCTATTTTTGGCAATCTTTCTGAGCCCTTCACATAATTATTTTACTTGCAGTTGAGCATAGAAGCAATCTACAATGCTGTGCAAAGCCTTGTTTACTCTCTGCTCCTTTTCTCTATGATCGATTTTGGTTGGAAAGTGGACAAGTTTTTGTGGTGGTTCTTCATTATCTTCATGTGCTTCATCTACTTCACATTATATGGTATGATGGCTGTAGCAATAACTCCCAGCTATCAAGTGGCTAGCATCATATCATCGTTTTTCTATTCCTTATGGAACTTGTTCTGCGGTTTCATCGTAACAAGAAAGGTATGAAATTTCTATAAGAAGTTATTTGGGACAATTACATGCATAGCTAGGATTTGGGAGAGAAAGCTTTTCTACAAACACAAACTACATTGTTTTACAGATGCATCACGGAAGTTGTTGAAGTACCATAGAATTAATACTTTTCTTACCACTCTTTCCCAATGTTAGAAAATCAAAATGAAGAAGATAATTGCTTAGAATAGGGAAACGCATTTGATCTGTTGAGAAATATAAAATTAGATGGAAATGAGATTCATTGAGTGAGGGAATGATGTTTAAATTTAAAATTATTAATATTTAAATATTGAGTTATTAAATTAAGTGCAAAATCTTTTCTAAAATAAATTATACGAAACGTTTTTTCAAATCCCCAAATTAAATTATTTAAAATTAGAATTAAAGTGACTTGTCTTATTAAAAAGAATTTATTAAATTAGATTAGGGCTTTGCCTTTAAATTCATTTTTTAATTCTCAAGTTTTGTCTTTAAATTCAAAAGTTTAGATTTGAGATTTCTAAAATTAAGAGTAGTCATAAATCGAACAATAATTATCTCTTAAATAAAGCTATGGTTACACAATTAGAGTCAAATAAAAAACTGAATTGAGCGAATAATTTCTATCAAAACTGACTAATCAATGATAGTTGAAATCGAGAAAAAAATGATACCTTAATATGTAAACAATTGAGTTGGGTTTAGGGCTTGCTCGATTCTGCATGTGCTGAAAATAATTAGGCGAAAGCAGTTCTTGTGTGCACAGTGCGAGCTCGATCGGGGTGGCCGATCACATGTTCGACCAACGGAGAGATTGCTAGAGGAGTTCGCGCACAGTGGGGCTGAGCAATGGATGTCGCAGATGCTCACGACAGAGGTGAGCTGGAGTTCCACAAGTTGGAGAAGAGGTGGCAGGTCGTCATAAATTGTTCGTGTTGAGGCGCACGGGCGGCGGAGTTGCGTAGCGTGATGCGTGCATGTGGTGGGAGTGGAGGACAATGAACAGTGCAGGTCGTGCATGTGGAGGCCACGAATGTTTGAGGCTCGAGCTAAGCGGGTCTCGTGGGACTACGGGTGCGAAACACGCTCGGGATGCGTGCGGGCGTACACACGTGGAACTCCCCACGGGTATGCAATCGTGGGATGTGTGAGACTTCCGCAGGACACAAGTTGCTCGTGCACGGCTTGCGCGAGCTCACCGTGCGGGGGCTTGACATGATGAAGGTGTAGTAGATCAGCGAAACAGAGCAAGCGAGATTGTGGATTTCTTTTAATAATAAAAGGGTAATTAAGCTAATTTAAGGATTTTCACTCAAGGTTAATCATACCCTTTCCTTTAGCAGAATATCGATCCCTTAATTCGGGTCTAAGCTGTAAGAAAACTTAAATTTCATTTTATTTAGTGTTCTCTTACAATGTTAGACAACCTCTTTATATAGAGATTTATGGCCAAATTTGAAAATATAATAATAAATGCTGGAAATTAAATGCCAAATAAACCTAAAACAAATATGCAACTAATTTTATTATGATAAAAACAAATCAACTCCAAAATAGCCGGTCTTTATATCTCTCAAATTAGCTTCAAATTTTCATCAAATCAATTCAAATGTTACTGCAATGTTACTTCTCAATTCTCATTTGGTGTTATTTGTCTAGAAACCTTTCATTTCTCACCTTTGTCAGCATGATGTTGAGGTCTTACAATTATGTGAATATGCAGATGATGCCAGCAGGATGGAGGTGGATGTTCTGGGCTAATCCAGTGGCACTGACTATTTATGGTCTTGTTGTGTCTCAGATCGGAGAGGCGGAAAATATGGTCCAAATTCCAGGCGAGGTTAGCGTAGATGTCAAAACTTTCTTAAAACAGTTGCTAGGATATGAGCACGACTTTCTCGGTTATCTCGCCTTAGCTCACGTAGGCTTCATTGTCGTCTTCACCTTCATCTTCGCATATGCCATTAAGTTCTTCAACTTCCAGAAAAGATAAAGACAGGTGTAAGATATAGATTGTGTAAATGGATGTCAACACCAACATCAACCTTTCTGTTTTTTGTTCCTTAGACCTAACTAGTTTTTTTCTCCCTAAATTTTGATTTTCTTTTAATGTTCTTCTTGTCTATTCCTATAGTTTTCCCTTGAATGACATATGATTCAAGTGAAGGCAAGTAGAGAGAGCTCTTTTTTGTGTTGCATGTTCTGTTATACTACTATTGCTCTATTTTTTGCATTTACGCTACATACTTATTTTATATGCTGGCCCCATTTGTCTAAGAGTTTAAAATTAACTTGGTTTAATTTTAACCAGGCATATCATATCACACATAAAATTTAATATTAAAAATTAAATTTATTTCACATCCTACACATATTACTAAAATAATAACTAACTTATATCACATCCCTCGCATATTCCAACATAATAACTAACTTTATATCATATTCCTCACATATCCCAATATAATAACTAATTTTATTTCACATCATTCACAACTTTCAATAAAAAAATATCTCTATCTAAATTTAATTTTTACCTTCTTAAATTTAACCTTACAAACAAACACACCATTAGTCTTTTTATTTATAAGGTTAAATTTAAATAGAGATTTTTTTTATTGAAAATTATAAATAGTGTGAAATAAAATTAGCCATTATATTGGAATATGCGAGGAACGTGATATAAAGTTACTTATTATATTGATATTGAGATATGTAAGGAATGTGATATAAATTAGTTATTATTTTAGTAATATATGTAAGATGTGAAATAAAGTTAATTTTTAATATTAAATTTTACGTGTGATGTGGCATGCTAGATTAAATTTAAATCAGGTTAATTTTGAACTTCAAAATAAATAAGGCCTAAAAGATAAGAATTAAATAATCGTTAAATTTTTATTCCACTAAATTAGGTTGATTATATAAATTCATTATTTTTATTTTATTTTATTAAATAATAACTCATTATGTAATTTAAATATGTAAAAAAAAATTATAATTTTTTTAAATTATTTTCTTATTTTTTTAAAAATTAAATAATTAAATTTTTCTTAGTAGATTTTTTGGCCTATAATATATATGTATTTAAATCATTTAAGTGAGCTCATTATCGATTAAAATTATTTCAATTTGTTTATGAATATATTTATTTTTAATCTTATTATAAAATTTAATCTATGCAATTGTATTTTCACATGAAGTTGTTAAACACAACATTTAGAAATGTACTGGGGAGTAATAAGTAATGTGTAATAATGTGAATTATAAGAGAGACTAACAAAAAAGTTAATGAAAATTACTTTGTCATAAAAAAATCTTGTTATTTGTTTAATTTTTAAAATTAAATATTTAAATTTTTTAAATAAAATGCTAAAATTAATTTTTTTTAAAATTAAAGTATAATTTGTAATTATATATTCAAAGTATTTCGTTAATATACGAATATTTTTTTTAAAATAAGTAAAAAAAAAATTAAGGAGTGCAATTGTTATTTCTCTAAAAAATTATATATATATATATATATATATATATATATTCCAGGTATATTTCATTCTTCATGTTGATTTAGTGATTCCTTTAGGTAAATTTTATTTCTGTAAGTACAAAAAAAATGAATATAAAAATATATCTTTTATCTCAGTAGATACATTTCAAAGAATATAATTTATAGACTAAAATGAATAATATTAATAATTTATGAACAATATGATTCTTTTAGATAAATTTTTACACACACGAGAAATGTATATATTTAAGAAAGCACTCTTACCTCTATAGTATTTTAAAATCATACGACTGATTGACTGAGGCACTAAAATAGAAAATTATTGTGTTATATATCGTATTGGATAAACACGCGACATGTAGCGTGCAATTGATTTCATTTCGACTGTACTATAAATGAGCCGTAAAAATATACGCAGAATTATTTTGGAAATTATAAATATACTCGCAAATTGATGGAACAATACCTAATTTGAGACTCCAAATGCTCTTAATTTATGCTCCGTTTGGTTATTGAAAAATAAAATGATTTAAAAAATTTTTGTTAAATTTATATATATATATATATAATATGAAATAAAAGTGAGTTAATTATATTAAAAATTGTGTTGAATATAAAAAAAGTGATTGTTTAATGTTAAAATTTGTGTACGATGAGATATAAAATAATTTTTAAAGTTTTTTAAAATAAAATTAATATTTTAGCTAAAATAAGTCATGCTTTTTAGGTAGGTAGAGTGTATTTTGAAGGAACTAAGTTTTTTTAAGATTATTAAAAAGAGAATTATTTTAGTATTATGATATGAAATAATATTATTTAATTATTATTGATTATATTAGATGAAAAATAAAATTAATTTTTAATATTTAAATTTATAAGTGATGTGAAATAAATATAAAATATTAATAGAAGTTTATTTAAAAAAATTTAGTGGCTTTTTAATTTCAATTTTTTTTCTTGTTTGTTTGGCAGTTCAAAATTAATCTGATTTGATTTTAAACTGGTATATCATATTATATATAAAATTTAATATTAAAAATTAATTTTATTTCACATCATACTCATATTATCAAAATAATAACTAACTTATATTACATACCTAATATATCCCAATATAATAACTAATTTTATATCACATCCCTCACATATTCCAACATAATAACTAACTTTATTTCACATCATTCACAATTTTCAATAAAAAATATCTCTATTCAGGTTTAATATTAACCTTATTAAATTAAAATTTTACAAACAAACAAGGCTCAAAAGTTAATTGAGGAATGTGAAACTTTAACATCCTGAAAATTTAGATTTTGATGTGTATTATAGATTAGAATTATATGTGTAAATTTGGGCGATAAATTATATTTATGGTATTTTGGTATAGAAAATATAGAAGAAATTTTGGGTGATACCTTTGATTTATTTGATCTCCAAAAATGACCCAAAAAAAAGAATGATAAAAAAATATTGGATCTAGAAATAATTTTTGTAAGATCTAGTATTTATTTAAAAAATTAAGATAAATATTAGGAAATTCTTTTCTTGATTTAAATTTAAATTTATTTAATATCTCATAATTTATTTGGATATTTATTGATTTAAAATTCTCATGAGGATATTTATCAAAATTGGAGATATTTAAGGCCTGTGACGCCCGTGGCCAAAGAGGGCGAGGAGTGATCGCCGGGTGATGTCTTAAGAGAAAGGAATCACTAAGGTAAAGTGCGGCTCCTTACAGGCTTCTAGGCCAAATAATGAGTGATGAGAGGGGTGCAGGAATAAATCATCCCACATCGAAAATGGAGGGAGATCCTGGGCTGTATAAGTAGATAATGTGATCTCAAATATTAGAGGTACTTTTTGGGGCAAAACCGTGAGGCTAATGATAGAAAACTTCATAATTGAGCGTGTTTGGGCTAGAGTAGCACTAGGATAGGTGACCTAACTGTTGGAGCTATCAAGTTCATACAAAGTTTATTCTTAATAATAATTAGTTCAAAAATGGAGTCGAATTACTCAACTCGACACAACTCAAAAAAATGATAACGAAATTTAGTAACCGTTAGCCCAATTAACTGTTAAATGTTATTTAATTATTGAGGATTATATTAGATATAAAATGAAATTAACTTGTAAATTAGTTAAGATTTTTTATAAAATATGAAATAAAATTAATTTTTTAATAATTAAATTTATATACGATATTAAAAAAAATATAAAATATTAAGAGAAATATATTTAAACGAGCTTAGTGCTTTTTTTAGCTCCAAATAAAAGAACATAATTTCTACTTTAATTTGCAAATTTTTCTACTATTCTATCTGTGCTCTTATTTAGAATTAATACACTTAAGTTTTCATTTTAAAGTTATACTGTTCATTTATTTTTTATGGATATGCTTTTAGTCTTTATGATTATAAAATTTTATAATATTTTTTATATTGTTCTAAAATGATTTTGAGATTTTAAAATATTTTTGAATAAACAATTAAATGAGGGGAGCAATAGTTTTAATTGAATCAAATCAAATCAAAACTTATATATATTTGTGACTTTTATCAAATATATTGTAATTTATGATGTTATGTGATTGATTTTTTTTTTTTATCTCAAAGCTGAGCTAATTTTAATTTTTTGGTCAATTAAATAAATAGATCAAATTGACTTATCTCGTGGTCTCATTATAGAAGTATTGTCCGCTTTAGCTTTAGGAAAACTGCGTGATTTGAGCGCTTCCCAGGAGGTCACCAATCCCAGTACTACTCTAGGAGGTCACAGGCCCACCAGCTTCCACTCGGTTCGTCTCTTCTATTTGAGATCACGTTATCTACTTATACAGTTCAGGATCTCTTTTCATTTTCGATGTGAAACGATTCATTCATGTGCCCTTCTCATCACTCATTATTCAGCCTAGAAACCTGCTAAGTGCTGCAATTTGCTTCAGTTATTCTTTTCTCTTAAGACATCACCCGACGATCACTCCCTGCCCTCTTCGATCACATGCATCACAATCACGCTCATCTCTATATATATATATTTCAGTCTCACATATATTCTTTTAAATTACAAATATCAACAACGTAGAGACCGTAACGCGTACATTTCATTTGTAAGTCTCAATCGGCATAAAAAGTCAAGAATGGAATGAAAGCTTTATTGAATTGAAATAAATATAAGGGGTTTTTACCCGCATGACACAAAAAACTTCAATATTTACTTATTAGACACCCTAAAGTTAAATATTACATGACACACACTTATTTATTTTAATTTTACAACCAACACACCCTAGTTAAAAAATTCTTACATTTTATTTAACTAGGGTGTGTTGGTTGTAAAATTAAAATAAATAAGTGTGTGTCATGTAATATTTAACTTTAGGGTGTCTAATAAGTAAATATTGAAGTTTTTTGTGTCATACGAGTAAAAATCTTTTTTTTTTAATAAAACTGTCATATTAATAATTGTAATATAATAAATTTACATAATTATATAAATTAGTGTTACAAAGACTTAGTCTGAACAACAACGCATTATCAAAATTAGTAGATAACATTTCATATAATTTCTTAGAAGAAAATTAAGACATTTTCTCAATCTATAATATAATATAAAAATATAATACAATAAAGTTTATATCACATTATCTGTATACACGTAGAATTACAGCAGGCTAATCTCATTTCCACTTTTAGCCTTCGAGTTCAGGTTAAATTTAATTTTGAGCCGAGGTATTAAAATATTTTTAAATAATTATTTAATTTTTTTCAAAATATTTTTTTTCAATGAAATTACCTTATTTGTATTATACATCTTGCAATATAATATATGTATATAAAAATTAAAGATATATAAATATCGAGTCAAAATTTGAGTTACACCGATTTATTTTTAGTGAATTAACTTGGGGTGACGCGAAAAAGTCGATACTATTTTATTTCATATAATTTCATGCTAAACAAAAATTCATGACTTAGATATATGGAATTTGTATTATATCCAACTTATTTAACTAGGACCTCATACTAATAGTTGGAAAGCATAAAAAATTATATGAAATATATTAAATTAATTAACACTATATGATTAGCATAGGCAAAAAATATTATTTTTATTATTATTATACGCAATCACAGCTGGTTTATTTATCTTTTCTTTTTTTAAGTAATCACAAAAATTTAAACCACAATTTCATTTAGCACTCTTTTTTTTTGTTGATAGACATTAAGCATGCATTTAATTCAATATCATCTAAAAATTATATCATATTATTATTTATTTCATGTATCATTCATATTATCTTAATATTATTTTTTGAATAATAATTTTATAATTTTTTTATATAATTTTTTTTGGGTTTGATTAAATTAGGTTTCAAAGGAACTTTTTTAATCTTAGGGATATATATTAGTATATTATTTTGTATTTAACCACACTATTCAAAATTTAAGTATTGTTTATATCATTTTTTTCTTGATATTTACTTATATATTTATATTTGTATAACAATTTTACTGTTATTAACACTTACAGGCTGTTATTTGATAGGTTAAAATTAATTTCATTCAATTTTAAACAGTCGACTTCACAAATAAAATTTAATATTTAAAATTAACTATATTTCATATCATACAAATAATTTAAAATAAAAATTGACTTTATTTCACATCATATGCACATATCAAAATAATAACTAATGTATATCATATCCTTCACATATCTCAATATAATAATTAATTTTATATCACATCATTTATAATTTTTAATAAAAAAATTCTCATCTAAATTTAATTTTAATTTAAGTAAAATTAAATTTTATAAGCAAATTGACCCTTATATTTATTCTTTGCATACACTAATATAAAAAATATATATAATTAAATACAAATGTATATTAAAGTATTTTCACAAAAATATATATATATATATATATATATTTATGCACAAAAATGTGCGTGCATATATTTATATGAAACAGGTGCCCTATTTTACTTGCAGGTAAAATAACTAAATCAAATTCGTAAATTAAAGCTTATGTATAACTAGTTTTAGTGCATTGCATGTTTTTTTAAATAAAATATTAAGAATTATTATTTTCTAATTTTTATTATAAAAATTAAAACTGAAATTAAGAAAAATACAGAAAGCAGGTTATAGTTTTTATTGCAAGAATTAGGACTTGAGACTAATGCAAAGAGAATTTGAGAGATTTAAAAAAAAAAACTTTAAAGAATTAGAACCTAAAAATCAAGACAAAAAGTTAAAGAACTAAATTATAATTTTTATTATAATAAATTAAAATATCAAATATATATATATATATTTTTGATATTTTTATCTTAATATTAGTATCCAATATCAATAAATTTGAAAGATTAAATAATAATATTTTAGAACTTAAAACAAAAATTAAAAAAAAATTATGAGGCTAAATTGTAATTCCATTAAGGACAAAATTTAGAGAATTAGAAACTAAGGCCATACTAAGAGAAATTAGTAGACTAAAATATAAGTTTTGTTTTAAAGAATTAGTACCTAAAATTAAGACTAAAATAAATTGGGAGGTCGGATGACAATTACACCAAAGAAAAAAGTTATTTTTATTTTATTTTTTACCCTCAAACAATTTCTCACACGCCGATTGAGAATTATAGTGACGTGGATTCAAACTTAAGATCCTCTGATTCCAGACAAGCTCCCTCCTCACTGGGCTAAAAAGAGCTCACTCAAAACCTTAAAAAAAAAAAAAATATTTGATCTAAGATCAAGATATAGAGAAATCAATAAACCAAATCACACCTTTTACTATAAAGAAAACTTGAGATCAAAAGTGAAAGAAATTGAGCGGATCAAATTATAATTTCTACAAGACGATAGAAGTTTTCTCATTTAACTACATATTATAATCTTTATTATAAAAATTTAGAACTTAAGACTAAGAATAAAAGAAATTAAGAAATTAAATTATAATTTTTGTAAAAAGATAAAAGCTTTTTGTTGAAGACTAACTGAAAACTAAAGAGTACCGTAATTTCTTACATTCTAAGACCAAAACTATGAAAATTTTAGGAATAAAATTATTATTTTTGTAAGTAAGTGTTTAAGAATTAAGATCTAACATTAAAATTAAGAAAACTTTAACAATTAAACTGTAATTCTTGCAAAGAGATATCCTAAATTTTTATTTTTATAATCAAGAATAAATGAAAAAAAAAATGAAAAAGGACGCAAACGAGAATTAGAAGAAAAGAATAACTTTATTCTAATAAATGAGAAATCCTTTTAAATTATGTTTAAACTTTGAGTGCTAAAAAAAATTAAAAGGAGCTAAAAATGATGATTTTAGACTTAAACGCTAGAGCCTAAAGAAATTTGAAGACTATTACATGATTTTCATTGGATTTGGATCCACAGAAGGGAGAGAATACAAAACTTTTTATTTTTATTTTCTAAATTATTTAAAAAAGAATAAGAGAGCGTTTAGATCAATATTATTTTGATATTATATTATATTATATATATATATATAAAGTTTAGAAGTTTAAATATAGGGGATCTCCAATATCGGATTTTCACAAAAAAAATAAAATAATTTTTCGTTAGGAACAAGATTGAGTCAATAATGTTAAAAAAAATAATTACTAACAACTATATATTTATCAGTAATTAGTTTTTTTAACATTACTGACTCAGTCTTGTTCTTGATGCTAAATTATGTTTTTTTTTTTGAAGATTCGATTTAGAAAAATCGATTTTGGAGATCACCATGTTCTAACTCGTCTTATTTTCTTTGAAATAGTTTTAAAAAGATTGAAATTTTTTGTTTTATTCTCTTTTCAAATAATACTATATCTTTCAACATTATCATATATTTTTTTTAAAAAATAATGAAAATTGCGTGTCACTTTCATTGTATGCAAATATTTTTTTTTTGTATTTATACATATTATTCTTTTTTTATTATTTATTTCTGTGTAATTCTTTAAATAATAAGATCATATTTATATGTGATGCCTCATTTATATGTTATATTAGTATTATAAAATCAGATCTATTTGATCTATCCAATCATAAATTTGTATATCATTTAGATTAGATTAATTAAATTATGATTAATTAATTTATATTTTAGTATTTGCATAATGAATACAATTATTGCTCTAAACATATTTTATTATTTTTTATAGATAAGACTATTTTTTGAAATTTTTTAAAACATATAATTTACTAATTTGATGATCACTTGCTAATTTGACGACGGATTCAGCTGATCCTTTGTGTGTTATACGCGTCTGTTTGTAGTAAAATGTAATTTTAATAAGATTAAAATTAAATTTAAATAAAAATATTTTTTATTAAATATTATGAATGATGTGAAATAAGATTAGTTATTATATTGAGATATATATGAAATGTGATGTAAGTTTGTTTATTATTTAGATATATGTGTTGGATTAAAATTAATTAAATTAATTTTAAATTATTTAAATAAAAAGCCCAAATTTTTTTTAAAAAAATTTTCATGCACAATTAGACGAGGAATTGATGGAATTTATTAAAAAAATGGCCCAATCCTTATAGTTAGAGGCCACTGTAGTCATGACAATGACCAAAATAGCTTTCAACTATTTTATTAAAAAAAATTTATTTTTCATCATTAATATATAAATTTTAATATAAAAAATTCACTTTGTATTATATTCTACATAATTTTTAACCCATTATATTTAATTTTTTTTTATTATAATTTTTAATAAAATGATTGGAGGTCATTTTGGCCCTAGCCTAGCCTCGAACCAAACAGAGCTTTAGAGACTAAATTGAAAATAATTTAAAAACTTATATACCAAAATGAAGAATTTTAAAAATAATTAATCTATATAATATTATTCATAACTTTAGAAATCTAAATAGTATTTCCTAGAAATTAAAGATATCATTTTCTATATCTTATAATAAATTTATCATTTATATATTACAAAATTATGGAACTTGTTTGTGCATAAAGATTAATTTTAATAAAATTAAAATTAAATTTTGATGAAAATAAAAATTAATTAAAAATTATAAATGATGTGAAATAAAATTAATTATTATATTTACTTAATATATATTAGTTATTATTTTGATATGTATGTAGAATATGAAATAAAATTAATTTTTTATATTTAATTAATATATAATATGAAATAAATTAATTTTTATATATAATATATTTTTTATATTTTAAATTAATCAAATTAATTTTAATTTGGCTTAATAAACAGAAGCAATGTGATAGGCCTCGCATAGATAATTTATGCGGCATAGTGCAGGCTCTCCCGCCCAAAGGCCCATGGAACTCAAAATTCAGTGTGAACGGAAGAAAGAGGAATTTTTTTTTATTAATTTTGGTATAATTACACCTAAGTCTTTGAATTTAACGCTTAACAACACAATTCATATTTTTAAAATTATAACATCAGGTTCATGAATTTTAATAAATTATCAAATGATGATCTTTTTTTAAATTTTTTATTATTAACAATTTTAAAAATTATCATTATACCCCTCCCTCTCTCTTTTCCTGATCCCCGCACACGCGGGGCCGCGCGGCCGCCGGTGCCCCCCTATCCTCTCGATCCACGCACACGGGCGAGGTCGAGCCACCCGCCGGCGGCCACCGCGAGGCCGCCGGTGGGTCGCACACAGGTTCGGCCGCCATGCGGGGTCGTTCGTGCGCATGGATCGGGAGGAGGGAGAGGAAAGAGGTATAATGTTAATTTTTAAAAAAAATTAATAATAAAAATTTAAAAAAAATTAATAATTTATTTATTAAAATACAGAGAATGATATTATAATTTTAAAAATATGTATTTATGTGTTATTAAGTGTTAAATGTAGAGACGTGGGTGTAATTATCCCATTAATTTTTGTAGGATACAGTCATGCAGGAGCCTGGGGAAGATGGGAGGCGAGGGAAGGGAGTTGGGCGACGGTGGCATCGAATTCGACGACGTCGTTCCTCCCATTTCTGTCTCTTCCTCTTCTCCCATAGTCCCACTCCCTCCCCTCCCCGCCCCGCCCCGCCCCGCCTTATATAAATTCCCATCCCTCTCTCGCAAGGTCTACCACGACGGCGGACGCATAGCCGGCGAGATCACGCTGCCACTGTGATATGCCTTTTGATCATTAGTCAGGGAAGCGGTCTAACATCGGTTCTCGATGGCCAGCATCTTGAGCATCGGCACTGATGACCCTGCTGTCGCGAGCAGCAGCCGCAGGAGCTGGATTTCTTCCCCGAGTTTTCACGAACCGGCGGACGTATTCCGTCGGAGCTCTGTGGAGTACGGGGACGATGAAGAAAATCTCATCTGGGCCGTGCTGGAGAAGCTACCTACATTGGAAAGGATGAGGAAGGGGCTTGTCCGGCAGTTTGGCGAAGATGGCAAGGCTGTCATCCGCGAAGTCGACCTCGTTAAGTTCGGTTTGCCGGAGAGGAAGATGCTTGTAGACCATATCGTAAAGATCGTTGAGGAGGACAATGAACGATTCTTAAAACGACTGAGGGACCGAATAAACCAGTTTAGACTTAAAAAATTCCTCTGCTTTTTTGATCTTTTTCTTCATCCTCTTATCCTTCTAGTCTTTGCTAGGGATTGATTAATTTTTATGCTTCATGAAACAGGGTTGGCCTCGAGCTTCCTAAGCTTGAAGTGCGGTTTCAGAATTTGTCGGTGGAGGCCGATGCTTACGTTGGAAGCAGAGCGCTTCCTACCTTGTTAAATGCTACCATAAATACCCTACAGGTGCCTTACATCGAAATCTTCTGATCTTTCATTTCCAGTAATCTTTTACATTGAACCTGTTGACGACGTTAGCATAATTGTGCCTTATTTTAAATAAGAGAAATGCTTTGCCTTTCTCATATATATATATGTCTCCAAATTTTAAATTCAACTAGGATTCTTGAGAGACGATGATGCCGCGTAGAAAAAAGTTAATTTTTCATGTCAGCGTGATAATGTTTTTTCTTGATCATAAACTTTAGACACTTTTACAAGTTTGCTTGTGCGAGAAACTGCAATTTTTCCTAGAAAAAAGTGTTAATGAGGAATTTTTCTACTCATGAGCACATTATTAGTCAAGCTGTACTGATTAGTCACTTATTTGTTAAGATGCTTTCAATTTTCGTCTCTTGATCCTTTTGCATCTTTTTTTTGGGTGTTGCACAGGGAATGTTTGGTTTTATTAAGGTTTCTCAATCAAAGAAAAGAGTGAATAAGATACTGACTAATATTAGTGGTATTCTGAAGCCATCAAGGTGAGTTGAATTCATAATGCCTCTCAAACAGTATTCTTACATGATCATAGAAGTAATTTTAATGTTTCATACTCACCGGGTTATTGTCAAGGGAAAAAAATTTCCTTCCATCTTTACCAGCATCTTGATCAAGTAATGCAATATATTTTTACATTTTATACTTACCTGTTGTCAAGAGAAAACATTCCTTTGGTTTTTATGATTTTAATGTGTTATTCTTACTGAGAGGTTGTCAAGAGAAAAAAATTCCTTTCATTTTTACCATCATCTTGATTGAGTAATGCAATAAATAAGTACTTGAAGGTCATAGTTGAATGTTTGGGGTGTGTTTGTTTGTAAGGTTAAATTTAAGAAGATTAAAATTAAATTTGGATTGAGATATTTTTTTATTGAAAGTTGTGAATGATGTGAAATAAAGTTAGTTATTATGTTGGGATATGTGAGGGATGTGATATAAAGTTAGTTATTATGTTGGAATGTGTGAGGGATGTGATATAAGTTAGTTATTATTTTAGTAATATGTGTAGGATGTGAAATAAATTTAATTTTTAATATTAAATTTTATGTGTGATGTGATATGCCTGGTTAAAATTAAACCAGGTTAATTTTAGGGGTTAATCTGTATTAGACTAGATGGATTTTGAATACAAGGATTTTGTTTAGCTATCCTGGTATGAGTGAAGATCTTGAAGGAGATGCTTAGTCATGGATGTTCATGAATCCCCAAGCAATTGTTGTAAAGATGTTAATGATTGCTTGTTATACATTATTTGACAGTAGTATCAGGCAAATACAATCATTCATTCTCTATAGAAATAAATTTCAAAGAATATTTGAGTTAGGGAATAACAAAACTAATGTGGGACAATCTGGCTCTGATATCAAAATTGATACGAGATAATGTTATCTGATACCAAAGTTAATGTAGGACAACGAAGATGAGGCGGCTAGACTTTAAAGGACAGAGAAAAATATGCGAAAAAATAGTGGATTACTAGGGTTTCTAGGATTCTCATTTAAGATTCCCTACCCTTCTCTTCCTGGATTTCGATCCCTTCTGGAATTTTTAAGCTAACCTATTCTAAGGTCTAGGTCTGTCAATTATGAAGCACGGACACGACACGAGGATACGAGACACGACATAGTGACACAACGATTTTTCAAAATATAGGACACGGATACGGCATAATACGCCAAATATAATAATAAAATTGACAATTCATACTTAAAAAAATATATAAAACATTATATAAACTTAAATTTTTATGTATAAATAACTTGTAAGTAGCATTAAAGTCTTATAGAATCAAAATGAGAACTTGAGAACAAACGTCGTCGATATTAAAAAGATTTGAGATATAAATTTAGGGTTCACTTTGAATAAGAGAAAATATAGTTTTGCTTTTAAGACAATCACAATGAGCACGACAATAAGAGAAAGTAAGAGCTCATGATGTTGATAAAAGAAGGATAAAAGTGAAGTTAGAGTTTTAAGTTTTTTGCGATTGGTTCATTTTCGTAAGGCTTAAAGGTAACAAAGGAGGAAGAAATTTGATTTAACTTGGTTAACTTAGAATATTTATATATATTAGGTAAAATTTTAACAATAATAAGAGATATATTTTTAGTTTTATTAAATAAAATTTTAATAATAATAAAAAGAACGAGATAGATGTATTTATAAATTTTATTAAAAATATATAATATTATAAATAAATTTAATATTAATATTAAATATATCAATTCTATCTTATGTGTCATAGAAGTGTCCTAAAGTGTCTCAAAGTGTCATCGCGTGTCCAAGAAGTGTCCTTTAGTTTTTTAATATTATTTTATTAGGACACGCTACGTGGCGTGTTCGACACGGTGTCCTCGCGTGTCTTTGCGTGTCCCCGAGTGTCCGTGTGTCCGACACTGATACAGTGAGGTTTCTTAAAGTGTCCATGCTTCATAGCCTGTCAATGGATTGAATTATGACCCAATTCGATCTGAGTTTTGATCCAATTAAACTCCAAAATAGATTCTTTTTTGGCTTATCAACCTGCCTCAGTTACTCGATTTATTTATTAACAATGAATCGGATATGGATCATCATTGACCCGACTCATTTAAAATCTAATTCGTTTATGTAATCTAATTTGTAATTCATACATGTATACGTTGTGGCTAATAATCTTTTTGTGAGAAGGCTTAAATAGAGAGTGCTACTATGATTAATTAATGAAGGATTCTTATAAATTATATTAGCAGGCTATAGCGTATAGTGAGTCTATTTTCATGATTTACTTTTATAAGTTTACATTTTGCAATATATATATATATATATATGTATATATGTATATAAATATATATGTATATATATGACAAATACTGATTTTTATATTGAAATACTCAATTAATTTATAAAACTATAATATTTTTTCTTATTTCATTTCTAATAAATTTAACGTTATTCTAGATTTGATTTTAAAAAATACTTCAAATAATGACTTTATTATAAATGGATAAAACCCGAAAACGTGAGTTTCGATTTGATCTGATTTTCAATTCGAGAGGATCCAAATCGATCATGACCCAATCCAATATATAAGGATTTGGATCAGGGTTGGGGTTTACGAGACTCGAATTCAATCCATTGACAGGCTTACCAAGGTCAATCGCATATAAAGCAAATTTTTTTCATCAAAATGCTTTTTAAATATGAATAGACTCCAGCCCATTCATAGGCAAATAAATTAAAACAAAAAAAATTAGGATAGCTGCAACTTTAGATAGTTATCCAAATGGGATAACTCCAACTAATTTTAAATTAATTAAATTGATCAATTTAAACAGTATTATTCAATATTATTAAGTCACACAAATTATTGCACTACTTTATCTTCAATATGACCAGCACATTGTATAAAAATTACAAGGTAATTAATTTCATCTACAATTAAGTATTACATTTTTTCTAATATGATAATTCAATAAATAAAAGACACTTGCTATTAAAATTTGAAAACTTAAAAAAAAATTACCGATTGCTCTTTTGCTTTGTAGAAATTTCAATAACTGAGGATTGATGAAATAATCTTATCAATAGTATGTTAACACAGAATTCCAATTATTAAATGTGTTTTCAGGATGTCTCTACTTCTTGGACCTCCAGGCTCAGGAAAAACAATTTTACTACTAGCTCTTGCTGGAAAGCTTGATAGCAAGCTTAGGGTGGGTATTCTCTTAGAGTATCTTTTAAGTGCTACTTATTTTTGTGTGCAGTTGTGGTGTTCGTTTGTGCTTCTATTTGCTTCTTCTTCTTGTGTGTGCTTGTATAGTTTAGATTGCTAATTCTTCTTACATGTGTCAGATGTCTGGTAACATCACATATTGTGGGCATGAGTTATCTGAATTTTACCCACAGCGAACTTCTGCCTATATCAGCCAGCGTGATATTCACATCGGTGAAATGACGGTCAGAGAGACTTTAGATTTCTCAGGACAATGCTTGGGTGTAGGAGCCAAGTATGAACTAATGGTAGAATTGTCAAGACGAGAACGAGATGCGGGCATTAAACCAGACCTTGAAATTGATGCCTTTATGAAGGCAACAGCATTGGGAGGACAAAACTCCAACCTAGCAACTGATTACATTCTAAAGGTCTTCTTTTGTAGTTTATAATGTATTTGGGATTTTGTGATGTCATTCCTCTTAAAGGACATAATTAAAACTGCTGAATTTATTAATTGGCACAAAATATAGGTACTAGGTTTGGATACTTGCTCAGAAATTATTATTGGAGATGAGATGCGACGAGGAATTTCGGGTGGACAAAAGAAACGTGTGACGGCTGGTATTGTTTTCTTTTTTGCATTTTGAAAGAGAAAGGATATAGCCACTAAGTTTTGTTTTTTAAATTGCCCTGCATGCTATGTATCTTCAGTCGCTACCTTTTAAAAGTTTTAGGATGTCTTTAGTTTATTAGTTTATTTTTGGTTTATGGATGCACTGGAATTGTCACAACTAATGGCTATCATCTTTATTTTTCAATCTAGTGGAGAACTTGGTAGCAACTTATGCTGAAAAAGCAACTTTTCTCTCTTGCAGAGAGACCTCTTAGTTGTCATATCTTGCTAGTAAATATTGATAGATTACAGCTTAAACTCCATTAGATGCCTTTTTCTTGAATATATTGCTTGACAAACCTAAATTCTTGCCCTTGGTGCTTCCTTGTTTTCATCTAAAGTCGTAGTCATTGAATTGCAATTTCAATGTTTGTAGATGAATGTAAAAATAAACTTGCTTATAGGTTCCCTTTTAGAAATTAATTAAATTATTAATTTCTATGCCCTTCCCTAAATTACCTTGGTTATTCTGGTTCTTTCTATAGGTGAGATGTTGGCTGGACCTGCAAGGGCTCTATTTATGGATGAAATATCAACTGGACTTGATAGCTCCACCACCTTCCAAATTGTCAAATTCATCAAACAGATGGTACATGTCATGGATGGAACAGTCCTTGTCTCACTTTTGCAACCTGCACCTGAGACTTTTGAACTTTTTGATGATGTTATATTATTGTCTGAGGGTCAGATAGTCTATCAAGGACCTCGTGAGAATATACTCGAGTTCTTTGAATTCATGGGTTTCAAATGCCCAGAAAGAAAAGGAGTCGCAGACTTTCTGCAAGAGGTCACATCAAGAAAGGATCAAGAGCAATACTGGTTTATAGAAAATCAACCTTATCATTACATCCCTGTCTCAGAATTTTCAAACTCTTTCAAATCTTTTTATGTTGGGGAACGACTTGCAGAAGAGATGAAGATTCCTTACGATAAATCCATGGCACATCCTGCTGCTTTGGCAACAACAAAGTATGGCATATCTGGCTGGGAGCTATGGAAGGCTTGCTTTGCAAGGGAGTGGCTTCTGATGAAGCGCAATTCTTTCGTTTACGCTTTTAAGGCCACCAAGATAACAATTACTGCTGTGATAACGACGACTTTGTTCTTGAAGAACAACATGCATCATGATAGTATTGCTGATGGCGAAAAGTACTTCGGTGCATTATTCTTTGGTTTGGTCTCTGTGATGTTTAATGGAATGTCAGAAATGGCTATGACCATCTTCAGACTACCTGTGTTCTATAAACAAAGGGACTTCTTATTTTACCCTCCATGGGCTTTTGGATTGTCATATTTAGTCGTCAGAATTCCCCTATCATTATTAGAATCTGGTATTTGGTTAATCATTACGTACTATGGCATTGGTTTTGCTCCTTCTTCTAGCAGGTAAATATTGTCATGCCTTATGACTGTTACGTTACTGCTTGCCTGTAGAGATTTATCATGTTTGCATAAATCAATTTTTAGTTTCTTATGTTGGCAGGTTCTTTCGACAGTTGTTGGCATACTTCTCCATACACCAAATGGCTCTTGCCCTCTTCCGACTCATTGCTGCAGTTGGAAGAACAATGGTCATAGCTAACACCTTCGGAATGTTTGCCTTGCTTGTAGTGTTTGTTCTGGGAGGATTTGTCATCTCCAAAGGTCAAATATATATTAAACAAGCAAATCGTTACTTCTGTTAATGTTTTCCTAGAAGGAAACTAGGAATCTGTAAACCATTTGATGCGATAGTTTGCATTGCAAAAATAGTTACCCTGTACAGTTTGTAGTTATTCTGCTAATAATCTTTACTGCATCTTTTTTCATCATCTACAGATGATATTCAACCATGGTGGATATGGGGCTACTGGATTTCTCCATTGATGTATGGACAAAATGCCATTGCTATAAATGAATTTCTCGATCCTCGATGGAGCAAGGTGATTTTATCAAAATGACTTCCAATATTATTGTACAATATTCTTAACAACTTTATCCTTGATAGCCACTGCAGCTAAAAAAGAATTTTATCAAATTAATTGTTGGAAAATCACCTTTCTTGGATACATGCTTATGGTACTCTTTATTTCAGCCAAACAATGACCCCAAAATAAATGCACTGACAATTGGAAAAGCAATTCTCAAGTCAAGAGCTATGTTTGCAAATGGCTATTGGTACTGGATTTCTATTGGAGCGCTTTATGGCTTTGTTGTTCTCTTTAATGTTTGCTTTGTATTAGCATTAACTTACCTGAATCGTAAGTATACTACGTTCCATTTTTGTTTTCTATTGTAAAGCTCTTGCAAGGCTCACACAACCTTTGTTTTCACATTATTTTACTGTTGCAGCCATTGGGAATTCTCAGTCTATAATTCCCAGAGAGGAAGAAACTAGTAGCAAAAAGAGCCGTGTATCAAACATGGAGCAAGTACAAGGAACTTCAGATAGCATTAAATCATGTGCCAAACCTATTACTGCAGGTTTGTTTAATGCTATGATCAAATTTCTTATTGAAAAACAAATTGTTTTAATTTTATTTCATGTCTTGCACAAATTCTAATATTAAAAAATTACTTTATTTCACATCCTACACATATTTTAATAAATAAAATCAGCTTTGTTCGCATCCAACACAATGCTCAATAATAAATTAATTTTATTTCACATTATAATATTAAAATAATTTTTTCTCTGTATTTCAAAAAAATGTTTAATATTTATAAAACGTACTCTAACCAAATGAGGGATTAAGATTTCATCTTTTGTTTGGTGTACTCCCTCGATTGATAATGAGGAGCATGTTGTTGTAGATTTGCAGATTGTTGACGCTAAGTGAAGTTCGAAGATCAAGGCTTTGTATTTGGCTTGGTTGTTGGTTGGATGAAACTAGAGTCGAATAGATTGATGTAGTTTTATCCTTTGGGGCTGATCAATAGAATACTGACACTGTGAGACCACTATCTAGAGACCTCGTCAATGAATGACCGAGGGATTTTGTTTTTGGGGAGGTTTGAGCTTCGCATTTGTCATTAATTTGACGACAAAGTCTGTCGGGGCTTGTGCTTTTATTAATCTTTGAGGGATGAATTTGATGTAGAATTCTATTAGTTTGAAGGCATGCATAGAGCTCTAGTGATTGTAGAATTCTCTTGAGTGATTGATCAGTTATCTCTTTAATGGTGTTGGCCTGGAAGTAGTGGGGAAGTTTCTTGGCTCCAATTATTAAACCAAATGTTAGCTTCTCAGGAACAGGGTACTCGAGTTCAATGTCTTGGAATACATGACTAATGTAGTATACTGGATGTTGGACGCCTTTTACTTCTCAAACAAAGACGACAGAGACTACCGCATTGGTCGCACTTAGGTAAAGCAACAGGGGTTCACCATGGACTGATGCTAATAAGATTGGTAGTGGAGATAGGTATTTCTTTAACGTTGAGAAAGCTTTTTCACACTCAAAGTTTCAGTCCATTGTTTTGTCAGCTCGCAGTGTCCTGTAGAATGGAAGGCACTTCTCTCCTAATCTTGGATGAAGTGACTCAACACATCTATCCTACCCGTTAGGTTTTGCACTTCCTGATATTTGGATGTGTATGACATATCCATGCATGCTTTGATTTTTTTAAAGTTTGCTTCAACATTATGAGAGATTTGCTAGAGGCAACACCAAGGAAACTTTTTTCATGATTCAATTTCATGCCAAAGTGTCAAATAATGTCAAAATTCTCTTGGAGATCTCCCAGGTTCTGAAGGGGACTTCGACTCTTCATGGATAATCAATATATGCTTCCAAGTTTTTCCTTTTCTGTTATTTGAAAATTTTATCAACCATCTTTAAGTATATAGCGCTTACATTTTAATTTGAAAGGCATCACCTTGTAATAATAAGTTTGTTGCTCAATTATGAGGTTTTCACATCTTCCATTTTGATCTGATGATAACCAGAGAAAGCTTCTAGGAAGTTCATAGTAGGGTACTTAGCTATCGAATCGATGAGCATGTCAATCTTCAACAATAAATAGGAGTCTTTTGGGCATACTTTATTTAGATTTATGAAATCTATACATATTCTCCATTTTTCGTTGTTTTTTTACTTCAACAATGTTGAAAAGTCAGTCGTGGTTTTTGATGTCCCTAATAAAGCCTTCTTGGAGAAGTTTTCGATTTCATCTCTAATTGCTTTCTAATTTTTCTGCCCAAAATTTCTCTTCTTCTGCTTGAATGGCTTACAATTAGAGTTGCAGGCTGAGCTTATGTTCAACTACTATACGATTCAAAACGAGCATATCTTGGGGATTGCACGTGAAGACATTAACATAATATGAAAAGGAGCCATTATTGAGGCCATTTCTTTTTCACATAGCCCACTAGATACAATTACATGATTATCATCCTTCAGAGGAACAAGTACATTATTTTTTGCAAAAAGGATGGTGCCTTCTCGTGGATCAATGAGATCTACATCTAGCTGGTGGAGAGTTCATAGCACCTCCTTGCCTTCGTGTAGTTGATTCTCATAGTGGTGATGTGTCTTGGGGTTGGAAGTTTGTGGCATTGAAGTACAGTAGAGGGAATCATTCGGAAGGCATGGATTGTTGATCTTCTAAGTATGATGTTGTAAGCTAGTGGAGAGTCAATGAGAATGAAATCAAAGGTTTAAGTGATGGATTTTGGGTGCTCCCCTAGCTTGATCGAGAGTGAGATGTAGCCTTTGAGGTGATAGATGTCTCCCAAAATGCTAGATATTGTCATGGTTGAAGGGAAGGTTTGATATGTCAAAATGTCATGTTCTTGAGGAGATCGAAAAGTACATCACGTCGACCAAGCTCCTAGCATCAACTAGAAATTTGTGGACTTCGCTATCTCCCACTTCAGTTGTGATGATGATAGAGTCATTCAGGTTGTTTTTTGTTCTGGGAGGCTTCCTACAATGAATATAATGTTAGGAGTAAAGGGCGTTGTGTTAATGTTTATTACCTTCTTGAGTGAAAAGGAAGAAGCAGAAAGTTGTGTCAAATAAGACACCTTGTTAGTCATGGGTTAAAGACAAAAATTATCAGAATCTTCAATGTGAGAATTTCGTCGCTTGGGAGTTTGATGACAAGGACTTGGCTACTTAAAGGAAGGGTTTATTGACTTATCTCAATGAGGTTGGGTTTCAACCATGTAAAACTTTGGTAGGTGACCCTATTTGATGAGCTGATTGATGAATTCTTTAAGGCACTGGCATTGGTTAGGAGTGTGGTTGAACTTGTAGTAGAGTTCATAGAATTTTGAAGGATCTTCACCCAGTATTGGAGATTTTGGTAGGGGAGGGGTCCTTACAAGTCCCTTTGCCTTAATTGTGGCGAAGATGTCTTTTGGAGTTTTCGATGCAAAATTATAGGTCTAGTAGATGGTAACACTAGGGGGTAATGCTAGTGATGAAACAGTGAGCTTGATTGCTGTTGAAAATTACTCTTTGAATGTTTGGGCTTTTTGTGAGAAGGTGCTTGGGGTTCTTTTGCATTCTATTCTCTTTGACTTTTACAGAGTCACACCACTCCAGAGTCTTCAAGGTGAATTTGCTTTTTGGCATTATCAATAGCTCTTGTGAGTTTTCTTGGTCTTTTTTGTGGAAGGTGACATAACGATCGCTGTCTTCGGAGAGGCCACTATTGAGACACATCAGGGAGCGATCTTCAGTTGTGTCTTTTATTTTAACATTGAGGTAGCTAAACTTGCCAATATAGTCTTGAAGAGATTCATTAATACCTTGTTTTATTTTTTGGAGTTCGAGAACACTTTGAGAGCGTGGGCGGTTGTTGCTAGTAGATATGGTTTGTAGATGTTGGAGCTTTTCAATTTTTTTTTTAAAGTTTCCAATATTAATCCATTGCTACAATGGGAGCTATGGTGTAGCTATCCTTTTTTCAGTTTTTCATGTTTTTAAAATTAGCTAAATTAGGAATTAGCTTCACATGCTCTTTGCAGATCTTTATAGAAGTGGTAATTGAAAAGGCTAAGTGGGTAGTGTAGCTTCCTCCTTTTGTACAATCAAACAAACTCTGACTTATGTTGTGTTATTTCATCAGAGATTGGAATGATGGAAAATTTCCAGAATTCAGGGAGTACCAAAAGCAAGGATAATCAAGTCGCACGAGGAATGGTTTTTCCTTTTCAGCCTCTATCCCTTGTATTTGACCATGTCAACTATTATGTGGACATGCCCTCTGTAAGTTGATTATATCAAGCATATTAACATAAAGCTATGAAAGTATTTCTTTTATATTTTCGTTTAGTGAATGCAACACGTTCCTGGATCTAAGATTGTTTTCCTCTGACTAATGAATTTACCTAGTGTATTTCAACTTGCAAATGCATGAGTGGGGTTATTCAATTGACTTTCTCAATTTTTCGAAGGTTTATGATAGTTTTTCGTTATCCCTAATACAACATATATCAGTCAATGTAGGAATTCATTTGTTAATGAACATCATTAGCATGCTGAAGTCTGTTGAATTTTTAAGATTTTTTTGCCAAATGTTTTGATTGTTGTTAGATAATTCTGGAAAATGATGAGCAATAATGTAATATCTTTGTTTCCCTTTTTTCATAGTCAATTAAGTCTTCAAAATTTGGTTCATTGTCGGCAAGCATCGTTTGTCTCATTGTCTGTATTTTTTATCTTTCTTCAAGCAAAGAACCTGTTGTTCATTCAAAACTTTGGGTCATGCAAATGATTGTTTTTCTTCAGATGAAGATTGTAACATCTCCAGTTTAGCATTTTATCATTTTCTTTGGCCATTTTAGGTGTTCACTATCCTATCCTACTTTTGCAAAGAGTTTCATTCTTCACTCTTCACATGGGAATCTGGTAGCTTTTCATGATTGATAAGGAATCTAGCTATGCCCTCTTGTGCTGATAGAATCCATGACTATGAACTACAACAAATGGTAAAGTGACTTTAAAAGCTATTTAGACTGTGAAATAGCCATAATAAAAGATTTTGGCATTTGGATAGAATATTGCCACAAACAAGTGATATTTTATTGACTTTACTTATAATGGCCCGACTAACTGAAGATACAACCAGTTGTGGTCCAATGGGTCTCACAGTTTTAAAACACATATGCAAAGCATCTCTTACGTGCCTTGCCAATGTGAGATTTACCTAAGTTTATACACACAACTCCTTTGGGAACTTAGTATTTTTGTTGATGTTGCCCCATCATGTCCCACAAGGCCACGCAGAGTGGATATGATACCATATACAACAGTGCAACTCATTGTAGATACCGTTCACTCGGTCCAATGGGCCTTACTGTTTCAAAACTCATATGTGGAGGCCTAAGGCATTTTAACATATACCAACATTTCTTTCAAGCTTTGTTAGTGTGGGATTTTCCTAAGTGTTTTTGCATTATCATACCATTGGTCACAAGAATGTTATTGAAAACATTTACCAAGTATAACTAAGGATCATTTTTGTAGATATCATATTACATAGAACTAATGAATCTACAATTTACAATTTCATGTCTCCTTAACAAAGGTTAGCTATCAAGTTATTCTATGTCATACTAAGTTGCTTTTTGACAAGAACTTGATGGACTACTCATTGCCTTCTACTAATTCACCTAATGTTGGTTACTTCTTGTGGTTGGTGTTAACTCTCTAGTTACCAAATGTCCTAAAGGCTTAGGGCTTGTTTGCTTGGGGACCTAATACACTCAAAACCATCTTGAAATAACCTACTAATTTTTTTTAATATTTGTTTTACATTTACACGAGTTCTAACATTGAAAGCTAGTTCTATTTCACATCCTATATAAAACTTATTATTTAAAAGTTAATTTTATTTCATATCTTATACACTTTTCAATAAAAATTCTACATTTTTTTACATCTAAAATAAATCTCAATATTAAAATAATATTATTTCACCTCATAATATTAAAAAAATATTTTTTCTCTTTCTATCACGAAAAAAAACCAAATCCAACCTCAAATCATGTTCTTGCCAAACAACCCATAAGCTTATAATTATGACTTAGAAATAGTTTTGTATTCTTACACACCTTTCATGCAAAAGTAATTTTCTTGCATCATGGATTCGGCTCTGTATATTCCTTTTTTTTTAACCTTATCTTAGAGATAATTGAGGGTCATTGGAGTTTAAAATTGTGACCTTTGGTTCTGGTATCACAGTAACTTCGATGACCATTTAACTTAAAAGCTTAAGCTTATTGGTTGTAGCTCAAGAATAATTTTGTATTCTTACAATTGACAAATATACTAGTTTATTTTTTGAGAGGCAATTTATGAGTTTATCACAGTTATATATTACATTCAATATATAAAGGATGCCAATAACGAGCTATAAATCACCGACATTTCATGAAGTTCAATGTATTCATATCGTATCCGTATTAGATATTGATAGTTCCTGATACTTCACTAAAATATATTTGATACGCCACATAGCATATTTGTTTTTATTTTAAAAAAAATTGATATGTATCTGATACTTGTCATATACTTCCCGATACTTCTAATTAGAAAAAAATATTCAATCATTTGGTTCGACACACATGATAAAACAATCGATACTTATACTCAATGGTTAATGATGAAAGAACGACACACTGAGCTCACACAATTAGTATCGGTGAGTGCTTCATGCATGCTAGAGTTATGATAACAAAAATAAATATAGTATTCACAAGTTGGTGTGTCCTTTATTTTAGCTTACCCTTTTTTATGGTCTTACAAATGCCAGTGAGTTGCTATTTGTTTGTCTTAATTGACACTTTGTTGCTGCTTTCATCAGATGCTGATCACACTTTTTCTCCACCTCATTGAGCCTGTATTATAGGAAATAATAGGACTTTGACTTTTTTTTGTTTTACCTATCTATTTAGTGAGCTAAGGATTCAGAGACAGGATGACGTACTTATTTTTTGATTAGATAAGTATAATTGAATTCAGGTTATAGTAATTGTGTTATTTATTAATTGTAATTCAGTTGTATCAAGCTAATTTATTTGTGATTTTTTAAAAAAAAAAACTAATTATTTGTGTCAGATTAATATTAAAATTGAGCCTAATTTACTAATATGAATTTAAACTCTCATTCCACTTAAATATTCTTTGATATGTGGTAAGAAATTGAATAAATTTTATGATATTATTTGAAATTTAAATTTTTTTGAAATTAAATAGTTGTTGAAAGATGTTTTTTATATTTTCAAGTTAGATTGTCCATAATTTTATTTTCAGTAGTATCAAAAAATTTAGGAATATGAAAATACAATTAATTTCAAGAAAGTTTAAAGAATGTTTTTGAAATTTATATCAATAAAGTGTATAAGTTATTTTAGTTTATACTATATGAGCTACATCCTAAATATGATAATAAACACATTATATATATGAATATATATAAATATGTATGCACACACACACATATATATATATATATATATAATCGTTTTATCCTGACGTATCCATATTGTATTTTCTTTAAATTTTTCATATTGTCGTATTTGTATCACCCTATCGTACCTGTGCTTCATAGATAAGGAGTTGCTATAGATGCTCTATAAATAGCTTTCCTTTCAAATCACAAGATTAGGCATGTAGTTTTAGTTATGTGATGCTGATGAGCACCAAGCTACTGCCACTCTTAACTCTACCTATGCAATGTTGCTAGTTGATATAAAACTTCTTATATAATATTTGTCATTCTTCTTCTTTTGAATAATAGTGAATCGTCCTTTATTTATTAATTTTATTTCTTTTCATGTCTTATTTCTATCAAAGGATTCAATTATATTTTGCTTTTTTATCGATATGTCCTTTTGAGTACTATTGCCACCTATATATACTTGAAACCTTTTTTTTTGTTTTGAAAGAATCTTTAGTAGTAAGTTGGATCATTTTATTTGTAAATTTAATTTGTTTCAAAACTTATGTTTCATTGAAGGTGACTAAGGAAGTTAGTCATAAGTATTATGATATAGTATTGTTGTTACATCTATGTAAATATCACCTGCGAAGGACTGCCATCCCCAGTTCTTGTATGACTGCATATTAAGTAATTCAATGAATGTTTCTCTTTCAGTTTATCTTTTATCTGGGATTTATTACTGATATCATTCTTGATATGCTGCTAATTCTTTTCTTCTTGTAGGAAATGAAAAAACAAGGAGTTGTGGAAGAACGTCTCCAATTGCTTTGTAATGTGAGTGGTGCATTTCGACCTGGTAACTTGACAGCTTTAGTTGGTGTAAGTGGAGCTGGAAAGACTACACTAATGGATGTATTAGCTGGAAGGAAAACTAGAGGTTATATTGATGGAAACGTAAGCATATGTGGTTACCCCAAAAAGCAAGAAACTTTTGCTCGAGTTTGTGGTTATTGTGAACAGAATGATATTCACTCACCACATATTACTGTTCATGAGTCCTTAACCTACTCAGCTTGGCTTCGTCTTTCCCCAGAAATAGATCAAGAATCAAGAAAGGTTGCCCTTTTTTTTCTTTGTTTGTGCTTTCCCTTTTCGTATAGGTCTTGGCCTTAATTGGTATATGCTTTGCTTGCTAGTGTTTCTGCTTGTCCTGATTGATTTACTATGCTTTGTAAATATTATTTGTAATATTACTTCTAAAAAGGGCAGATTTGTAGGAATAATATATGTTTCTTATATAATCCTTAATTGCCTAATATCATTAAAGAATTCTACTTTGCATGCATAGCAAATGTCATAGATTCAATCCTACTAACATCTCACTTTATTAACTAGCCAACTCTAATACATATATTTTGTACATTATAGATGTTTGTTGAAGAAATTATGGACTTGGTTGAGCTCATCCCATTAAAGGATGCTCTAGTAGGCCTTCCTGGGATAGATGGCCTGACTACAGAGCAAAGAAAGAGGCTAACAATTGCAGTAGAATTGGTTGCAAATCCATCCATCATCTTTATGGATGAGCCAACCTCTGGTCTTGATGCAAGAGCTGCCGCAATTGTTATGAGGACCGTGAAGAATACGGTAAATACTGGCCGAACAGTGGTTTGCACAGTCCATCAACCCAGCATTGATATTTTTGAAACTTTTGATGAGGTTTGTTGGTTCAATCTTTTTCTGACAATGTTGTTTATTAGCTTCATCTTCTTTGTATTATGTTAATTCAGTTAAATATTGGATGGCATTATGAGGGATGATGGTACTTTTCATTTCAGTTACTACTAATGAAAAATGGAGGCCAAGTTATATATGCTGGAGAGCTTGGTCATCATTCTTGCAAGCTAATAGAGTATTTCGAGGTAAATTTCTCTTTACATAGTTCTTACTTTATTTCTCTAAGTACAACTATAATTATGCTATTGATCGTGTCCTTAAACATAGATTCAATTTGTTATTACAGTTTTTTCAAAGAGTAATGTTTCCTTTTTATAAGAATATAAATTATTTCTTTATCATAACCTACAAGCTTAAGCTTTTGGGTTAGTTGGTGACCGGAGAAAATTTGTTATCTGAGCCAAGGTCTTAAGTTTAAACTTTAGTGATCGCCCTCAATTATCTCTACCATAAGGTTAAAAAAAAACATAAGCTGAATTGCTTTCATGGTGTACAACAAATTAACTTGCACATGAAGAGAGTATGTAAGAATATAAAAATTATTCAGGGATCTTAACCTTCAAGTTTTGTCTTTTAGGTGAGTTGATAACTAGAGATTAAACTCTTTGTGTTGGAACCATTTTGATTCAATTCAAAATATGCTTAAATCGTTTATAGAGATCTTCTTGTTCAAGCATACCCCTTCCTTTGCTACGTGATAGTAATTGCATATTCATACTTTAACAGCATCTACTAGGACATAGTAATGGTGACATCATATTGAAAAGTTTATTTTTACAGATGAAATGAATTAAGATTAAGCAGCGTCCAGTTACATTCACCTAACTCTAGAAAGACAGTCAATTGCAGGGGTCCCAAAAATCAGTGAAGGCTGTAATCCTGCTACATGGATGCTGGATATTACTTCCCCTTATAGTGAAGCTCAGCTGAATCTGAATTTTGCTGAAGTGTATTCCCGTTCCTCGCTTTACCTGTAAGCCTATGTTGACTTTACTTACATGGATCTCCCATTATCACATCTTTTTTTTCCTCTTTATCTTTGCCTTCCCTTCCTCTCCCTTCTACTAAACTCCATGCTTTGTTTCTCTTTCTGGAAGAAGATAGTGTTTCTCTAGTAAACCAAAGGTCAATATATGCTACTATCAAAAAAAAAAAAGTCAATATATGCTCATGTAATGTTTCATTCTTTTTTCCCATGCATAACAGGAAAAATCAAGAGCTTATCAAGGAATTGAGCATTCCGAAAGCTAGTTCTGTGGACCTTACCTTTTCTACCAAGTATTCTCGGAATTTTATTACCCAATTTGCTGCTTGTTTTTGGAAACAACATTGGTCTTATTGGAGAGACCCGCAATACAATGGCGTCCGGTTCTTCTCGACACTTGTCATGGGCCTTCTTTTTGGTACCCTCTTTTGGGGAAAGGGACAAAGGACGTAAGTTGTGAAGTTCTTATATTTGTCTTTTTAATTGCTACTATTGAGTAATAGACCACTGAAGCTTCTTATCATTTGACTTTGGTAATGATAGCCCATCATTACCAAAGTAGACACCAATTTTATCTCAGCTTTTTCATAACTGATAGTCTTGGAATGTAGGTGCGCCTTCACATGGATTTTCTTGTGCTTATTTCCTAGTGGAAAAATAGGACCTGCATTTTTGTCCATAAACTTGATTTAGAAAAATAAAGAAAATCTGTTAGGACTAAGGTTTTGGTGCTTTTTTGTCTATCAAAAAGTTTAGGTACATACCAAGAAATTGGTGAATTAATTGATTTGAAAACTTAAAAAAGATAATTTTTCTAAACTTTAGTCAAATAATATTTTGAAAGAAAGGAGAGCTAGTATTGCAACTGACAAATATAGATTTATATATAAGGGGAATTCAAAGATAGATAAAAACCTTTCAAATATATAATATGACATCCATCTTTAAATGACTCCATAATATAAATAAAAACTCAATTGAGTTAAGATTAAGAATGAGATTAAGCATGGACCATTCACAAAATAAAAACAGTTCAAATTATATAATTATACAAAATATATCTTTTTATCCTTTCAGAGAATTTTGTCCAATTTAGCTAATTAGGGTTAATAGGAATTGTTTTTTGTTTTGAAACTCAACAACACTATTATTTTCAAACAGAGAAAAACAACAAGATCTGTTCAATTTGATCGGCGCAATATATGCTGCTGCTTTCTTCCTTGGAGTGACCAATGCTAATGTTGTTCAGCCTATGGTGGCAATAGAAAGGATAGTTTTTTATCGTGAAAGAGCTGTTGGCATGTTCTCATCATTAGCCTTTACATTTGCACAGGTACACCTACTCTTCTCCCATTTAATTGAATTCTATCGTGTAAATTATGGTGGATAGTATGATTATAGTTTTAAATGGCTGACAGTAATATCCAAAATACAAAACTAGCTTGAAATTAGTTTCAATTCATTCTCATGACATATAATTGTTTTTTAGTAGAATTCAAGTTAAACTTGCTTGAGTGAAATTATTTTAATTCGAAAAGTAATTTTTTTAAAAATGATTATTTAAATAATTATTTTGATGCGAAAAATTGTTTATTTTATTTTATATATTTTTGTTCATTATTTTGAGTGCTCTTCTTACTTGTCCATCTCCTCAAGCCCCATCCTTTTATATCGTTGGAGTTTCGTACCTTGATATATTTATATATGTAAAAATATATATTATTTGTTTGATTTAATAGCCACTTTAATTGAATTTAATTGAACTCGAATTATTTTGACTTTGAGCTAAGCTCGAAAGCTTTGAATTCAACTTTACCTAAACATGCTCAAATTCTTCTTATGGCCAGCCTTAGTTTTAAACATGTAGTTCATTTTTGCATTATCCAGGAGAGGGTAGGTATGACACCTACATAGATCTTAAGATGGATGGACTTTAATGTAGTTTGGTCAAGTTCAAGTCGACCTTCAAAGGTCTTTGTAAGTAGATTTGAGTGGTTTCTAAGTTTTGATGGCAATGAGCATGGGGATATACATTACAGTAATACTACACATTAGTGTAAATTAAATATGCGGTACTAACACTATTTGCATCGGTACCAATATTTATCTGATATTTAATTTCTTATATTAAATATACATGTTAATAGTTATTTATCGATTTGTATTGATTTTGTGTTGGTACACAACACGATGCAAAAAATTAAGTAATTGGACTCTAATCGGTAAATATAATAACGGTTTTGTCTCAAAAGACTGACACTAATGAATCTATTAGTGTCGAGTTTGATTATTTGGCACTACTGTTTGTATTTGCATCGGTTCGTAATTTAACACTACCAATATTTATATGTTGGCTATGCAATAGATGTTGGTTGGATTTTCAATGCTATTAGCATGTATAGCATTGGTACTGTAACAGACATTAATAATGCTATTCTAACACTAATAGGTTTATTAGTGTCGATGTCTATAACCAGTTTTGCATCTAAATAATGATGCAAAACCGATGTTTAATAACTTTTCAGTTTAGCATTGAAAGAACCGATGTATAATCGACACTAATAGATGTAGCCGATACAAAATCAATATAAAATCGACTAATATGGAATAAATTACGAAAAAATAATGCTCAAGAAACATATGTACAAATAAAACTTGCAAGATATTTTACAAATAAAATATAATTATAAAATTAATTATATATTACAAGATTCACATTAACTAAGTTTGCATCCATTCACAAATAATGAGTTTTACAATTATATATAGAATTAATTCTAAAAGAAATATAATAAACAGCAAATTAATATTCATAAACTAAAACAATTCTCACATCATTCATTCTCCAACAAAATTTAGTTTCAAAAAGGCTAACAAAATTCGTTACAACTCCAAAAATAATTATAATGTTCACAATAACACAATTGTTTTTATAAAAAATATCCAATTAAATCAATTAAATCAAACCAACAGTGATGTCTGAGGAGGTTGAAAACCCCGTGAAATTGTCCAGGAAATTAAATATTCAAAATGCGCTTATAACGGCTCATGATGGCAATGAGAATGGGGATGTACACTCATCAGATATGAACTTAACTTGCAATTATAGAAAGTACTAATTTAAATAGAGTTAAATAGTAAAAAGAACCATGTAGTTAACATCAATTAGTCTGAAAATAGATTTTACTGTTGTTCTTGCATGTTTAATTTTTGTTGTCAAATTTTTCAATATGTGTACGGCATGAAGCACTATACAACAAAATTCTTTTCTCATCTTTGTGCTTTTCTTGCATTCATATTTCACATCTCTAAGGAACTACATAAATGATTGTTCCCTTTAGAACACATTTTGGTATATTTTATTTGTATATCAAAAATAGATGTTGAAGCAGACTGGTCTTTTTGCACGAAGCATGAAAAAATTTCCTACTTGCGATTATTTAACAAGATTTCTCCCTCCTCCATCTATGTATTATCTACAATTGTGATTTTATCGGTAACTAGCCAGTAAGGAACAAATCATTAATTTTCAAGGAATTCTGTTTCACACAAAAATATTATTTCTGGATGAATATTTGCAATCATCACAAACTTTTTCACATAATTTTTGTATTTACAGTTGAGTATTGAAGCAATCTACATTGCCATTCAGAGCTTTGTTTACACCTTGGTGCTTTTCTCTATGATTGATTTTGGTTGGAAAGTGGAGAAATTATTTTGGTTCTTCTTCTTCATGTTCATGTGCTTCATGTACTTCACATTATATGGTATGATGGTTGTAGCACTAACTTCCAGCTACCAAATGGCCGCCATTGTATCATCATTTTTTTTCACCATTTGGAACTTGTTTTGTGGTTTCGTCATATCGAAACAGGTACGAGATTTTCTATACAAAATCATATTTGGGATGATCATATGTATAAAAAATGTGCAAAAAGTTTATTTACACATTAAAATTCAAACTGCTTTACTTACATATTCAGCACAAGTATCTTTTAAATTCCACGTTATTAATGCTTTTGTTACTCCTTTATAGAAAATACCAAGAAATTAAATAGTTAGAATTAAAAAACATTCTATTTATTAAGAAATGCAAATTTATATGAAAAATTAGATAAAATTAGATTCACTCTAATTTTTCAGCAAAACAAATTAGTTTTAGATAATTATGTAAAAATTGTATATTTTAGAGTAAATTAGGTTTTTGTGTTTTCTTCTTCATGTTCTTTAGTCTCACTTTATTGATATGAACTTTGGGAGAACCACACCCCAAAAGCTAGCTCATGGGAGTGGAGAGCCCAAAGTTCATATAAACCCACATTAGAATCTCATACTTCCAATGTGGGACTCAAGTCCCATACCTTACAATTGGATCGTAACAATCCACCACGCTCCGCAGTCCCGGCGCCCACGCCGGCTGGCTTTGCGCTAGCTCTTTCTAGCTCCGGGCGAACACTGCAATACCGACGTCACTACCGGCGCCGTTCGATTGTAACTTGGACACATAGTGTATGGCTCTGATACCAATTGATATGAACTTTGGGAGAACCACACCCCAAAAGCTAGATTTTAGAAAAGTAAGATTTTTGGAATTAGAAAAGTAGATTTATTAGTGCTTGCAAGCTGGGACAAGCTCACAACTTCAAAATTGCACCCGCCCCCTGCAATTTTATATAGTATATATCATCTTTACCTTGATTGTTGCAGCCTTTTTTGCTTGACGTTGAGGCAGTAGCTTATCATGAATTATTGTTTTTCCTTGATGCCTCATTATTTGCATTACTTTTTTTTTTTTTGATACACACCCTTCTTTCTCTTTTTTTCCTTATTCATCCCCTGTTTTCATGCTTTACATTCAATAGACTTTAATTATTCAAATAAAGATGAAATTGAGGAGATATTTAAAGTTTCAGAATGAAAATAACATTGACAAAAATATTAAAGAGCTTAGATCTGACATAGAAGTGGAGTATGACACTTGCTGTCTAAGTTCTTGTGAAGATCGTGGTAGAGTTCACTTGTGATTCTTTCATACTCTCTTGAAGCTAAAGGTGTGGCATAAATAAAAGTATAATTTTTGAAATTATAATGAGTGTCATGACAGCTTTTTCAGGAGCTCCTCATAATCTATGGGTAGAAGTTTTCTCGTCTGCTTGTCATATACAAAGTAAAAACATCTTCAAAAAGACATGAAAGAGTGATACAAGACGAAACGCTTTGATATCAAAATTAATGTGAAATAAAAGACTCTAACACCAAAGCGAAGATGGGGAGGAGATAGAATTTAAAGAATGGAAGAAAATATGAGAAATGTGATAGATAATTAGGATATTTAGGATTCTCTTATAAGGTCTTCCTACCCCCCTTAAGATATGATCTCTTCTGAATGTGGTTAAGTTTTGTCATGGAATCTTTTCATGGTCCAAGTCACATGTCGGCTGAGACGCTTTGTATTCTTAGGCGTTCATGAGCCACCTTTGGACTCTTTTGTTGTTCATTTGACCGTTGTGTTGACTATGATGTTGATGTGACAACTTATAACGCGTGTAGGCTTAGATCAATAATGAATTTTTGTATTAAGATGATCCCTTTCAACCATTTGTGCCGCAATAATTTATGTGAGGCCCTTGTGGTCTCAGTGAGACTATCTAAAAAAATGATGAACACCTATATTCTGTCATTTATTTTTGTGATTTCTCTCTACTCCTTCATTTGCTAAACCTCTGCACTACTTTCTTGATTTTCATGTTTTTGTCAATTGTCGCACCCCTATGGGTTGAACACCAAAAGGCCCCGTTTGTCTAAAGTTTAAAATTAACCTGGTTTAATTTTAACCAGGCATATCACATCACACATAAAATTTAATATTAAAAATTAAATTTATTTCATATCTTACACATATTACTAAAATAATAACTAACTTATATCACATCTCTCACATATTCCAACATAATAACTAACTTTATATCACATCCCTCACATATCCCAACATAATAATTAACTTTATTTCACATCATTCACAACTTTTAATAAAAAAATATCTCTATCCAAATTTAATTTTAACTTTCTTAAATTTAACTTTACAAACAAACACACCCCAAATAATCTCACTAGCTAGTGCATTGTACATTGGCGTTTATGTTGTGCTTTGGAGGATTGCTGCCAATGACTTCTACACCAAGAGATCATTTCTTAGGTTTCGCATCAAAATTTGCAGTAATTTTCATACTCAATCCTGTGTGAATTCTTTGTATATATTTATTCTTAGTTTAAGCCATCCACTTGTTTCATACCTATTGGTCTAGCTGTAGAAACTCTAGACAATCTTGTGATGTTGCGTCGACTGTGATTCATGCTCTCCATGATAGAGATGCTCACAAATTGCCAATGTTTTCAGATACAAGAACAATGTATAGTATATTTGAATTTCAACTTGAGTGATTCTCTCAACTAATAGTCCCACTTAGTTTTAATTACAATGTCATGATTTGTTGACTCGGCAAGCAATATATTTGATTATTTTAGGAATCGATAAAGTAGAACTAATTACAATGTTATTTATAATTTTGTAATGAGATTGGGTATTGTCTTTATTAGAGTTCCTTTTTTGGTGATATATTGCCCTCCAAAATCTTATTTTCTAACTTGTTGGGATGATGTTAAGGTTTTACACTGTGCAGATGATGCCAGCAGGATGGAGGTGGATGTATTGGGCTAATCCTGTTGCATTGACAATCTATGGTCTTGTTGTAGCGCAAATAGGAGATGCAGATAATATGGTTCAGATTCCAGGAGAGGTTAGCTTAGATGTAAGAACTTTTTTAAAGCAGAAACTGGGATATGACCACAACTTTCTTGGCTATATTGCTTTAGCTCATGTAGCCTTTGTCGTCGTCTTCACCTTCGTCTTTGCATTTGCCATTAAGTTTTTTAACTTTCAGAAAAGGTAGATTGAAAAATGTTTCACATCTAGAAAATGGATGTTGATAATATTAATTTATAAGTTGTGAGGAAATCTTTTACCCAATCCGATGTACCTGCCTTTTAAAGTTCTTTATCTCGAAATTGTCTATGAAAGTAGATGATCCAAGTGAGGGCAATCAAAAGAAAGTTGATGTTTTGTCACTTTATGATGTAATGCTTGTTGAATGAAAGTTTGAAAAATGAAAATTTAAATCTTATGATGTGATTTTTTTTTTTACTTATTAAGACATGCAACAGCATTGCCTTTACCTGTTTGGTGCGAGGACCAAAACAGGATCAAAATGGTACTAATTTAAAAACAACAACAATAATAATAAATAAATATTTTAAATTATTTTACACAAATTCAAATATAAAAAATATTATTTTACTTTATATACTTAATAATTTAAAATAAAAATATCAATTTTATTTCACATTCTAGATCAAAATATTCAAATTTAGTATTTTGATCTAAGATGTGAAATAAAATTGATATTTTTATTAAAAATTATTGAGTATGTGAAGTAAAATATTATTTTTTATATTAAAATTTGTGTATAATAATTAAAATAATTTATTTATTTATTATTATTATTATTATTATTATTATTTAAACTAGTACTATTTTGGTCCTGTTTTAGTCCTTACACCAAACAAGGCTCGAAAATTTTGCCCATTGGAGATGAGATTCTAGTGCTGAGTTTGCTAGTAAAGTTTCTCTAGGATACAATGATGCCTTTATTGTTGTGCACTCATCATTGCTGCTTTAAAGAGAAGATGGTAAATTTCTATTCTTGTATAGATGTATTTTATAATTAAATTTCATGTGTTGAAGTTGATAAATATCTGTGAAGGGGAGAGAGAGAGAGATAAAATTAATTTATAAAAAAAATGTAATTTAATAATTATATCAAAAGTTATGACTCCACATCATAATAAAGCTAGCTAATTCTTTTAATTATAATGTTTTACAAATTAAAAGCATAATACAGAATCATTCGACACCGAACTGTTGGCAGCTACGTAGCGTAAGCACAAGTGGTGGGCCTGCGGCTAGCAGTTTGGGCACAGAACAGTTCAACATTCAAATTTAATATTTTTTTATATTAAAGAGTAAAAAGATATTTTTAACATTTAAAGACATTAATTATAACTTTTTATTTTTTTTTAAGTTCTTGAGATTTTGACAAGCGGTACTAAAGTTATGATCATAGTAAAAATAATCACCTCACTTAATATATACATATATATATATAATAATAATAATAATAAATAAATTTTTATTCACATTATATAAACTTCTATGTAAAAAAAATGCTTTACATTAAATCACACATAATTTATTTTATTATCATTTTGCATAAGTTTTTAATAAAATTAACTCATATATGAATTATCGCATCAACGTGTCATTATCGGGTCTCAAGTTCTGGATGATAGAGTGCAATGGAAACACGGATTCATATAGCTAATTTCACCTAGTAGGATTAAGGTTTAGCTGTTATTATTATTATATATGAATTATCGCGTCAAATACTTTATTTTTTCTTTCAACTGCACAAACCAAAATTAAAAAATCAGCAAGAATAAAAAGAGATTGACTAATAGAATGAATATTTTTGCTCATATTAATACTTATATGATATCTTAAGAGCCTCATATAAAGTCAAGCAAGAATCTACAATAGTGCTCTTCTAATCTTGTGGGGAATGAGTTTATCTAAATAGTAGGAGTCTCAAATTCAAACTACATTGTTACAATTTTAAATGAGATGAGTAAAATTATAATATTCATGAATATAAAGAAAACTACAACAAAATATTTTTAATTCCCATTGAAATACATCCAAACTCTACGAAACTAATTTGTCATTTACCATTTGGAATGAATAAAAATATTAATGGGTAAGTTGCAACCAAACCCTCGGAAGTGTTTGTTTTTTTATTATTATGATATTTTGATGTTTAGCAGTTTTTTTTATAGTAATGTTTAACAATTAATTTAAGTAAATTTTCTATTAATCAGTTTGTTTAAGTATGTTAATCTCAAGAACAGTAAATTATTATCCATCGTGATCAAGTTTAAATATCTATCAATTTTAAGTTTGAACATAATTAAAATGTACTAAATAATTTGGAGCTTGAAGTCATTCTTTTTACTTTTAATTTATGTTCACATATTGCAACTCGTATATGATCTTCTCTCTCATTAGATCTTATATTGCTTGATGTGTATGGATGGATAAATGAATACTTAATCCCTTACATTTAAGTTTTCATTACCTTTGGTTGATGAATTAATTGATCAAAGATAGAGAATTTTTTAGTTTGATCGATCTAGTGTAGGCATTGGATGGCGTTGCTATAGGCTCAAATCAATCAAAGTTGTTTGATCGATCAATTATGCTTTGACTCTAGTTGTTAGACTCCAACAGCTAGCGTTTTGATTAATCAAAGGCCGCCAGTCTTTAGTTGTACTAGGCGTTGGAGCCAATTCTATTTAAGAGTGTTGGTTGCTAGTGAGGGCTTCTTTTTAACCTTTTGAACAATTAATAACTCCCAACCAACACACCAACTCCTTATAATTCTCCAGTGATCAAGGAATAATTAAAAGGAGATCAAGCAAGTAATTAAGAAGATTTGTGCTCTAGTGCTCATCTTTCTTCCTTCTTGCATGCATGTGAAATCTTTTAAGGGAAGAGTGAGTTGTTTTTCTCTTGCTTTTTAGTTAAAAAGATTGTAAGATTCTTTTTATTGCCTTCATCTTATAATCTTATAAAGAATGAAAATTTTCAAAACTAACTTTGAGAAATTAGGGTTTGTCCTCACTTTCAAGTGATTTATTTTCTTATTTGTCCTTAAGATTGTATCAAAAGAACTTTGTGCGGGATTTCTTACTTTAGAGCAAAGAAGTGATTCACATATAGTTACATAGCTAGATAAGTTGAGGTAGATTAAGCTCAAAAGTGAGCAGAATCATGTTAAATCCTTGTATTCTTTTTGCTCTTTAATTTTTTTTGCTTTCACCTATTATTTTATTGTTTTAGTATTATTATTATTGCACTTATTTTATATAACTAAGCAAATTAAATTAACGTCATAAAAAAGTAAATTAAATTAATTAAAATTTTAATTAGAAGTCTATTTACCCCTTCTTTAAACTTATACCAATTCTACAGAAGTGCATTGCAAATTAATTTAAATTTTTTAAGAAATTTGAGTTGGTCATGAGATTGCAAAAGCTTTATAATTTTGATCATAATTAAGATATATTTGCTAATTTTTATTAGTATGCTGTAATATTATTCTCATTGTTAACTTTGTGGCTTTTTAAGATATAATTTTGAAATATTAGCATTTATATTTTTTATTTTAAATTTTTAATAAAAAAAGAGATAATAGAAATTAAATTTTAGATTTTTGTTAAATATTTAAAGAAATGTTATAATTGGGGGGTGTAATTGTCCTTTAATATGTATAAATTAAGTAAATTAATTAAAAAGTGATTAAATTTTATATTTTTATTTAAAAAAATAGTGAAAATAGTAGGATTTTAAAAGATTAACTAAAATGTAGCACTTTTATAACCTCAGAAATTCTAATCAAGATTTTAAAAAGATTGAAACAATTTGCATCTCCCTTCCAACCTCACGAGCCGAGATGCAATTTACTTAAGTATAAAACTTACATTTAGGTCACATGTAATCCTAATACTACCCGATTAGTTTTTGGCCACAAGGGTGGTAATTTTTAACCTAATTCATAAACTTAACCTAGCTTGACCAAGTCTGTGTTGAGCTTATGTGGGTACAAGTTACAAAAGAGTCAACCCAATTTGACTCGTCAAAGAAAACCCGAGTACGAGTGGTAGATTGACCCGATTACAATCCGCTAATGATCCAATTATCAAATTAATATATTTTTATTTTTAATAATATTATTAGATCTATATTATGTAATTAAGTTATATTTTTAATGTTGTTAATTAAATATTATTATGATTATACTGATTGAAAGTAAAAAAAAATATTAAATTTATCATATTTTTTAATAAGCGATAGAAAAATCCCATCCAAAATTAAGGGTAAATTTTATAAAACTGTTGTAAGACCAGCGATGATATATGGTGCTGAATGCTGGCCTGCAAAGAAGAAACATACAAATAAAATAAATGTTGCAGAAATGAGGATGTTAAGGTGGATGTGTGGATATACACGAAAGGATAGAATGAAAAATGAGTATATCCGAAAGAAAGTTGGTGTTGCACCAATTGAGGATAAACTTAGAGAAAGTCGGCTTCGATGGTTTGGACATCTAAATCGCAGGCCAATTGAAGCTCCAGTTAGAAAAATTGAGTTACTGGATTTTGCCCATGTACAAAGAGGAAGAGGGAGACCAAAGAAGACATGGCAAGAAACTATAAGGAGTGATCTTAGTTACTTAAACTTAGATAAGAATTTGGTAACTGATAGAGCGCAATGGAAACAAAGGATTCATGTAGCCGACCCCACCTAGTGGGATTAAGGCTTGGTTGTTGTTGTTGTTATCATATTTTTTAATAACAGAGTTTATTATATTTTAATACCTAAAAAATTATAATAAATAGGTTAGTAAGTCGTATTGAATAACCTACTTATTAAATGAATTGAGTATAAATTTTGATACTTGATTTATCTAATAAATAGGTTAAATTTAGGTTAAACTTAAATAAATAAAATTAAAAATTGGACTGCTCTGTGAATCTCTCCTCTCTCGCGCCTCCGCTTCTCTCAAGCTTGCCTTCGATCGCCAGCGCTGAATCTTCAAGAGCTCGCCGGGGCAGAACTTTTCTACTCCCTAATCAAATCGATTTTCTGAGAGCCGGACTCTTCTTAACTTCTCCTCCATGGCCGCGTGGTGCTCGCCGATCAGCAGGCTCTTCAGTCTGGCATCTTCTGATCTGGTGGTGGTTAATCTATCTCGCTCCAAAGAAGTTGTTTTGTTCTTCAACTTCAACCATTGGGTTTCCACCAGTAGATAGGTTTATTTCTTCATTCCTTCCGCCCCATGTCCTTCTTCTTCCTTTCTTCATTCAGTCATTATGTCAGACACCTTCCCTGCATCCGGTATCGCAGCATGCAGCTTCAGGTTCTTATAGATAGGCTACCCTTCTCCTCTAATTCTGTGGGGATGTCAGTAATCTCAAGGTGCTCCTCAGTGACATTGCCGGAGAATTTTTCTTCAGTGCAGGAGATTCTGAAGAAATATGGAGATCTGTGCCCAGCGGTCACTCGCCATTTCTGGCGAGTTTCCTCTTTGAGACCCATAGATTTCTTGGTTATTCTACAAGGTTTTGAAGCAGGAACAGATTTAAAGAGAGTGGTGGGGTTCCTGTGGGTGTTTTTCAACTGGGCTTGTAAACAAAATAGAGATTTTCAGCATCTACCAAAATCCTATGAGCTAATGATTACCATGCTTATCCAGTGTCAGATGTTTTCTGATGCGGAATCTTTTCTTTTATCATCAGAAGCAGGAGACTTCTTCTCCAATCCTGGTGAGAAATTCAGTGAGATCATTCGAGGTTATGCTGAAGCGTCCCGGTTAAAAGATGCTGTTTCTTTATATGATCATGCAACACATCAGGGTTTCATTCTTTTAGGATCATGTTATCAGGCTCTTTTGAAACATTTGATCGAGATGGAGGAAGCTGAAACGGCAGTGAGAGTGTATATGGACATGATGAAATTTGAATTACGGTTATGTGCTGAAGGTTTCTACCTTGACTTTGTTGTGGGGTATCTCTGCAAGAAGGGTAAGACACTTGATGCTCTTAATATACTTAGGCAAGTAAGAAATGCTGGTTTTGAGGCAAGTTCTACTGCATTTAATGCAATTGTTAAAGGGTATAGCTTGAAAAAGGATTTTGAAGATGTGTTGAGTTTTTTGAAAGAATGGAATTACGTACCTCCATGTTTTCTGTGTAACAATATTGTTTCTTCTATCTGCAAAAGTTTTGGTGGCCAGTATGCTTGGTTGTTTGTCGAAGAGTTGGAAGCTTTAGGTTTTGAACCGGATGGTGTTACCTTTGAAATCCTAATAATTCATAGTTGTAAAGAAAGAAAGATGAGAGATGCTTTTATTTACTTGTCTGAAAGCTTTTCTCATCAGATAAAGTTGAAAGTTAATGCTTATAATGCACTCATTGGTGGGATTATGAAGGAGGGAATGAGCAAGTCGGCGAAAAGCATTTCCGATGAGATGGTTGAAAGAGGCATCTTGATGGATCTTTCTACATGCAAAACCTTGCTTGCAGGGTATTGCAAGCATAGAATGTTTGATGAAATGCACCAATTACTTGCTGAGATGGTGAATTCTGGTCTTATTTCTTTATGTTCAGGTGTTGATCCCACTTCTAAGGCTTTCAGTTTACTCGGCCTTGACCATATAGGGATAAAGGTTAAGAGGGATAATGATGCTAACTTCTCCAAAGCTGAATATTTTGATTCTCTTGGCAATGGGCTTTATTTAGAGACCGATAATGATAAATATGAAGAGATTCTAGAACAGATCCTAGACAAAGCAATGAATCCTGATTTTGATTCTTTGTTGATGGAGGAAATTCAAAAAGGGAATCCAGACGCTGTACTGAGGTTGAAAGGTGAAATTGCTCAGTGGAACCATCACCTTGTTCCCCTTGCCTGTTCTGAGTTGTTGAAATTCTTGTGTAATTCTCCATTGTATGTCCAAGATGTTGTCAGTTTTCTAGATGAGAATTCACAGTTGTGCGATCAGTTGGATAATGGTACTATGAATTTTGTTGTGCAGTATGTATGCAAGAACGGAATGGTGATTCGTGCAATGTTGATTCTTGATAGTTTACACAAAAGAAGATACTCGACTGATGACGCCACTTATGAAGCTGTGATTACTGGTTTCTGCAAAAAGAATAACCCACATGGTATTCAAGAATTTTTTAAATTGTTTGAAGGAATCACATACTTATCCTCCCCCAGTGGTATTCAAACAATTTTAAGTTGTCTATGTAGGTCAGGAATGGTAAAAGAAATGTTTTTGTTTTTTGACAACACGATAGATAAGCACCCAAACTTGTTATCATCTTTTTTCACTACCATAGTAAATGAGCTTAGTTTTAGAAAACTCACCAGTATTGCAGTTGTATTTATAGAGGAGATTTGTAAGAGGTTTCTTGTTGCTGATCATGCAATCCTTCTCGATCTGTTTAGCACAACATGCCTGAAACCGTATGAAATTTTATTGCATTTTTTAGTGAGATCAGGCAGGATTGAAGAGGCTTCACTTTTAAAGCAGTTTGTATTGAGCAAAAAGATCAATCATGCTAACTCTATCTATAGCATATTAATGAATGAGTTTTGCATGATGGGATGGATGAAGGAGGCAAGTTTTCTGTTGGAAGAAATGCTATTTAATAGGGTTTTTCCTGATTGTAATGCATTAAATTTGTTGATTCATGGATTTAGCCTTCAGAGAAATCTGAAAAAGGCACTTGAGATCATGGGTTTTATGTTCCGAAATCATGTCAACCTTTCCATTTGTGGGTATAGATCTCTTGTTTGTTTATTGTGTCTTCATAAAAGACTAAATTGTGCCTTAAAACTACAAAAGCTAGTAGTTATGGAGAGTGAGTCAAAGTCGTTGATCATTAACAATATTTTGATTTGTTCTCTTTTTCGAACAAATAACATTTTATCAGTTGATAACCTATTAGATGACATGCAAGAGAAAAATTTGGCTCCCGACAGTAACACTTATAATTTCCTTGTACATGGGTACTACAAGTGTGGAAATGTCCTAAAAGCTGTCGAGGTTTTCTATGAGATGATCCATAAAGGAATGAGACCGAATAATCGTAGTCTAAGGACCATAATTTGTTACTTTTGTAGCCATGGGGATCTCAGCAAAGCAATAGAACTTAGTAATATGATTGTAAGCTTTGGCTGGAATCATGGTTCATGTGTTCAGTCTTCCCTAGCCATGAAACTTATTTCATGTGGAAAGGTTTTTGAAGCACAACAGCTTCTAAGCCGGATTGAAGAAAAGGGTTTGATCTCTGAATGTATCAATTATGACCTTTTAATCAGAGAGTTCTGTAAGAAAGGGGAGGTAAAGAAGGCAGTTCATCTGTTGAATCTAATGTTGCAGAAGTCCAACCTTCCAAGTGGAACAAGTTATAATTCAGTTATTCATGGTCTTTGTTTGCATAAATCATTCGATGAAGCTCTTGATTTTCTTGAAGAAATGCTGCATAAGGGCCTTGAACCAAATATAAATTATGTTGGCACTCTAATATATGGCTTAACTGATTCCAGTAGAACTGATGAAGCTAGAAGGATTCTACATTCTATGCTTCAACTTGGTATAGTTCCAACACATGGCATGTATAATTATGTGATTAGAGGTTGCTATGCTGAAAGCAATATGGAGATGGCTTCCGAGATCTTAAATGAAATGCAGCAAGCTGGATACTCACCTAATTTTGAGACTCATTGGTCTCTTATAAGCAATTTAAGCAGATCAACAAGAAAGGATGAGAATGATAGCAAGGGTTTCTTGTCTAGTCTGCTGTCGGGGAATGGTCCTTTAATGAAGAATGTGAAAATTGAGGGTGTTTTTTGACGTTTACGTTACTGCTCTAAAAGTTGAAGTGATCCCTCTTTAGTTAAAATTTTATTGCTCTAAAAGGAGAAGCGATCTCTCTAGTATATCGAGATTATTTAACTTAGTGTTTCTGAAAAAAGGCCCTCAATTCAACATGGTAATGCCATCTTTCATAAGACCAACTTTTCCATAATCAGCTGGTTTCTAAAGCGTTATTTAACTTCTTTGCAGTTATTGCATGAATTCTGATGCCTTCATTAACTTCTTTGCAGTTATTACATGAATTCTGAAGCCTTATTTAACTTCTTTGCAGATATAACACGAATTGATAATGATGATGTAAGAAGGGCAACTTCAATTTCAGGTTTGATCTTCTTCGTCTGCTATAAACATTATGCTGATAGCTTTTTAAACCAAAATCTAGCAAATTGCTTTGTTAAATCAACAAGGTGTTCCCTTGGATGTTAAAGTCTCAAATGCCTTTTGGTTTACAATATATCTTCATCATTCCTTTTATCTGTTTGAGAGTCAATGCATTAAACCTGTTCCTCTTAGGGTCTCCTTCTTTTGAAAAAAATTTGGGTTCGGATACCCCATAACAAGCACATTTTCGGACCTGCTTGGTATAGGTATAAATGTGCTTGTTATAGAATTAAAACTGCTTGTTATAGAAATCTAAAAATTGTGCTTGTTATAGGTGCTTGTTATAGAAATCTCTATAACAAGCACCTATAGTTAAAAGTGCTTGTTACAGGCAGGTCCGAAAATGTGACGTGGCGGGGGCATCCGAACCCAATAAATTTTCCCTTCTTTTGGTACTTGCCTCATAATCTAGAAGTCTCCATTTTGTGTTGGCCGCAATTAGTGTGTGGTTTAAGTCCAAATCTTTCCCCTCTTTATTACAGATAATGATTTAGCATCATATAAAGTTTCACCAAATTTGGCAACTTTTATAGCTCTTTCGGATTCATAAAAGTCATTTATGAAATTGTAACTTCTTGCCGGTGAGTATTAGTGGTATCACGTCGAGTACAAGCCAACTTCTTGAACTAAACTCCAAAGCTCATCGTCATTTGAACTTCATGAGCCATAAATTGATAGCATTAGTAAGCTGGAGGTAATGAGTTCTAATCTTATTTTAGAACATTCTGTGCAAGTAGTAGAGTTTTTCAGTTTTTTTTTTTTTTTTTTGATAGAGTTTTAGAAAATTTACACAACAAGCCATCTCGTACTATGGTAGCAAACTCATTTGTCTAAGGACACACCATATAGAATTTAACTATCACTTCATATGTGAACTAATAGTTCAAAGATCCTTGTGCTAAATTTTGCCCTTTCCATTTTTGCCCATCCTAAAACTTATGATTTGCATTTTTGCCATTTTATATTAAAAAAAAATATTTTTTAAAATTTTTCTCTCTCCTCTCTCACTTGTTGCCCAATGCCGCCTCCCTCTCTCCCCTCTCTCTCCTCTCAATCATACTTTATATAAAAAAAAACTAATTTTCTCTCTCCTCTCTCTCCTCTCTCTCCCTCTTTTGCTGCCCAGCACCAACCGCCTACCTCTCTCCCCTCTCTCTCATCTCAATCATCTATCTCACAGATGATTGTAATTATATAATAAAATAGTTTAAATATTAAAAATGTAATTATATAATATTAAAAAATATTAAAAATATAATTCTATAATAAAGTTATTAAAATAACAAAATAAATTAAGTTATTTACATTAATAAATATAAAAATAAATATTATTTTAATTAAATTAATTAATTATAAGTAAATTAATTTTGAAATAAATAAAATATGAGTGAATTGAAAATAAAGTTTAAGTTTGGATAGTACTGCAGAAATCGAGGCTTTCTATTTCTGCTCTTATTGAAAATAAAAATTTTCAATTTTATCTATTATTAGCTATTTTTTGCCACATTCATTAACAAAAAAAATCACTGCTCCTCTCTTTGCTATTTCTCTTTTGCCGCTCACCGCCTCCCTCTGCCTCCTCTCTCTCTCTCTCCTGCTTCCCCATCTCTCTCTCTCTCTCTCTGCTGCCCCACTATCACCTCTTTTCTCTCTCCATTCAATCATCTCTCTTCTCCATAAAATAGTAAAAATATAATTAAATAATAAATTTGTTTATAACACATTAAATTTTAGGAATAATTACCCACATGCCACATAAATCTTCATGTATTACACCACACACACTTTCTTCATAATTCATAGTGTAAATTTTGTGAAGAAAGTGTAGTGTAATTTTAAAAAGTTTGTGGCATGCAGTTAAATGCCTCTAAATTTTAAGGCTTAGTTGTTGTTGTTGTTGTTGTTGTTGTTGTTATAACACATTAAATTTTAAATTTATTAACACTAATAAATATAAAAATAAATATATATTTTAATTAATTTAACTAAAATTAAATTAATTTTAAATAAAAAGATAAATTTAGTATTTGTAAAAGTTCTATCACTAGATTGCTTTCAAACTCTTGGAATCAACTCAAGCTCACCTACACTATGCTTTGCTTGGTGGGGAATCTCAGAGGAATATTCTTTTGGTTATTCATGACAAAAATATTTTTCAGTATATCAATATATGAATATGGGTAAATAATAACTGAGTCACTCTGGTTTGCTCTAATATACAACTAGATCTTTGTTTATGAATTAAGTAAAGTAATCCTCAAGATTGTGTAAATGTGCATTTGGGTCCTCACCCATAGTAGAAAAAGTGCACATGAGGGCGAACTAGAGAGATTCAATTGCTATTTTTAAATAGTAGGAACTCAGTTGTACATATGTGCAAACTAGAGGGACCCAATTGCTATTCATCTTTTATATATATATATTATAAAGTGGAATATATTTGTGGACACGATAACAACAATAATGGAAGCACAATAATTGAAGCAGCTATAGTTTACATATGTATGTCTATAAAAACGGAGAACCTCCGGCTTGTGGAAGGCATCTGTTTTCCGATCCTTCTTCCGATCTACCACTTCTCTCTCTACCATCTCTCTGAATCTGATATCCAATGGATAATCTTATCTAATTGTCTATTGTATCGAATGGATAATCTTCTTTGTTTATATGTAATTATTTAGTAGGAGGTTTTTCAATTGATTGATGTTTTTTTATTTCTTCTATATTTATATTTCATTCTAATAGTAATTGTATATTTTTATTAGTTAATTGTTTGGATATATTATTTCTGAGTATTGGTTATACATGTCATCTAGTCTAATATCAGAAGGTTGAACCAGATCAATATTTAGTTTATCCAGCTTATCAACTATGGCGTCTAACCAGACAATAAACTCGAGGACAGCCACTTATGAAAGAATTTTTTGGATGTTCATGAGATTATGAACAGAAGCAAAATTTATCAGAATTATTAACAGTTTATCAAGAACGGCATAAGTATAAATTTCAAAGCAATGGGCGAATCATGGTTTATGATGAAGACGATTTGACTGAAATTGATACTGAAAATAATGATCTAGACTTCCAGTGGGACCTCAAATTGAAAATTACTTGCAGATATACACGTTGGATTTTCTTCTACTCCAAATGATATTTCATTACAATCCGATTAAGTAAAAACTTTTTTGCAATTATACCTACAATAATATCAGGCATCTTATCTTCTGCTTTATACAAGTGGACGCTATTAAAGGAAATAATATCAATGACGCTATCAGGCATCTTTGTTTATATTTGTGGACATGATAACAACAATAATGGAAGCACAATAATTGAAGCAGCTATAGTTTACATATGTATGTCTATAAAAACGGAGAACCTCCGGCTTGTGGAAGGCATCCGTTTTCCGATCCTTCTTCCGATCTACCACTTCTCTCTCTGCCATCTCTCTCCCATCTCTCTCTCTACCATCTCTCTGAATAGTGCTTCCCACTAGCGATGATATAATTTGTTGATTATATTTGTCAAGAAAATCTATAGTAATGATTCTTTCTTTGAAGGATATATCTTTTTTATATATTTTGGAGGAAGAGATTATATGTCCTCTGTGAAGGAATATTGGAATGAGATAGCAATTTAGGGAGTATTCATGATATCTGATGTCTACAATTATAAAGAACTGTCTAAATATTTTTCCGAGAGAGAAAATCTGCGGGTAAATAATAACTGAGTCACTCTGGTTTGCTCTAACATACAACTAGATCTTTGTTTATGAATTAAGTAAAGTAATCCTCAAGATTGTGTAAATTGTGCATTTGGGTCCTCACCCATAGTAGAAAAAGTGCACATGAGGGCGAACCAGAGAGATTCAATTGCTATTTTTAAATAGTAGGAACTCAGTTGTACATATGTGCAAACTAGAGGGACCCAATTGTTTTCACCTTATATATATATAAAGTGGAATACAAACAGTATGGTGGCTGTAGGTGTATTCTGGAAGCTCGAGCATACCTCTACATCTCCCTTGCTTCAGGGTCTTTTGTCCTCCATTTTTCTTTCTTTGTTACTGGCTTAATTTCTCTAAAGTCTGGTCTCGTGGCTAGACCTAGTTTTAAACATGTTTCATTGTTTTCAAAATCACGGATAGCGTGTACATGATGCCTGTAAATCTTACCATGATGGATTGGCATTTAATGTTGTTTGGTCACGTCCAACGTTGACCTTAGAGGCCTTTATACATAGTTATAAGGGGTTCCAAATCAAAATGGCAATGAAAAGAGGGGATATACTTCTTAGACATGATCTTGACTCACTTGAACTTATATAAACTGTTGCTTTAAATAAAGTTGATGGAGAAGGGAACCATGTAACTAAGATCAGTTAATTTTTTAAGGTTTTGCTGTAGTTGTTCTTCACATTTTATTTTGTGTTTAAAATCCTCATTATTTGTGTAGCATCAAGAGCATGACTATCCATCAAAAATCTTCTATATCATCTCCGAAGAACTACACAATAGGCTTAATAGAATTGTTTTATTTATCAAACCTTTTGCTGTGATTTGTTTTATCTATTAGAAGATAAATGTTTCAAGTCATTACATTAACAGGTCTTTTGCACGAAGCATGGAAATATTGCCTATTTATGACTGTTTAAGAAGATTTTCTCCACTTATTGGTTATCTAAATCTAAGATTTTAACGAAAAATCAGCAATTATAAACAAATCGTTAGTTTGCTAGGATTTCTAGTTTGCCCAAAAATAGTTTTACTTGTGAGTGATATGCTTGCAATCTTCCTAAAGCAATCTACATTGTAATGCTACTTAGCCCAGAAGTAGGCCAAATGTTACTTTTTGGTTTAATCCAATGGATTCCAGTGGATAATGGGTATAATCTACTAAATAATCCAGTGGATTAAGCCCATAAGCACCTATTTGGATGGCATGTGTTTAGAAGGGATTCATTTATCTTATTCTTCTACCCTCTTCTTCTTTCTTTTTTGTCTGAAATCCTAGTAATAGGTTTATATCCTTCGTCTTCTTCATATCGCAATTCCTTCCGAGTATTAGAGAAGATGATTCTCAGTAACAAAAATGGAGGATGAATATAAACGTTCGAAGAGAATCACTAGAGAAGCTAGATAGATTCATGATCTGATCTGAATCACCTATGTCTCTTGCTGAAGCAAGAATGGGAAAATTGCCAATGAATGCACAATCCAACTCTCCATCTTCTTCTTCAGGTACTCCCCCTCAATTTTCAAGATTGTGTACTTAGGGGTGGCTATCGGTCCGATTAATTTCATCTGAAATCGGTTCGGTTAATCTGCTCTATCAAATAGGGGTGTTTCAAATATCTAAAACTTGAATCTCACTCGAAACTGATTTCGTTTTTGAATCACCCCTAAACTGATTTCGAGTCGATTTTGAGTTGACCTTGGCTCGTTAGAAATATGATTTGACTTGACTTAAAATCACATGTACAATGTAGATAATTTTGATATATATAATAAATATGAAATGATTTTATATATAAACTAGTTTAGTTGTCTAGTGGTGAATTAAAAAAGTATAATGCTTGCTTTTCCTAAACTATCAAAGAGAATTCACCACTTATAAACCTGACATTAAAAAACTAGTGACATGTAGCAAATTGCAAACATTAAAAAGGAATACAATTCTAGGCATAAAACATAAAAAAAAATGACATTGTTGAGTGAGGACAAAGTTAATAAAGCAGATGACTGACAAAATTCATGCAAGAAAAACGTCAAATTATCCGAAAATCTTGGAACTAATGTACACTAATGAAGATGATTCACTGTAATGGAAATAACACACTCCTGCCTTACAAAAAAAATCACTGTACAAAAGCTTGAAACTCAAAGAAACCTGAAGCTTACAATAAAATCAAGGGGCAAATCTCAGAGAAACAGATCCCTCAAGAGAACAAATGAGACTCTCAAGTCTATTTACCTTCCAAGAGATTGAATTGAAACCCAAGACCTCTGAATGTGGATGGACGAAATACTGACTGCATTTTCTGAATCTGAAGCCATTTCCACTTTTTTCCATTCCTCAGAATCTTAAGATATAGGATTAGAAATCAGAGACCAACCCACTTTACCCATCTGAAGATTCTGCCAGAACTAAAAGGCAGCTCATAATCTTTTTGAACAGCTGCTTCTCTCCTCACTACTTCCTTATCAGACCACACGTAGACTCCGCGCTCCTGTTTGCTACCAGGAACAGTGTTGTCCAGAATCACGGCAATGACGAAAGCGATGACCATGTTAAATGACAAAAGCGTATTCAGAACATAGTTTATCTGGAAAAAAGAAATGTTAAGCCAAAAAAGTCAAATTCACATGGATGTAGAACACTTGATGATCTTCATATCAATGTTACAACAAAGGGGAAATTGCACTCCTAGAAAGAATTGAACAACTATAGGAACAATTGAAGTCAACATTAAATGCTTTGATATCCTTTTAAACAAAACAGAGAACAAGATGGGATAGTTTTGCTGTGTTTAAATATGTAATATTCAGAGGTAACAAATGAAGAGTAAAGTTTAATCTGACTAAGATGTATTCTGAAGTTAAGAGATGCTAATGGAAGTAACAAACGGAATATTTAGTGGCTTTAAAAGTAATTAGGGCCCTTTTTGTAATGTAAAAGAATCACGGATCAAATTGTTTAATTCACTAAAATTTCATGCATGAACATGTCATCTCACCTATATCAGTTTCAACGAGATCTAGTGCGCAAAGAAGCAATGGTTTGAATACACAAACAGCTGATGATTATTAACCAGCATGTGCTCAATACTTAAAAAATCAAGCACAAATATTAACTAGCATAATAGATGGTGAGTAGTAATTCAGAAAAATGAATTTCTTGGATGTAGGAACAGATTTAGGCATTCTAAAGTTCAAAATTAGATCTACAAGTAACTACATTAACATGAAAATCAAAAGAGTAAAACAACAATTTGATGCCAGGTGCGCTGAAAAGTAATGTGTTTTGGATACAAGCTTTTTATTGTGCACAACTGATTGCCGATGTTGTTGACTAAAATCATGCAAAATGAAATAACTCAGATTCCTGGTACTCCAACCAGCACACAGATTAAGCTTAATACTATAGTTGAATATTCAATATGTTTCTTTCAACCAGCCCCAATATAAACAGATTGTTGTAGAATCCTATGGAAGAAGCACATTCCATATATTACTTCTTCTAATCATACAATCTTATATCAGGCAAATTGTTTCATAATTATAAAGCTAACCTAGATTACTCCAACCTTGGATGACGCTGTTATCAGAAAATGACAAGATAATAAGCTGACAGAATAGTCGTGCAAAAAATTTAATGTTACAAGCTATATTAAATTCATGCAAACACATTCTCATTCTTTGATATTAAACACTAGTATAATAGCACTTTATTTGAAACTCAAGAAACAAAACAAATTAAACTCATCGAAAGCTCATTTTATGGAAAATTAAGCATACCCCAGAAGAGGATGTATGGAAAGGTCCATGAGATGACACGATATAAGGCTGGAAGTAGCTTGGTACAGCTGAGTTTGCATTGGGAACAATCCCAAATTGCTGGAAATAGGCTGGTATGGATAAAGAAAAAAACAAAGCTAGCCCGACAATAATATTATTTCTTGAACTCCCAGCCTCACTATAACGCAGGTTTGACAAACCCAAAGCTGCAAGCAACGCCCACATAAAACAGAGAAGAGCAGCAACCATGACATTAGGAATCGAAGCAATTAAGCCCCCAATTTTACCTGTGAAAACAGGACACAGGAGACTATCATAAAAAGGTGAATTTAATCCCATTATGTACTACTTAGTCACAGAATACAAAGTTATATTTAAGATATACCCTACAAGCTTCAGCTTTTAGTTATCACATAGTTACCATAGTTACATAATGACACAGAAGGCAATATCATAAAAGGTGAATTGAATCTCATTATGATACAATTTAATCAAAGAATATAAAGTTATATTTAAGATATAACCTACAAGCTTCAGCTTTAGGTTAGTTACCACATAGTTAAAATAGTTACATAGTCCCAAACTTTTTTTCCCTGAACTTGAACATATTATCATAGCCAACTAAGCCAAGTCTATAGATTTTGATCCCGCATATCTCCAAAAACAAAAGACCTAATTGCATTGTATCCACATGACAAAGCAAAATGAGCTTGCCCCTAAAGAGGTGTGCAGGCAAGCTGGTTGATAGAGATTTAACACTTATGACAAAAAATGTAAAATGCTTCAAAAAGATGTTTCTAGCATATTCTTCAATCTTCATATACAAGTGATCAAATAAAACAAAATGCTTACCAACAAAAGAAAGAAGAATTAGAATAACAGCACCCAACTCCACTGCTCTTCGACTTCCCATTTTTGTCACAGCAATAGTGTGAACATTTTCCGTAAGAGTTGTAGATCCAACACCAGCTCCCCAGAGACCAGCCAAGATGCTAGAAACACCTTCCAAGCCAATACCTCTACTGAGGACACCAGCTGTAGGAGGTCTGGATGCCACCAATAGAGAAGAAGCATGGTACGAACCAACCTTGAGAAAAATAAATACAACAAATATCATAGCAATAAATTATGGTCCGGACCCTTTTTTGTACAAGTCACAGAAAAGGTAAGGGTCAACAGTATATTTATCTCTGACCCCATTGCACATAGATTCAAAATTTTGGAAGCATCTCATGCAAATTCTGTTGCATACAGGTCCTAGTAAAGGTTCCGTAAGTAATTGGGAAAATTAAATGTTTGTGTATCCAATACAATTATTATCCTAGTCCAATATTGCCTTTCTTATAAAGAACTAAAAGAACCATCACCATCTACCGCATGTAATTTCCTCTTAGTTGCTCAATCAGATGCACGAAATAAGAAGTCAAGTTGAACATTACAATTTCAAGTTGAGGCCATTGCTCAAACTCCCTAATCTTACTTGTAGGGATTCAACTACTATGTGTTCTTCAAATTTTAACTGGCTTTAATGTTTTTTGCAGATTGTGAGCAACGAATTAAGGGTATATTTGTTGGGCTGTCCCAATTGAAGAATTAAGGGTATTTGCTGGCTTACAAAAAGAAAATATACAAATAAAATAAGTGTTACAGAAATGAAAATGTTACGATGGATGTGTGAATATACATAAAAGGATAAAATGAAAAATAAGTATATCCACAAGAAACTTGAATAGCATCAATTGAGAATAAACTAAAAAAAATCGGTTTAAATAGTTTGAATATATACATCATAGGTCGATTGAAACTCCAGTAAGGAAAGTTGGGTTATTGGACCTTGCCAATATAAAAAAAGGAAGAGGAAAACCAAAAAAGACATGCAAGAAACTATAAATAATGATCTTACACACAGAGCTGAGAAATTATTAGCTAGTAGAGTGCAATGGAAACAAATGATTAATGTAGCTGACCCCACTTAGTAGGATAAAGGCTTGGTTGTTGGTGTTGTCTAATCTTTCACATGATTTCATGCATGATATGAAATAAACACAATGTAACTTACTTTATTCATGTCCAAACAAATTGCAGACAAGAAACCTACCTCAAGGGCCTATGCACAAAACCAAAAGAATGCTTGGGAACAAAGTAAGATAAAGTTAAATTATTAATACCTATGTGCAATAGGGCCAATACCTCAGGGAGACCGATGAAATTTTCTCAAAAAATTTTCATCAGCTTATAAACATGTCATCTTATTCAGGAAATGGAAATCACTAGACTTCTAGAATTTTCAGTGAAGCGAGTTATTTTCCTAAATAAACATGAACGGAATGGGAAGTCAAAAATTTTTGTTGAGATCAAAGAGAATTCAACAGTTGAAAATAGGTAAATTCTTTAAGGTTTCACTGCAAGGGAATCATGAACCAATGCAAAAACACAGATGGCAGTGCAAGGGGTGTAGACAATAGTGACATGGAAAACACAGTAAGATCAATTTCAAAAAGCAGACAATAGGAAAATTACTTAATTGTAAGAGTAAGAAATAAACTTACTGAATCGACTGATGCAATTATAGATGCAGCACACATGACAAAGGACATTTTCCAATTAATAACAGGTGTGCCCCATTGTAAGGGGTATGGAAACCTAAACCATGGTGATGCCTTTAAGGCACGGGATGTATCAACTCGGCAATGCTGCATCCTTGGAACATGTCTCCTACAGTAAGATGATAGCATATTTGAGGCGGGTATATTTATGTTGCAGCCTTTATAGCTGTAGACTCCAGATTCTGTGAGGAGAAAAGCAACGGCCCACGTGACTCCCAGGCTTAGAGGAACCTAAAAATGCAAGACATAAGATGCTACTAAACAACTCTGGCCCCAATAGTATTGAAAAAATTTCAGCTTCAAATACCGAGTCGATTGTTAGACAAACTTACTGCGTAAATTAGAAATATGCGATGACCAAATAACCTTATCTTTCGTAGATACTGCAACAGGAATATCAAGTGCTTTAGGTGTAAAAAGGTTACATAAAATGTAGAAAGACATAAAACACAAAAAAATCTAAAACAAGTAAAAGAGGAAGACTTTGTGTACCAGCAACCTACAGGTATTGCATAAATTCTTCACTATATAAATTTATCATAATTTTATATTCCATGTTCTAGCATCAAAATAGTAAATGAACTCACCAGCGCAAATATGATGACCAGCAATATTTGTATGATGCCTATCTCTAGGCAGGTTCCAACTTGAGTAAACCCATAACTGAAAAAAGAAAGTCCAACTGCTGCAATTGTAGGAGACACTACAACTGGATTGATCAACCTGATCAAAAAGTTACTTAGGCTAATCTTAAAATCCTATAAAAATGCAAAATCGTGTTCAAAAGCAGCAGTTACAACAATTATGTTAAATAACCATTAAAGAGCAACACAGCGGCCTCTATTACTATAATCTGACATGGAACAAGTCAATTGGCATCAATGCCTAAATTTTGAATGGATCGTTTCTTAAATTCTAACCATCTAGGTTGACTCTTAACAATTTTTGAAGGTTGCTAAACTTTCCATAAAGCATTACAGGAATATTCCATATATTCATCAAAAAATATTAGTGAGCAAGATTTTAACGAGTGGAATAGATGTTTACAAGAAACAAGACATCTATGCACATAAGCACTGTCACAAAGCAGAGTGCAATTTCCTTGCATAAAAATGAGTAAGTGAATGCTTGTAAGCATGTGTATCCAAATTCATACACATGAAAATAAGGCATAAGTAATTATGTTAGCTTATCTTGTTCCTATATTGTATCCAGGCTTACCCCACTTGTATATATTGCCCATCTACTGAATTTACATTGTCATTTTCTTTCCTCACATGGTATCGCCGTATCGGAGACTATCTGGTACCTCCCACTGCTCTAGCACCACGAATCAGCTCTTACCTTCATCGCATGCCGTACGCAACAGCGAAGCACCCCTACTTCCTGTGCTACATCTCTCCCTACGCTTAGCTACACCCTACAACCTCCCTTTTGCCTGTGCCACTATCAAATGTTGTTCTCTCCTCAAAACGCTCGTGTTAAGTGACATTGCTTTGTTTACCTCCTCCTGATGAAACTCCTATGCAACACAAACACTCTACCATTGCTTCTACACTTCTCTGTGCTAATGTTATTCAATAGTAAAAAAATTATTTTTATTATTATTATCCTACATTTTCTCTAATTTAGACGAGGCAAATTAGCTATTAATAATCTTCCTATCATTGTATTTAAAGATTTTGGATAATTTGAATAAAACTCTCTTTAGTTTTCTTTCATTTCCACTCGTCTTCTTCCCTTTCTTCTAATTATTTTCTATTTTTCTCTATACACGTTCTACATCACAAAACCTTCATTAGGCTCTCTGGTTTGATCTTTAGCATTATAGGCCAAATTTCACTACATTCAAGCTGAAAAACGAAAATAATTTAATACGGTGATGAATTACTTCATCAAGTAATCTAATTTCTAGCCATTCCCTAAAAAAAATCATTTCTTATACTGTAAATAATTATTGCTTTATATGGATTAGAAATTCCAACCTGACCTAGCCAAAATTAATGAAAAGGCGGTATCATGTACATAATATAAATAAAGGTTATATCACATATTAAACACCCAAATCTAGATATTTATCAATATAAAAATTTCTATTTGCAACAACATTGAACCAATATAACTTTCCATTTGAGGATGCTTGGAATGTCCCAGAAATTCAGTTACTACTGTTCACTCAGTGGCTTCCATCCACAGATTATTAGGTCATCTTCTGGCAGCCCTCCTACAGAGAACCCTATCACAACGTAATCGTGGAGAACCCAAAACTAAAACTGCTCTCACTACACTTTCCAACCCACATCTTCCTCTTTTTCATTTTGCTCGGTTCCTTGCAATCCTCAACAATCTTCTCTCATGTATCTGCTAGCATGTGAACACATTTGTTATATTCAATGAGGGAATACACTCAATTCTCTTTAGATTTCATGGAAAACTAAGGAATTGGGTCTGTCAAGCACCGTTGATCAGTGTTGCTACAAAAAATATAGATTTAAGCACAAGTCGTGACATAAAACTAAATCATACATCCTCAATAGCGCATGCAGATGCTGGGTTTACTAGTGTGGAAAAACCATAGCATGTGGATGACAGAGCAACTCTGAATCTAGGTTCTTATACATCCAATGTCCAAGGACTTTCATCTAAGCAAGCCTCACAATACCTTCTCAAATTCAAACATCAGTGTCTAAGAAATATCCAACAAATGATGAGCAAGGAAGCCTATTTCCTTCAAAAATTGAAACAAACAAGCATTATTTTAGAACTGCAGTCCATTTGAAAGTTCAAAAGCCAGCTACTGAATAACAATAAAACCCAGGGAAAAACGTTATAACATTCACCTTCCACTAACACCAATATTAAAACCCTTGCAATTTGAGGAGAAAAATATAGTAGCCAAAGCTAGATCTTCAAATAAACATTGGAAATTGGAAGGAAGCCAATCGAGAATAGTTGAAGCTTGAACTGAAAAGCACAATTACAATTTAAATTCTTAATAGCACACCTCAAAAGTAGCGACATTCCACCAGTATATCCCAACAGTGTTTGAAAAGCTGAGGATATGATCAAAGCTCCCTGCAGCTCCTTCATTACGTGCTTAAATCTCTGTATCATGCAACAGGAAATTGATAACAGTTATGAATCTGAATGGTAAGTTATCGCTTTTAGACACATAGCAAATAGACCTAGGTAGGTGTTCATTTGCATGATTGAATAATTTCTCCAGAAAATGTTTAAAGAAGCATTCATGAAAGAAGAATCTCAATAAGATTTATGCAGCATAACGAATAACTATGAGAAACACCAACAAGTGCAAAAATTCGCCATGGCCCAAATAAATGATATTAAAGAGAAAAATTTATATAGCTACGACATTTAAGGCTTGAAAGCTCATTTTAGAGGCCATAAACGAAGAAGCTTACATTTTCATTAAGACCCTGCAACTCGGGAGAGTTGATTATTGCCAGCGCTGGAGCAAGATAAACAAATGATGGGCCTTGTATGAGCGGCAGCCGCGTCCCAAGAAATGTGTGCAGCAATGTGGTCACGCCTGAGATGAAAAGCACAGTGGACACTACAGCCGCAGTATCTTCCTGGCAAATCTCAAAGTTTAGACCAAACAAGTGAACAATAACTACATTTCTTTAGCTTTCAAAACGTAATTGAAAAGAAATGCGACTAAATTGAATTAAGCTCACAGAAGTTCCCCCCATAGCTGGAACTATGACTAGTGGGATCAGAATCAACGAACCAATAATCGAGAGATACTGTTGGAAGCCATAAAGAAAGATCGGAACTGGATGGAAGGAGAAGTGCAGATATCAGCAAAGGAAACCACTGTATATAAACTGAAATCATCAATTTCTTTCCATAAACATAGAAATGAGTCCTCACCAAGGCCCGGAGTGTCTCTGAGCTCGTACTTAATGTGCGACTGCCGCAAAGCAAATCCATCATCATCCTCCTGCAACTGAGGCAATGCAACCGACTCCTCCTCCCTCCTCTGCCTTCTTGAAGGAGGTAGATCCGACCGATGCTGCCCATTAGGCCCCAAGCCCACTCCTTTAGGGCCATGGTCCCCGCCACCATCGGAATCCTTCCTATGCCTAACCGGCAGATCCACCGGCGCCGGAGTCGCTCCCCTCTCCGCCTCCCCATTTGTAACGGCGGGTATAGGCCCCTGCGCCGGCGCCGCCTGGGGAGGAGTAGGAAGCGCGTGGGTCCGGCCTGCCTCAAGATCCACATTCGCTTCAGTCTCCTTCGGCTTGGGCAGCGTAATCGAACCCGAACTGCCGACAATGGACTCCCCTGAGACCCTCCCCTTGAATCCCGTCCTCTTCGCCCACGACAGAGGCACCGTCGTCGCCGCCGCAGCTGGCGAAGCGTCAGGAGGAGCAGTTGGCGGCCAAGGCCCTGGGCGGGCCCGCCTCGGAGGATTCTCGCTGTTCGCCATTCCTAGCAGCGCATTCACCGATGAGATCCGCCGGAAGAGACTAGATCTCGTCGAGGAACAGGACCCTGAGTTAAAAGAGGAAAAGTTCCAAAACTTCGCCTTCCTTCTGCTTCTCTTTCTCCGACTGTTGGAGATCTCGGAGAGGAATGAGCTAGGGTTTCAGCGGCGGAAGAGACGAAGCGAAGCCCGAGCGAAGAGAAGAGAAAGGAAGAACGAGCTGACAGTGTCCATTCTTTAAGTGAGGAGGGATTTGATGTCGCGGGGCTAATGCCAACTAAACGACAGAGACGGAGAGAGAGAGAGAGAGAGAGGTGACGGAAGCAGCGGCTGTATAGTATATATATATATATATATAATATTTTTGTTTTTATTTTTTTGAACTAGAAATATTTATATTTGCGTTCAAAAAAACAGTAATATTATTCTGAATAATAAAAAATTGTTATAATATTCTACATATGACAAATTGCAGTTAAGTCTCTACAGTCTCAATCTATATTGAATTAGATCTCATATTTCTATTTTAATCACACAATGCCTCTAGATTGAAAATATGTGAAGATTTTCATAAAAAAAAAAAATTGCAAATAATGTTGAGATCTCTCTTCCCACTAGAGTGTAAGAGAAAACTAAACAAAGCTTACCGAATAAATTCAACCAAACAAAAAAGCAATTTTCAAATAAGTTTTTAGGACAATCATCCCTCAATACTGCAGGTCAATGACAAAGAAGACTTGTCAAATAATATTTTGTTCAACAGAGTCTAGAATTCGAGGCTTGTTAACCAAACTCTCTCTATTGATAATAATAAAAAGAATCATTGTATTGTGAATAGAAATTTCCAAGATCGATATAAAGCAGTTTTATTTTAATATTTATATTAAATATGAAATAAAGTTGATTTTAATGTTAAATTTTATGTAATATTTGAAATATTATTAGTTTAGTATTAAAATTTATGTATAATGTGATATGTAATGTTAAAATTAAAGATATGTTTGGCCAAAAGAAAAAATATATATGCATTTTTTGAAATACATGTATAATAAAAAAATAAGATTAATTACCAAAAAGTAGTTATACTTAACTCCTAATTACTCTTTAGTCCACAATTTTTAAATTTTTTTAATAGGTTCGTATAGTTTACCAAATATTATAAATAAAGTCTCTTTGCAATTATCATTAACATTTTTAAATTTTACCATAATATTTCTTCAAATTTGTAAAAATATGTCATTACTTAATTTTTCTCATTATTCTTTCACTCATCGTTACTGCCTTCCATTCTTCTCAGCACCACCGGTAACTTCACTGTTGACCACCCCCTAAGGAAAGGGAGAGAGACAAGAGAGAAAGAGGAAGGTGTAGGCAGCTCGCCTGTTTGTTTGCTTCCATAGGGGAGTAGAAGGGAGGGAGCGAGAGAGAGAAAGAGAGAGAAGAAGGGAGGGGAGAGACGAGAGATGGAGGTGAGTGGGCTTACGACTCACCCCCTTCACGTAAGCCAACCCCCTCCACTTACTACCTTGTTTGAGTAGGAGAGAGAGAGTGGGGAGAAGAATAGAAAGAAAGAAAAGGGCTCAGACATCGTGCTGCCATATATATAGAGAAAGATAGGGCAAAGAAAAATAGATAAAAGTAAAATTTTAAAATTTTACAACAAAATATTTTGTAGATACTAATTAAAAATTTTAATTTGAACTTTTTATATAATAATTATAATTTTCAAAGATCTTTTCATCATAAAGTTTTCAAAATAGAGACCAATCAAAAAAAATTTAAAATTTGTAAACCAAAATATAATTAGAGATTAACTATAGTGACCCTTAGTAAATAATTTTAAAAAATAAAGTAATTTGCATTAAAAATTGTGTTGAATATAAAATAAAATTAATTGAAATATTCAAAATTATATAATATGTGATATAAATAAATTTTTTATATTTGAGTTGAAGGCAATTTTAACTATTGTCGTGAGTAAAATAACTTTCAATTGAAGAAACCCTAAGCCAGAGCTTATCTTAGAGGAGTTGAAAAACATCGGTCATCTCAACAAGCATTGAAAAAGGCTCAAGGGTGGTGGCTAAGCAAGCTACAAACAAGGTGGTGGTGTGCTTGAGACGTCGAGATTGGCTCACTATCACTTAGCTCACTTGGTTTGAGTAGAGGCTATATTGGGAGAACCTAAGTTATCAAAAATGAATATCAATTATGAGCAAGATAATAACGAGCATAGATAATAAAATATAAAAAAAATTGTTAAGATTTTACCGTACTATATATATTAACAATATTCTTAAAAAAATAATAATTTTCACTAAACCTTATATCCATTTTTGGAATCATTTTATACAGCTTCTTAAGAATTCTCAATTATTTCATACAGGGACTTCAGTTTATCTTCACAAAAGAATACATTTAGGGAGCATTTAGTTTGTTGTTATTTTAGTATTATGTTATACAATCTAGATCTCGTGATATCTCGATTTTATCTTTTGACTAATAATTTTATAATCTAATAAAAAATTATTTGTATATGTCATTAAACTAAATAATTACTTTCTCTAGATAATATAACATAACATCAAGATAAAATTGAACCAAACGTACTATTAAATAAATCACATTTGTATGAATTTGAGAAATTCAATGACAAAAAATAAGAAATTTTATAAATTTGAGAAATTCAATGACAAAAAATAAGAGATTATAGAAAATATTCAAGAAACTATAGAGTTTAAAAATATAAATGTTAAAAACTTTAGGGTTAAGCTGGTTTGCCCGAGTGGTTAAGGGGGAAGACTTAAGATCTTCTGCACATAAGTGCGCGTGGGTTCGAACCCCACAGCCAGCAATTCTAATATTTTTTGTTGCTTTTTTTTTTTTCATACTTCATTTTTAACACATTTTTTTATATTAAAAATTAATATTATTCCAACATATTGTATATAGTCTCTCATTAATTATATGACGTTTTTCATGTATCATATATAAATCTCTAGCTTTATTTCTTCTTATATAAATAACTAGGCAATTTCCCCCTTCATTTCTGAAGCAACATTAATTTTTTTTATTTGATCAAGAAAAAACATCAAATTTCTTTATTTATCCAAATTAATTTTAATCTAAATTAAAATTAATTTTATATCCACCTCCTTAACTAAAATATCATTTAGATTGACATATAATTTGAATCGAACTCTAACTGAGTTTATTAAGTCGAATCACGAGCTATATTTATCATTCCTAATTTTGTTAAGTTGTGTTTAAGTCATAATCAAATTAGATCACTTCGAATTGAATTTAACTTAAATATTATTTTTAAATAAAAATAACATGCAAATTATTTTTCCCTGTAACCTAAATCTTGTAATATGACCATCACAAGTAACATAAAATCTACATCCCAAGAGTGAACTTTAATTCTTTTTTAGCTTAACAATTATTTTCTCTTCTCAAAAAAAAAAACAAGTATTTCTCCTATAACATTTGTTTGATTGGAGTTCTCTATTAGAGTAGAATACTACTGAGTTAAAATAATTCTACTCGACTCACAGCTTTCAAAAGCTTTAATAATATGTAATATATATATATGCATACATAAATTAATATAAAATTGTATAAGTTACTCTATGAGAAATATTAATTTTATATGATAATTTTAAAAATAGATATAATATTTGTAAATATAATAATATGATAATTATTTAAATAGTAATAACTTATATTTCAAGCATATCTTTATATTTTTAATATGTTTGATAAACAATAGATACGATATTTTTCTACCACGTTCTAGTATAGGAATTACAAATGAATGATAACAACACGTAATATTATCAAGAATAAAATTAGATTACTTCAAAATCATAAATTATCCTAATTCTAATCACCATCAATACCACGAAAGGTGAGAAATCTTACACGAAAGTTTTTTGCAATGAGGAAGTCCTAAGAAGAAAGTTCAAACGAAAGAGAATACATAATGACAAAATTTAAGAATCAGTCCCGAGCAAAAATTTCTCGAAGACTAATGCTGAAGAAGTAAATTTTAGAACAACTCATTAAAAAAATTCAAAGGACAACTCATGAGAAGTTTCATTAATAATTGTCCTGACCCAACTCAACACAGTCAATAAATTATTTGCTTTAGTGTAGCTCAAATTGCACCACACAATTTAGTCCTTAAAAGGCACTTAGACATATTAACATAGAATCTTACATTTATAGCCTAATAATATTTATTGTGGCACTAATAATTGATACTTATTTACATTCTAGAAGCACATCTTTTTTTCTGATTTTTGTATTAAAAATCTGGAAAGAATCTGTCTCCTCTTTTATATCACATTATATCTTATGTTCTCTTTTAACCAGATTGTTACAGACTAATTCTCTCCTTTTTCATATTATATCACTAAAAATTAATTAGCTTTTGCATAATTCATCCTCAAACTATAATATTACAAAATCGATCTGAATTCGTTGTAATTTATTGGAGATTCAGAGAATTAAGCGAAAGTTATCGGGCCTGTGATGACCCAATTTATAATGATGAAGGTGAGGAGTAGCATGTAATGTACATGCTCAAAGAGTGTAGGAGGAAAGACTCTGTAGGCCAGTATGTATTATGAGAGTTGAAAAACGAGTGAGCAGCTAAGTTATTATTCTGAGAGAATACAATAATTTCTCCAAATATAGGAAAAGCTTAGACAAGCTCATGTTTGGAGTCCCTGAACTCTCTTGCAATCCATCTCTCGCATTCTCCCTATATCTTTATCTCGTTTTCTGCCAATATTTGCTCAATTTCTCTGCATTTGAAGAATCTAACATGAGAAATAAACAAATTAATGACTGATTTGTAATTTCCACTCTTGAGGTCTGAGTGCATTCTAACATAAAAGTTAAAAAAAACTCATGCATTGTCATATGGCAAATTGTCAATGCTTATTCTTTTTGGTTGTCAATTTAAGACAATTTTTTGGGAAAAGATTGCAGGCCATCAATTAAAAACATATGAAAAAGTCAATGACCTAATTAAGGCTGTTAATATGGATCGAAGATCGAACGATTTCGAGCCAGGGTAGGATCGGCTCGAGATCGGCTCGATTTAAATACATATATATATAATATTAATTATAAAATATTTTAGATATTATGATGTATAATCTATTCATGTAATTAAAGAGATTCGATCAGATGATCATGAATTTATTTATCATTATTTATTTAACTAGGCATTTAATGAACAAATTTATTGCACATAATTATATGATAATTTTTATGGTATTATTTTAGGATGTGGTTAAATTGTTTTATGATATTTTTATTTTTATGTTCTTAAAAAATAGCATATATATAAAAATATAATTTTTACATGTATTTTAATTTTAAAAAATTAAATTTGTGTATTTTTAATTAATAATTATAAGTATTTCGAGCCAGCTCAAAGTGTGATCGAGCTGGCTCGAAGTCAAGCCCATTCGAGCCGAGCCGGCTCGAAATCGAAACTATTCGACTAACGAGTCGATTTCGAGCCGTAAAGATTTCGAGCGAGCCGATAACAGCCCTAGACCTAATGAAGTATCAATTAGTTTTTTTGTTTTGATATTTATTTTTCTTTTTATTAAAGTAGTCATATTGTGACGCTCTTGGCCAAAGAGGATGGAGAGTGATCGTTGGGTGATGTCCTAAGAGAAAAAAATCACTGAGGCAAAGTGCGGCTCCTGGCAGGCTTCTAAATCGATTAATGAGCGGTGAGAGAGGCACAAGAATGAATCGTCCCACATCAAAAATAGAAGAAAATCCTGAGTTGTATAAGTAGATAACATGATTTTAAATAGTAAAGATATTTTTTGGAGCAAAATATGATACTAATAATGGAAAACTCTATAATTAAATTTGCTTGAGCTAGAGTAGCACTGGGATGGATGACCTCCTAGAAAATGCTTAAGTCACACAATTTTTCTAAAATCAAAACATAAATTAATATAAATTTGTTATTTTGAGATACGCTTGGGATGTGAAAAATAATAATAATAAATTATAAATAATATAAAATAAATTAATTCTTTATATTACTAATTTTATGGGCTAAAAATATTTGTGTTATTTAAATTTTTTCTTATTATTTTAATTCTCTTTTTAAATGGAGCCTGAAGTGGCGTTTTGTCTGTGATAAAGCTGTTATTATTTAGTTAATTATTATTTTTTTGATAAAAATTATTTAGTTAATTATTGACTCTTAACAAATAATAAAAATGAGAGGGTCATCATATAAGACAAAACGGTTTCCACTCTTTTTGAAAGTCATGAACGCACCATACCTTGAATTGTAATAATTAAAATCATATTATCATATTTATATATAAATATATATGTATGCATCACACCTACTTTAAAATATTCATATTTTAGATATTTCCTCATTTTATTTTTTTTTTAAAAAGGAGAGCTTTCTTTTGTGTAGGGCTGTTATCGGTTCAATTTCGAGCAAGTTAAAGAAAACTCAAAAATCAAAAATTTCGAGTTCAGCTCGGCTCAAAATTAGTCCAAAATCGAAATAAAATATGATTCGAGCCAACTCAGCTCAAATCATGATTCAAATCGGCTTCGAAAATATAAAAAAATATATAAAAATATTATATTTTCAAGAAGACTTGATCCCTAAATTTTGAGGAAAATAAACTACTAACTAAATTATATATAATAGCATTTTATTTATATATATTTATTTATATTATATATCATTATTATTTATATTATAAGTATAATTTCGAGCTAAATCGAATCATAATTCGAGCGAGCTAGGGCCAACTTGAAATTGGCTCAAAATGAAATTCGGGCTAAAGTCCTTAGCTCATGATTCTATTCAAAATTTTTGAACTAATTTGAAGTCGATTCAAAATTCGAACGAGTTCTAAGTGAGTTTCGAGTTTCGGATATTTTTAACGCCCCTAAAATTTTTGAACTTATTTTGAGTCCATTTAAAAATTGAACGAGTTCCGGGTGAGTTTAAAGTTTCAAATATTTTTAACACCATCATGTTCAAATCGAAAAATTATTGGGTGCGCACAGCGCACAATTCGGACACCCAATCAGAGGGCGTCACGTGTGCTCGGACCCAGCTGTATGGCACACGTGGCGCCCTCTGATTGGGTTCCGGACTGTGCGCCGTCTGAATCCAATAACTTCTCGTTCAAATCAAAGATTATTAATGGAGATGTTAAGATTTAAAGTAGTAAACCTAAATTTTATAATTACTTTAAAGTGCATCCAATTTAAATATGATAATAGTGATATACAATTTAACAAAATGCACTTAAATTTTAATTCTAATTTACAACTTAAATTTTAATTCTAATTTACAACTTAAATTTTAATTCTAATTTACAACTTAAATTTTAATTGGTAATTAATCATATTTATTTTATTAAATTAAATAAATATATTAAGGGGTTTGGTTCAGTTAAAATTTTTTAATCTCAAAAATCAAAATCAAAACTGAAAACTTAAAAATACTTGAAATAAAATTAAACTTGATATCATCGATTTGGTTAATCAAATATTTTGATTCAGCTTTTTTAACTTTGATTTTTTTTTTTTTACTTTTGATTATATTTTATCGGCCCTACTTGTCGTAAAGTTACAATTTCAATAAATCTTTTGAAATATGGATGAAATATTAAGATGAAAATGTGAAAGAAGTGACTTTTTTTTTCTTTCTTATCTGCCTTCAGAATATTCACATTTTAATTTTTGAAGAAAGAAAATAAGAAATGGTATAAAATTCATTGAGCTATTTGAGAATATTCGAACTTATTTAGTTAGAATATATTTTTAAAGTATTTTAAATAATTTTAAATAAAAAAATAATGTGAATAAAATTACTTTATTATCAAAAATTAAGTTGAATTCAAAATAAAATTAATTTTATTGACTATATATAAAATGTGAAATAAATTATTTTTTAATATTTAATTTTATGTATGATATAAAATAAATATAAAATGTTCATAAAAAATCTGTTTAAAAGTATTTGATATTGGTTTATTTGTAGCTCCAACAAAATGAAACTGAATTATAAAAAAAAGCTGGACCTATACGAAAGCTAACCTCAATATGAGGAACCCAAGTATAATTACCCAAAAGCCAAAGCGGCCAAAATTTCTAGCATAAATCAGGCGTCCTTTTTTGAGTCTTCTCCACATGACAATCAACGATTCACGGTCTCGCTCTCTCCCTCCGGCGCCCCCACGCAGAGAAGCAGAGCCATGCCGGCGCCAAATACAGAGGCGGAGAGGGAAGAGGTTGAATCTCGAGCGGCCGAAGCATATCGCGAGAACCTCGACGCCGGAGTCCTCTTCGTTCTCAAATCCAAAGGTTTATATCACAGAACACAAATGATTCCCACAACCTATGCATCAATTTCTAATCCCCTGCTCCTTAATGGCAGGATCGTGGCTTCACTGCGGCTACCATCTGACGACGGCGATCGTGGCGCCGGCGCTGCTTAGCCTGCCGCTGGCCCTCTCGCTGCTCGGGTGGGTCGCCGGCGTCCTCTTCCTCACCGTCGCCGCCGCCGTTACCTTTTACTCCTACGTTCTCCTTTCCATCGTCCTCGAGTACCACGCCAAGCTCGGCCGCCGCCTTCTGCGCTTCAGGGACATGGCACACCACATTCTTGGTATGTCTAGTTTAAAGAATTTTCCAAAAAAAATTTATTAATAAAGGGTAAATGTCATCAAGGTCTAGAAATTAAGGAATAATATCAATTAGATCCACTATTTAAAAATATTTTCAATGTTCTAAGCAGGCTTTTTTATAAAGTATATCATTGTTTAGTCATCATTTAAAAAAAAATATTTATCAGTTTTATTTCTAAATATAAAATAACAAAAATATGTTCACCTTTCTACCACCATTAATTGTTGAACTACGCCTACCATCGCATGCTAGTAGCTACCCCGCATGCAACTCAGCAGGGCTGCTGCTTCGCATGGCCAATGTAAGCTGCTGCTTCATTGTGTGCAGTTGCTTACGCACCGCATTTGCAATAGCCTTGTGTCCTGGGCGAGAGAGATGGGAGGAAGTTGTCAAAATGATACAACAGTAATTTTAAGTTTTTTTTTTTAAAAAAAATTAATAAAGGAATTACAATATTAAAGTCAACTTCAAATATTTTATTAATTTTTTTTGAAATAGTAAACTTACTTAATGTTATCTCTTAATATCTAAAAAATAAAATGATAGTTACACATTTATTAAATTATAACCATCATAAAGATCATGTGGGGTAAATTATTTATAAGTTCTTAAAATTTATTGACATTTAATTTTAAGTCTCATTGTGTAGTAGTCGCTTGACCCTAATCACTGCAACCTCCTTTTTGAGGTAGATTAAGATAAGAGTGGGAGTTGTCGTAAATGTTGTGGGACTTATATTCTTTTTTATATTTATTTCATATTATACATAAATTTAAATATTAAAAATTAATTTTATTTTATATGTCACACAAATCTTAACCTTAAGGATTAACTTCATTTCTCAACTTACAAAATTTTTAATAATAATAATATTTTTATTTTAATCTAAAATATTTTTAATATTAAAATAACTTTTATTTTTTTTTTCTCAAAAAAATCAAAATAACCCAAAATATGTTCTAACTATGCGAGACCTATGGGTGAATAGCAATAGGGACTAATTTGCACTCTATGGCCTTGTTTGGCATGAGCCCAAAAAAGACAAAAAAATATCTTAATAATATTTTAAATTTATTATAAATTTTAATAACTTTATTTCACATCCAACATAAATTTCAACCTTAAAAATCAATTTTATTTCACATCCAACACAAATTTTAACCTTAAAATCAACTTTATTTCACATCCTACACACCTCCCAATATTAAAATAAATTTCTTTCCCATCAATTCTATAAAATAAATTATTTTCTCTTTTTTTTATCCAAATTCATCCTCCAACTAAACAATTGGGGATCTTACAATTTGAAAATGGCAATTGATTCCCTTTAATTTCAAAATTTTTAAATAATTTATTTAGATTTTTTTTGTTTCCACGATATAATTTAGTTTTTGGCTACTAGTGGTATAGACTAGAGAGTGATAGTCCGCCTGCCGAATTTGACTCAAAAAAAGGGTTGTTGACTTCGTGATTAATTATTATCAACGAAGAACTATGTTCTTTTTTTTATTTAATTTTTTTTAATCCAATTTAACTTAAGATTTAAGATCAACTACACTTAATCATAGCCAAAAGAACGAGAAAAACATCATTTAAGATATAATATCTCTTACTTTATTAAAAAAATTATAAAAATAATGTCATCCGAATTTAAAATTTTCTAGTACTTAAATTAACTTTTTTCATATGAAACTAAATGAACATCATATACCCATATAGTTAATATTTCTCAAAGTTCATATTCATGGTCGCATCAATAGTTAAAAGCGTTGGGACGAGCGTGACGCATAAGTTAGTTTGGGCCGAGTCACGGTGGTAGAAGCCAGGTGGACCGAGTCACAGGTGTGACGGAGGCCAAGTGAGTTAGATTAGGCATATATAAAATTTTTAAATTTATACATACATCTATATATTAATTAGTTATATATCTTTATTATAGTTTACATACAATTTATATTTATTTATTTTTAAATAAATTATAAATAATTTTTACGATAATTTTTTATTTTCATAATACTTTTTACATATTTAATGGCCGGAATGAATAGTTCACATCAAAAAGAGAAGGAGATCCTACAAGAATAAATAAATAAATAAGTGAATAAACTAAAGCTAATGTCAGCTCGGCGCCACATGTACGACTGGGATGCAGCGCTGGAACCACGTGTTAACATTAGCCCCCCGCATTGTCAGGGCGCAAATATTAATATGGGTCATGTAATGCGAATCATCGCGATGGTAGATGCGCTGCCCAAGGCCTCTCAGGATAAAGCCAGAGCGGCACCCTGCTGATTCACATTCTCACCCACCAGTCTCTGTAAATTCTGGAAGGAAAGGAGTGGACTATTAGAGAGAAGGCTGAGAGGAAAAGGTGGACGACTCTGAAGGGTTTCCCTCTGAAGAAGAAGAGGTCTGAAAGCCCTCTGATCGGTGCACCTCCTCTAGAGAAGAAGAGGGGTCTGGAGGCGCCCGAAGGGTCGCCAAGAACTGCGGCTGAGAGGCCGTTGTGGTGCTCCGAGAAAAGGAAGCAGGAATTCCGACTGAAGTCTTACCGGAAGAAACGCCAGCGGCCAAGGTTGCATGGTTTCTGGTGCAGACTTTGGAGTCCGCACAGGGAGCTGCAGGTGAGTAGAAGGTGGCAGAGGTGGTGAAACTCTCAGACTCTCCGGTTAAGGTGTCTCTGAAGACTGGAGAGCAGAAGGAGTTGATCGTACTGGGTGAGATGCTTGCGGGGGAAAGACTTGAACCAGGGAAGATTCTGCTCAAAGATGAAGACATTGAGCTACTTCTTCCCAAGTTTGGGACTCCTCCTGAAGGGAGTATGAAGAAGACGCCCATAGTGATTTGTGGTCCCGCTCCTCTTGGTAAGCCGGTCTCCCCTCCTCCTTCAATGGGGAAAACTTCTTTTCCTTGTCTCCTTCCAACGATTGCCCGGGGCGTTGAGAAGAAGGAGGGAAAGGAAAGAAGGGAGAAGAAGGCAAGACGTCGGAGGGGATTAAGAAGAAGGAGAGGGCTCCTCCGGTCACTCCCAATGTCACTCTTGGCATTGAAGGGTCAGGAGTTGTCCTGGAGAAAAGATTGTTTGAAATACGGAGAGGAGAAGAGAAGATTTTGAAGACCACCTCCCAGATCATGGAGGTGGTGAAAAATTTGAAAAGCAAGGAGGAAGGGGAGGTTCGCTACCTTCGAAGGATAGCGGAGTTAGAAGGTGCTTTGTTGCAGGTCACAAAGCGCTCTCAGGGTGATCACATAAAGGAGTTGGGGAAGTTATATAAATTGGAGAATAAGTTGGCTTCCCTGGTCCTCACCAACTCAGAGTGGGCAGGTAAGGCTGAGATTGCGGTACTACCTTGAATATAAGCCAGGCCCACTTTGCCCATGTCAAAGTCCTCCAAAAAAGAATAAAGAAGTTAGATGATGAAAAGGAGGCTTTGAGAAGGGAGAGAAACAGTCTCAGGGGCAAAGTCGCAGAGGCGAGGGAGGCAGAGTCGAAGGCGAAGCAAGCAGCCTTCGAGATCCATCGCCGGGACGAGCTGCTGAAGTCTGAGATACGCTCCCTGATAGATAATGGCTTGGGATGGAGAGGGCGGCGCATGGAGGACCTGGAGGAGGTAGTGAGAAGAGTGGTGAATATCATCAGCGCCTCGGCCGTAGGTCACCATGTGAAGAGTCAAGCATCCTTTGATGTTCTCCTACAAGCACTAGTTGATGTAAGTATTTTGAACCAGAAGAATATTAGAGATCCAGTCGTTCTTCCTTTCTGTGATCCCAAGGGTCCATACAAGTTTTTTGATACGGGAAGTCACGCTCAGGAGATATTCCTCCCAAGGGTACCTACGTCGGCTGGGGATATCCACCTGCCTCTTCTTGCGAAGGTCCTGACGAAGGTCAGAGTGCTCCTCCAAGGGCACAACAGCAAACCTCTCTCTGGGAAGGGCGCTGATCTGATTCCTGTCATCTTCAAACTCATCCAGTAGATGGAGGGATTGAAGATGTGAAGAGAGGGAATCAGCAAATCCCTCGAGGGCGCCCCACTGGTTCGTAATAGATCAGTCTGCAAGGATGTTCCCCTCATATTTGAGATTGACGCTATTGCTCTAGTTGTCCAAGTTCTGAAGCATTGTTGTTTTTCTTTACTTCCATTGTATATCCTATACTCAGAAAGAAATATGTAAGGAAACAAAGAAATGAAACAAGTTTTTGGCTTATGAAATAAAAAAATACTTCTTTGAAAACTTATTATGAATGAATTCTGCTTGTAATTTCTTTCTTTTATCTCCTCCTTGATGTGTAAAGAAGATATAGAAAGAACAGAACAAGAATTCATAAGTGGATGAAAGCACAAATCCAATCATAAAACCCAAGTTTTAAAAAGATTTTTGCAAGTAATCTATCGTCGTACACGATGTTATAAAACACAACACAACATCGTTTAACGATAAAAAGAGAGAAGAAAAAGAGTAGCACGATTTGTGCAAGCGAAGGGACGCTTCAATACCTGTGCGCCGTTTCGGATTTCGAAACTGTCAGAAAAACGGATGGCCTGATCAGGCCTGCGCGTCGATCAATAGGATCAGACGGCCAGAAGATGAGGAGTCGCGGCTGTTCTCCATAAAGATGTAGCTTAAGAAGGGAAAAAAGAGAGAGACGCCAGTCTTTGCCCAAAACTCTAAGGATCTTCTCTACGCTTGTTTCCTGTCAAGCTTCACCATGGAAGGGAGAGAGATTGAGTGAGCTGAATTAGCCGAACAGTTTTTGAGTGATTCCAGTTATCAGGAGAGTCTCCTGATGGAGCACGAAGTGCTCAACACGACAAGGGGGTTCAGAGGAAACCCCAACCTCATAGTCATCCAGCCTACCGCCGATCTCCGTCCAAACAAACCTTTTGAAGGGGTGGTGTGCGTCTACCGGGCGCAAGTGGAGTATGGAATGATGCTTCCTCCACAGTCGGAGTTCAGAGAGATCTTGAACTCTGACTAGCTCGTGCTGGCGCAGCTTTCCCCCAACGCCGTTGCTTACATATATTCTTTTCTGAAGCTACTGCAGGCTCAGGAGATTCCATGGAGTATGACGTTGTTCAGGGGGTCTCTTTGATTGGATGGCGGTGCCTGGATACGGGAGATGCCTGGCCTTGAGGTCCAAGACCAGGAATGCACTGTTCTCCGGTACGAGTAGTTCCCACTCAGACTGGAGGGACTATATTTCTTTGTGGGAGGAGAATTGAACATCCTTCAGAGGCCCGAAGTCTTCCCGCCGGAGTTCATTGGGGATGCCAAGTGGATGGCCGGAGAAGGGATCCTGAGGAACCTGGAGAAACTGAAGGGGCAAAACTGGCCCCTAAAGGATTTCCTCAGGCATGTGAAGAATGACATATCCCTATATTCAAAGGCATTAGGGTATGTCATCCTCAAGGAGACAAGCCCTCCCCCTGGCATTGTCCTAATGAAGAGGGCAAGAAGAGGACAACCACCCGCCATCCAACTCAGCAAGGAGGTTACTGAGGTGGTGGAGGAGTAGGGGGAGATAGAAGTTCTGGAGCCAGTTTGTGGCAGAACAGCCGTCGACGTGGTATCCTCTTCAGAGGATACTGTGGACGATAGGAAGACCTTGGCCGAGGTAATGGAAAATGCAGGCAAAGGGAAAGAACTTGCCACATCGGCCAAGCCCAAGATGGTTCCCAAAGGTAATAAGGGGATCGTACTTGGGGAAAATAAAGGAGAAGAGAAGGCCGAAGAGAAGGGCCAAAAGGCAGAAGAAGAGAAAGAAGTAAAGGGGGCAACTGTGAGTCCCTGCCTGGACCTGGTGCTGAAAGAGTTTCCTAAGAAGAGGGCCCCCCGAAAAAGAGGAGTCTAGAGCCCCCTTTGAAGAAGGGGAAGACTGCGGAGGAGGAGCAGTCGACTGCCAAGGAAACATATGGGTGACAGCAGAGCATGGAGCACCCCTACAGTGTTAATTTCGCAGAAAAATTTGGGGACACCAACGCAATGATTGTTGTGGGGACGGCGAGGGATAAAAGAAAATTGTCAGTCGTCTCCCAGCAATCGTTCGGCAGAAGCCTAGCAGTCCCAGGGGACATGGGGCTGTTGATAGGAGGTGGCTTGGTCACTAAGGATCTAGAGGAGAGGATGGATAAAACCTCGACGCTAGATGCCTGTGCCCATGTTGCCAACAGGATAGTTGCTGTGAGAATCTCTCATAACTCCATCTTTCTGTTAATTTCTGTCTAAATTGTGTTAACTTCGCTTTGTCTTTCAAGCGCTTGCCTCTGCTTTTGAACAGGACCTTAAGGACGGAGGAACAAGTGCTCGAGCAAGGAAGTCAGCTTCATCAACGGGATGAAGAAATTGAAGCCTTGAAGGTCCAGCTTGCAGCAAAGTCTTCTCAATTCGATGTTTTATAGGAAGAGAAGGCTAAATTGCAAGAGAAGTTTGTAGTTTATAAGTCTGCAATGGTGCGTTGAAGGCTGACAACAAGGCCCTGCGAGAGAAGCTGGATAAGGTCGTCGAAGACTAGGAGGCCACCGTTGCAAAAAGGTCTGCGGCGGCTGTAAAGGCCTACAAAATAAGCTTGTCCTGCAGAAAGGAGAGGTTAGATGAGATCAAGAGGGCGTGGGAATGATTGACTTTCACTCTGATTCAAGAGGGCAAGATTACTGCCAATGACCTTGAAGAAGTGGAGCCCATTCCTTGCCTAGTCACTGATCCTATTTACAAGCAAGAGGAGTTGGATTTGACTGACGATCTTATCCAACAGATGTTTGATCCTTTGGATAGGGACAACGAAGACTAACCTACTTCATTGTAAGATGAGTGAATGTAACCTCAATTTTGTACTTTAAAAATAAATGAATGAAAAGCTTGTTTTCTTTTGCATACCTGTTTATTCTGATGTGTATGAAATGAACATGTATCTTTGTATGAAATTTGAAATGCTCTGACTCTGTAAGTAACTTTATGAGGACATCCTTTATAACGAGTTCACAATAAAGAATTTTGAATCACATAAAGCATTTCTCTAGTTTGAACTTTGAAACTACTTCTTTGCACATTAGTTGCCAAAAGGACTTAGGTCAATCTGAAACATTGTGAACGATGTTTGTACTTGAAGCATGTGCTAGTTGAGCAGAGAAAGTATTTAGAGCCTTGAAATCGTACTTCTTTACGCACCTGCACATGAAAGAAGTAATAATACTAGAGGAGATCCCGCATAGGAGGAGTTAGCTGACCTGATGCCAAAAGGACTTGATTATCTGAAACATTGTGAATGATGTTTGTACTTGAGGCATAGGCTGACCTCTATTAGGGCGACAGATCCTAGTAGGAGGTGAAGGCACACTGCTTAGGAGGGACCTGTATCATGAGGAATAGCAGAGACTGCCTTGAGGTTACGAATAGGCCTTCTGGCCCTCCTCTAGCTACTTGGGCTTATGAAGAGGCTCAAAGTTTTGAGAGGAAACCTCGCCTGCCAGGCGTAACTAGGGTTGAAGATCTCTGTAGGCAGGAGTGTTAGGATAACTTGGAATAAACATAAGCATCGAGCGCGATGTTACTCACAACGATCTTGTCATGACCAAGTATTGCCAGTATGATGATAAAATATCATTAGCGGAAAGACACCGCCTACGATGTTTTATGCGGGAGAAACATCGTTTGCGTTAGAAGCATCGCGCACAATGTTTGCTCTGCAAAAGCAGGGGATTGCGTAGTAGAGTTCTAGAGAACCAGCAGCATCTGCATAACTTCAAGAGTATCATGAAATTCAGAAAACCGAGATGTCGAGTACATGAATTCCACAATTTTAGAACGCTGTTAACCAGCAATGCGACCTCGATAATCTGTGGGGATATGAATTTTGAGTATGAATATTGAGGATCTCTGATGAATCTGTACAGATGAATTCCCAGTATAGAGAATAGTATGTAAAAAATGTTGAAGTTTAGACAAAGAACTTCTTTAGATCATCTCTGCTCCATGTTCTAGGGAGTTGAATGCCATCAGAAGTCATGAGATAGTATGCGTTAGGCCCTGCAATCTCGGGCACGATGAATGGGCCTTCCCAGTTGGGCTTAAGTTTGGGGACCCCTAAGTTGCTACCATCAAAAAGACGTTGCTTGAGCACCAAGTTACCTTGAGCAAAGTCTCTAGGGTTGACCCTACAGTTGAAGTATCGTTCAACTCGGCGTTTGTGCTTCAGACGTCTGAATGGAAGGTGCCACGGCCGACGGTTGAGGAATAGGGGCTGCCGCAACCGGCGGGAAAGGAACACCGGTCGCCGCAACCGGCGGGACAGCTGCTGAAGCCGCCGCAACCGGCGGGACAGCTGCTGAAGCCGCCGCAACCAGCGGAAGTGGTGCAGGGATCGCCGCAACCGACGGGAGAGGTGCAGGGGGTAGTATGGTGGCACACACCGGCTGAATCTGCCTGAGGATCACGGCCTACTATGCTGTAAGGCCCGTAATCAGATCTGTGAGGTTTGCTAGCATCCCCTGCAACTTTGTAATGCGAGTACCTCTTGAGGAAGATGTAGATCCAGCGCAACACCGGGATGTTGAAGCTGAGGCTTCATCACCTAACGCCCTGACAGAAGGTTCTCCTGCTTGCATGCTGCGGGCTGCCGAGTTGGTTCTGCGTGTCCTCGCCACCACCCTCTCGGGTTCTTAATGAAAGCACCAAAAGATGTTGACATGTGAGACAGGGGGTCCCACAAAGAGTAGAAACAAAAGAGAGAGTTCCGAGAGACGACAATATGCAGAGAGTTAAGCCTGATAAATAAGACTTTAAATGAAGATAATATGCATCCAGAGCAACACACAGAGGTTTAAGGTAGTTCAGGGAAGAGATCCCCTACGTTCACCGAATGATCAGCGAAGAATAATTTCCACTGAAAAAAGAAGGGAAGTAGCTGTAAAGTCTAGTACAATGAGCTACCAGAGAAAGAGAGAAAGAGGGAGAAAGAAAGGAAGAGAGCTTTTGTATCTTGAGCTCTTAATGCAAAGTGATTACTATAATTAACAGCTCAAAGCTAAGAATTGAGAAGCGTCCCCCACCCTTTTCGTTGAAGCCCGCTCAGGGATACTTATAGGCAGGAGGTTGTGGAGCTTGGTCCGAGTTTCCCGGAGGGGCAGGAGTATAAAATTTGCTGAATCTACACTGGTGGTCCTGCATCTGTCGGCCACTGGTGGAGCCAGAAGTTAGGGAAAGAAGAGCTTAGCCTTTTGATTTTGGCAATTCTTCTAGGGATTCACGATGACTGGAGCATGTAGATTCTTGATTTGTGTGACTGAAAGAAGCATGTTGCCTTGAAAATGGTGTAGTCAAAGCAGGCTGACAGCAACACGTGCTGTCGAAAAACATCATCATCGATGTTGCTGGGAGATGGCCTTGCATCGTCGTGGACAATGTTCGGCCGAGCCCTCGTGGACGAGGTTGGAGACCTGCAATAATAAATAAATTAGTGAATAAACAAAAGCTAATACTAGCTCGGCGCCACGTGTACGGTTGGGATGTTGAGCTGGAACCACATGTTAACAACTACTGATGTATTGTCAATCTAGATGCATCAGGCAATAAAAAATACCCAAGTGTATACATGACGTAAGCTTGTACATAACATGAAAAAGTTTATCTAGAATGTCCAAATGTGACTCAATAAAATTTTCAGAGAAAAAAACATAAGGGAACACATATTGAACTGATTTTATCTCACAATAAATGTTGTAGTCTGCTCATCATTAAAAAAACTGTCATATATAAAATCTAGTATGAGATGCTCAACGAGGACCTCGCCACAACAATTTAGCGAACTCGGCCATCTATGACCATGCCCAACCTAAGGTTAACAAATAGATGATATACCATCAACCCGAATCCTAAGTAGAACTGCAATATCCTGTAATGGAATGTGTTGGTCTGAGGACACCAAGGCAATAATAAAATTGTGATATAGGACGATATAGTTCAAATGATGTAACTCTCCTATGCCAATATAGTCGAGAGTTGCAATAAATTAGAGACAATGTACCCTTTATTATTATTATTATTTAAATTAATATTATTTTAGTCGTGATTTTAATTATCACACCAAACAAGGTAGCTATCTTCTCGTAAAAGCAAAATTTGAACTAATTAACCTCAGAGATTGTGTAAAAGACTACAAAATTCAGAGACAACTTTGAAACGTCCGGTCGAAAGATTTTAAATTTATAAATTAATTTTGAAGCCCCCTATGAAATTGACTGCTGGGAGTAGTCCGAATTGATATTAATGGTTCATTTAATTGGAGGACCAGAGACCTATACGACCTGCTTTTCATGAATTGCTTGCAGGTCCTGGGGGCCAATACTACATTGCTGCCATACAGTTCTCGCTCTGTTTCTCCGTGGTGGTATCCAGCGCCCTCCTTGCAGGCCAGGGTATGAAGGTTAGTGGCCATAAATACTCTATTCTCTTAACCTCATATTTAGTATATTAAAATGTATTCTATTTATATCTCTAAAATCATAATTTTCATATTTAATTATACTATCCTCAAATCTTTCCCAATATAAAGATAAATATTGATAGTATTGTATATTAAGGTACATAATGTTTTTTTAGTAATCATACAAATTATAATCATTACCGCTGTGAGAAATCATATACGATGTAGAACACTGGATTTCTTTTGATAATGTAGGTGTGCTGCTTCTCATAATAGTCTTATGACATGGTGTATGATAACCCATTTCGCGAAGAGATGATTAAAGACTTATCACGTAGCTTCTTCATACAACAAAAAAGCATAACAAGATCTATAGATATTATCTCAATGTAACAATAGCCTTCAAGACATGAAGGCATTTCTTATGCCATCCCAAAAGGCACGCGTAAAATCAATTTCTGATATGTACATAAAGAAAATGATTAATGATGTACCTGTCTCATAGAATAAAGTAATCTATCTCATAATCATAGCAGAGAATTCTAGTTACCACGTGATCTTCGCTAGAGCTATACCTTGAGATTACCACGAGATTCTCTAGCGCTTTATTAGCAGCATTCCACTTAACCTAAGTACGACTAAATCTACTTGTGTGTCTGGTACAATACTATGAATGTCACCCACTTTGCAAAACCTTAGTACGTAATAACATAGTTACATTGATCTACTTACATGTAGGTAAATGTGAAAATTATGACATAAATTATATAATTTCAATAAATGTCGACCTTAGCATGCAAATCTCTCTTTGAGTTATAAATGTTAAACATTAACCAGTTATGGAATAAATTTATTATAGAAAAAAATAACGAATTGAAAAAATTGTACTGTCAATAGATTTATGAAATTTACATTTTAAATATTAAAGTACAATGCAATAATTTGCAATTATTTACAATTATTTTTCTTCCGAATTTAGCCCTTGCTTGTGACAAATAGTGCAGGCCATATACGTGTTAGAGAAGCCTGATGGAGCGATGAAGCTCTATGAATTTATATCGATTTCTGGGGCTATTATGGTAATTCTAGCGCAGATTCCATCTTTTCACTCTCTGAGGCACCTAAATCTTGTGTCTCTCATCCTCTGCCTCGCCTACAGTGCTTGTGCTACTGCTGCCTCAATCTATGTTGGTGAGTCATTTTATTTAATATATTGTTCACAAGTGCTTCAATATAAATATGTATTATGTTTGAGTCTCACACCTATTTGAGCCAATTATCAACTTTATAAATAACACCCCTATTTTTGAATCAAAATTTAAAGACCTCATGCTAACTTTTATTTGTTATTTATTACTCTAACCTAATTAGGGTTAACATAACAACAACAACAACAACAACAACAACAACCAAGCCTTAATCCCACTTAGGGTTAACATATGTAATTAAAATTAATTTAGGGGTTTTTACATACAGAACATGAAATTTACACAAAATTATGCATTTCACCATCAATTCATAAATTTTATCATTATCACACCATATTCATTTAAATTTTATGCATTTCACATATCACATAATATACTTTGATGGTGAACTCACATTTCTAAATTGGCCTTGATCTTAACTATATTATTAATATATTAATTAAATACTATAAATAAATTAATTTATATAAATAACAATTTAAATATTTATGAATTTATGTATTTTAATTTATTTATCCTATTTAAAATTTTCAATTAGGGTGCCGAATTTAAATCCACATGACTATAATTTTTAATTGAAGTAAGAAAATTGATGTGTTTACAATAAAAAATAAAAATATATATTAGAATTTAAATATTAATGAATTTATGTATTTTAATTTACATATAATATTATAAAGTATATGAAATATGTGAAATATGTGAAATACGTAAAATTTAAATGAATAGGTGTGATAGTGGTAATATTTACAAATTGATGGTGAAATACGTAATTTCGTATAAATTTCATGTTCTGTACGTAAAAATCCCATTAATCTATTCCTTTATATAAAGACTAGATTGTGATATCTATATTTTTCATCTACTTTTTCTATTTTTTTTATTTTAATTTTGTATTTATTTCTTTTTGAAATATGCTACACCTAATCTTAGTTATATATGCTAACCTTGATTGGATTAAAAAAAATAATAAACAGAAGTTAATATAGAGTGCTGATTGTAAATATTTGATTTAGAGAGGAGTACAGCTTAATTATAAATATTTAATTTAAGAAATATGATCTGTGATAACAGATATAAATTTTAATATTTTACAATTAATTTGGCATATTTATTTTTATATGATTACATTAATTTTCAAGTTAATTGATGTAATTTTTTTATTTCATATAATGATGGACGGATGGATGCAGGCCACTCGAGAAATGCCCCACAGAGGGATTATGAGCTTCCTGGGGAGGGGCAAGATCGGGTTTTTGGTATTTTTAACGCTATTTCCATCATTGCCATGACTTATGGGAATGGGATCATTCCAGAAATTCAGGTTTTGAGGTTTTTCTTTTTTTATTATTTCTTTTTTTTTTTAATGCTTATATGGATTTAAATGAAAATTCAAATATAGAGTTTACATAGATTTATAGATATTTAAGCAATTTTCTCTTAATTTATTTTGAAATTTATAATTCTGCAGGCAACAGTAGCTCCTCCGGTGGGAAGAAAAGTGCTGAAGGGCCTCTGCCTTTGCTACGTGGTGGTGGTGAGCACCTTTTTTGCCGTCGCTATCTCCGGCTACTGGGCATTCGGCAACCGAGCTCAGGGCAACGTCCTCTCCAACTTCATCGTTGACGATCGCGCCCTCATTCCCAAGTGGCTCCTTATCATGACCAACGTCTTTACCGTTCTCCAGATCTTTCCCGTCTCCATCGTAAGCAATCTGGAACCTTTCTATTTACCTATAAGACATTTTATTTTTAAAAATATTTTGCATTTTACTCTTCTTTTTCTCAGGGCTTAAAATATTATGCGTGAAATTTTCAAATAAAGTATTAAACTTTACACTCTCTCTGTGGAGAAATACGGAATTTGAATAAAAGTTTTTAAATATTGGAATTAAATGACCTACCTTCACCAAAATCGAATGGAATATCGTACATAGTTTCTAATCTGATTGCACACCTCAACAACACGGGTTTAATTTGACTTAAATTTGAAATGTGTCTAGTTTGAGGCTGCTTGACTTCAATTTGTTTTGAATTGAAATTATATAATTTGAATGAGACAGTTATCTATATATCATTTAAAACTTTAAATATTACCTATATATTATATTTTTTATAAAATTTGAACAATAAAGTGATATATATTAATTTTAACAAAAATATAATTGTGATAAACCGATGCCGAAGAGGGAGGGGAGTGATTGTGTGGTCATATCTATATGAGTGAATCAGAATAATTTGAACAAAGAGTGGCTCTTAGTGGGCTTTTAAGTAGAAGGACACATGAATGAATCATTTCTTGTAGAAAAGGGAGAGGAGTTTTTGAGCTGTATAAGTAGATAACCTGATTTCAAATGATAAAGACGTATTTTGAGATAAAATTGTAAGGCTAATAATGAAAATTCTATAGGTAGAATAGTATTTAAGTGTCCAAAAAAAAAAATTTAAAAAAAAACTCAAGTTAGTTTGAAATTTCAATTGAAAATTGGCAGTTCTATTTTAAATCTCGGCCATGCTAATCTGTATCAACGAGAGCAAAAAGGCAAAGAACATTAAAATTAATCTTGTATGGTGAATATTTAAGTCTTGCAAATTTTATATATAATGTGAAATAAATTAATTATTATTAATTAAAAAATGTGTGTGATTTAAAATTAATTGGTTAAGATTTTAATATATATAGGATGAAAAATAAAATTAATGGGTAATTTTATTTGTGTTTTTAAGATAGATTCTTAATTTAAAGTTTGTTCAAAAAATACTCATATATCTTAGGAGTTAAAATAAAATTACTCCTGAAATGAATTTTTTAAAATATATAAATATATCTTAATATTAAATTTTATGTATGAACTGATAAAAATTAAAATTAAATTTTGTTAAATTAATTATTTATTTTCTTCTCTGTCCCCATCAAACCCCTCTCAATCTCAAGATGGGCCCTAAATGGGCTTAGTAAAGGCCCAACACTTACGTATGAGTTTGTTTTCAGGTCTTCCTACAGCCCATGAACGAAGTGCTGGAGGTGTTCTTCGCTGACCCGAAGAAGGCTCAGTACTCGACCCGCAACGTGACTCCAAGGATAGCTTTTCGGTCGCTTGTGGTCGTCGTCAGCACCGCCATTGCCGCCATGCTTCCTTTTTTTGGCGACATAGCGGAGGTGGTGGGGGCTTTCTGCATTCTACCGCTGGACTTTGTCGTGCCAGCAGTAATGTATAATATTACTTTTCGACCGCCGACAAGGGGATTCATCTTCTGGACCAATTTGGCCATCGCTGTCGTCTTCTCGGCACTAACAGTAATCGGTTGCATCGCTGCTGTCCGGCAGGTGGTATTGGATGCCAAGACCTACAAACTGTTTGCGAATTTGTGAGGGAAGACCACACTAACTGGCACGTTTAAACAGAAAATTGTGTCCGTTAGTTCAGTTTTAGCTCTTATTTTAACTCAAGCATCAACACCAATAAGAACATACTCAGATATCAAAAGTTTTATTTCTATTTTAAATTTAAATTTCAGGCTCATGTTAATTTACATTTAATCAAGTTATCAATAAGACAGCTTTGTGATTTAATATAAACATAAAAGATCTTAGAAAATAGATATGAGTATGTTCAGAATTTTATTGAATGAGTATTCATAAATACAAGTGAATGAATATCCAAATTACATAATTTTGTGTTTAGTTGATATTTCATAATTTCAATGATGTGTATAAACAGTGGAATTTTGCTATAAATATTTTCAACAACTAATTGCATATTTACCCTTTTCAAATTGCTCTTATTATTCACTGAACTATCAAAAATAAATATTTATATCTATACCTTCAACTTGAATAAATAATAATATTTACCCTCAAGTGTTTCCCGTATATTTTCTAAAAAATGTATTAATTATATTTTTAATCTTTTATTAGAAGATGAATTGTAATTATTTACAATAATAAATATATATACTCAATTTTACGGTTAACAAATAATAAGTAATACTGGTAATATCAAGGTGTGTTATGTAAATACCATAATCATTACTTCTTGATTAGTGAAAATCCTTGCTATCAAAAAAAATGAAAAGCATGAAATAATAATAATAATAATAATAATAATAAATTTGTCTTTGGTAACATGTGGTTCCAGCGCTGCATCACAGTCATGCACTTGGCTCTCAGGTGGCACTAACTCTTTATTTTAATATTTTATTCTCGCAGGTCTCCAACCTTGGCCACGAGGGTTCAGCCTAACATCGTCCACGATGGTCCAGGATCATCTCCTGCTAACCAAGTGAACCGTACTTGTGAAACAAAGGACGAGGTTCTGAAAAAATATCTGCAGAAAGCCCAGCCTTTGATCTCTCAATTCGAAGAGTTCTCCCTGGTACACATTCTTAGAGAAGAAAATTAAGTGGCAGACCGCCTCACAAAAGGGGGGCTTCCCGACCTCCGCTGACATCAAGTATTTGACAAGCCCAGTTTTGAGTGCGCAGAAATTCACTCTGAGGAGCATCCGCTCTGCTGGATGGATAAAATTCTCAGTTATTTAAAAGATGGGACACAACCTGATAACAGATAAACTAAAGTTTTTATGGACTAATGCAAATAAAAGATTATTTGTGCAGGTTTTGTCATGCATTTGACAGAGCTTGGTCTCAATATGTAAAAAAACAATCAGTAACGCAGTTATTCCTTCACTTTGAAAACTGTTTAGTTTTGAACTTCAGGCTCATAATCTGTCATCTGCTACAGGCATGATAGTAAATCACTCCTTTGTCTAATGGATTTTGTAGTAATCATTGAAGTAAACTTCACCAAAATCTAAGAACTTCCAGAAGAAATATAGTCGGAATGCTTCTTTTCATAGCACCAATAACATTTGTATTTGTTTTTCTAGCACTTCATGGAGGTTGAACTATTTCCCTTCTTTGATTGCATAAAAACTGGGAAATTCTGATTTAAAAAAAAAAACTGGGATATTCATAGTGAAACTACACGGGACTGAAGTCTCAACCATGCTATATAAGACTGCATAAAGCCAGTAGACTACAAGTTCAAACTAACTAGGAATTTGAGAAAGTATGATCTATTATATCTCTAGTGACTAACTTCACGTGTAAATCTTATTGGATTATGACCCAAGAACAACATTATATTCTTGAACGCCTCATTGCATGCAAGCTCAATTAGCTTTGTAGCATGGATTCCAAGCAGCATTTTTTTTTTTCTCTCTTTTATAACCTTATGAAAGGTGGATGGGAGTAACTAGGACTTGAACCTAATTCTCTAGTTCATACACCATGTTAACATATTGGCAACCAAGTGAACAAAATTCTTAAGCTTATAAGGTTATGGCCCAAATATAATTTTATACAATATTGTAAAAATTGAAACTGTACTCGAACCGGAACAACAATTGGTTCATGGTCGGACCGATCGGACTGGTCTAACCGTCAGTTCGATTACTGATATTAATATAACAAAATGATATAATTATACACACACTTAATATTAAAAATATAAAATATTTGTTATATAAATATAATTAAATAATTAATATCCAATATGACAAATAAAAATTAATTAACATATATTTAGTATTACTAATAAAAATTGATGAATATATACTTATATATAATTTCTAATATGGCAAACAAAAATTAAAAACTATATATTATTGTTAACACGTGGTTCCTGCGCTGCATCATGACTTAACACGTGGCGCCTGGCCGGTCTCCATTTGATTGATTGATTTGCTGACTCAGCTTTAAGTTTTGCAGGACTTCTGACTAAGACAAAACCTCGTCCACGATGAGTAAGGGGTATCCTCTGTAACCTCGTACACGAGGGTACAAAGTACCGCCTGTCATAATCAGCTCCACCTACCGCGTCGTTCCCCGTACAAGGCGCCTATCCCCGAGAACCCGCAGATCAAGGATCCGCACGCTCTTACAGTCATGAATCCCCAGAAAAGGTACTGGCATTAAATGCCATCATCTTCCTTTCACAATCTCAGGCCTTTCGGGTGGCAGGCGAGCGGCGGGACACTTTTTTACCAGGGAACCTAGGTGAAGCTACACCTTCCCACCGGTTATAAATACCGTTGAACAGTCCCCAAAACAGAGGATGGACACACAGGGCATAGAGAAAAAGACCCCTGGACTCTGATTCATATAACAAGGTCCCAACTGAGGAGCTTTCTTTCTTTTTCTTTTCTTCCTCTTCTTCTTCTTTTTCTTCTTCTGAGGAAAGCATTGTACAAGCCTTCAGGGCTACCCCTTTCCTTAGTGAAATAACCTTACTCATCGACCGGTGGATGTAGGGGATCATCTCCCTGAACTACCTTAAATCTCTATGTGCTTTTCTGGATGTTCTGAGCTAGTTCTCTCCTTGAGCCTTCATTAACAGGTTCACCCCTCTGCGTGCCGCCGTCTCTCGGAACCCTCTTTCTTTTCGGTGTTTCCTGGGACCCCCACATCCTCCGTCAGTGAAATAACCTTACTGATCGACCGGTGGATGTAGGGGATCATCTCCCTGAACCACCTTAAATCTCTGTGTGCTTTTCTGGATGTTCTGAGTTGGTTCTCTCCTTGAGCCTTCATTAACAGGTTCACCCCACTGCGTGCCGCCGTCTCTCGGAACTCTCTTTCTTTTCGGTGTTTCTTGGGACCCTCATATCCTACGTCAACAATTATATATATTCAATATAAAATTAATCAACATAGATCCATATTTAAATAAAAAAGTTTAGTTATTTTTTTAAAAAAATTCATAAACATAATTTTTTATCTAGAAGCCTTATTGACTTACTTACAAATATTAACTAAAAAAATAAAATTTAAATTTTTCAGTTGAACTGGCATTTAATCTGTTCAATCAGTTCACCCAATTTAACCGGTTCAATCCGGTTTATGCCGGTTCAATCCGATTCAATCCAGTCTAAATCGGTTCAATCCTTCTTCGATTTTAATATAGAACCGAACCAGACTAGAGACCGGTTCACGGTCCGACTGGTCAAACCGGCCTGTTCGGTCCGATTTTGACAATATTTATTTTATACTTGTGCGATGACGTTGAGGAAAAAAGGGCATGGGTAATTGAAGAAGCAAACCAGAACCACAATGAGATTTTCGTAAGCATGTAATAAGGACATCATCTCCAGCGCCGACTGATCGAGGTGAGTCCCTGATATTTTTTGCTAATGATCAGTTCTATGCTAAATGTTGTACTACAAACTAGGAACACATAAATAAGATAAGTGTCGTAGAAATGAAAATGCTGAGATGGATAAGTGAATATATGCGAAAAACCAAAATGATAAATGAGTATATCCGCCAAAAAGTTGAAGGAAAAACAAAACTAATTTTCCTGGAATCCAAAGGCACCTTTGTGGTTGGTCTCATTGCAGGATTTCTGATGTATTTATTTTCATAATAGTCATGCTAGTTCTGCATACATTCGCTTCTCAACTAAATCTGAGAGGTGGTTTGCATTGTACACAACTTGGCAATAAAAGCAGAAGCCAAAAGAAATTAACAGTAAAGTATGAGGAGACTACAACGCCCTACAGTTGACAGAGAATTTAACCACAAATAAAAAGTCATACTCCAATTCAACGAAGATGTTTTATGGTTACGATTTTTGAGAAACATCATTTTTTTCTTTGTGTGATGTACAACAGAGTCTCACAGTTTTGTCATAAATTCAAACCTCCTTACTTATTGCTCTGGTTCTACCACACATAAACTTAAGACAGGTACATACAAGAAACAGATGAACTAAGGTGACCGGATAAGTACAGTGGACTTAGTGCATATGAAGTTCAAATGTGCACCTTGAAATTGTATCACATGTTTGGAGTCCCTGAACTCTCTTGCAATCCATCTCTCGCATTCTCCCTATATATTTATCTCGTTTTCTGTTAATGTTTGCTCAATTTCTCTGCATTTGAAGAATCTAACACGAGAAAACAAAAAAATTATGACTGATTTGCAATTTCCACTCTTGAGGTCTGAATGCATTCTAACATAACAGTTAAAAAACTCATGCATTGTCATATCGCAAATTTTCTTTAATCTGTTTTTGGTTGTCAATTTAAGACAATTTTTTGGGAAAAGATTGCAGGCCATCAATTAAAAACATATGAAAAAGTCAACGACCTAATGAATTATCAATTAGTATCTGTTTTGATATTTATTTTTCTTTTATTAAATTAGCTATATTGTGACGCTCATAGCTGAAGAGGGTGGAGAGTGATCGCCGGGTGATGTCCTAAGAGAAAAGAATCACCGAGGCAAAGTGCGGTTCCTGGCAGGCTTCTAGGTCGATTAATGAGCGGTGAGAGGGGCACAAGAATGAATCATCCCACATCAAAAATAGAGGAAAATCCTGAACTGTATAAGTAGATAACGTGATCTTAAATAGTAAAAGTATTTTTTGGGGCAAAACATAATAGTAATGATGGAAAACTCCATAGTTAAGTATGTTTGAGATAGAGTAGCACTGGGACGGGTGACCTCCTAGGAAGTGCTTAAGTCACACAAGTTTTCTAAAATCAAAACACAAATTAATATAAATTTGTTATTTTGAGATACGCGTGGGATGTGAAAAATAATAATAATAAATTATAAATAATATAAAATAAATTAATTCTTTATATTACTAATTTTATGGGCTAAAAACATTTGTGTTATTTAAAATTTTTCTTATTATTTTAATTCTCTTTTTAAATGGAGCCTGAAGTGGCGTTTTGTCTGTGATAAATCTGTTATTATTTAGTTAATTACTGACTCTTAACAAATAATAAAAATGAGAGGGTCATCATATAAGACAAAACGGTTTCCACTCTTTTCTAAAATCATATTATCATATA
>KZ451883.1:2720288-2866956 GCA_002786265.1 Apostasia shenzhenica | reverse complement strand
CATGCCGGCGCCAAATACAGAGGCGGAGAGGGAAGAGGTTGAATCTCGAGCGGCCGAAGCATATCGCGAGAACCTCGACGCCGGAGTCCTCTTCGTTCTCAAATCCAAAGGTTTATATCACAGAACACAAATGATTCCCACAACCTATGCATCAATTTCTAATCCCCTGCTCTTTAATGGCAGGATCGTGGCTTCACTGCGGCTACCATCTGACGACGGCGATCGTGGCGCCGGCGCTGCTTAGCCTGCCGCTGGCCCTCTCGCTGCTCGGGTGGGTCGCCGGCGTCCTCTTCCTCACCGTCGCCGCCGCCGTTACCTTCTACTCCTACGTTCTCCTTTCCATCGTCCTCGAATACCACGCCAAGCTCGGCCGCCGCCTTCTGCGCTTCAGGGACATGGCACACCACATTTTTGGTATGTATAGTTTAAAGAATTTTCAAAAAAAAAAAATTCAATAAAGTTTATTTATAAAGGGTAAATGTCATCAAGGTCTAGAAATTAAGGAATAATATCAATTAGATCCACTATTTAAAAATATTTTCAATGTTCCAAGCAGTCATCAGGCTTTTTTTATAAAGTATATCATTGTTTAGTCATCATTTAAAAAAATTATGTATAAGTCTTATTTTTAAATATAAGATAATAAAAATATATTTATCTTTTTATCACCATTAATTGTTGAACTACGTCTACCATCGCATGCTAGTAGCTACCCCGCATGCAACTCAGCAGGGCTGCTGCGTGCATGGCCAATGTAAGTTGTTGCTTCATTATGTGCGACTGCTTGCGCACCGCATTAGCAATAATCTTGTGTCCTGTGCGAGAGAGATGGGAGAAAATTGTCAAAATGATACAACATTAATTTTAGTTTTTTTTAATAAAAATTTAATGAGGGAATTAAAATATTAAAGTCAACTTCAAATATTTTATTAATTTTTTTTTAAAATAGTAAACTTACTTAATGTTATCTCTTAATATCAAAATCGTAAATGATAGTTACCCATTTATTAAATTATAACCACCATAAAGATTATGTGGGATAAATTATTTATAAGTTCTTAAAATTTATTGACATTTAATTTTAAGTTTCATTGTGTAGTAGTCACCCTAATCACTACAATCTCCTTTTTGAGGTAGATTAAGATAAGAGTGGGAGTTGTCGTAAACATTGTGGGACTTATATTCTCTTTTATATTTATTCCATATTATACACAAATTTAAATATTAGAAATTAATTTTATTTTATATGTTACACAAATCTTAACCTTAAAGATTAACTTTATTTCTCAACTTACAAAAATTTTAGTAATAATAATAATTTTATTTTAATCTAAATATTTTTTAATAATAAAATAATTTTATTTTATATCATAATATTAAAATAATTTTTATTTCTTTTTTCTCAAAAAAATCAAAATAACCCAAAATATATTCTAACTATACGAGACCTATGGGTGAATAGCAATAGGGACTTATTTGCACTCTATGTACAATTGGGGATCTTACAATTTGAAAATGGCAATTGATTCCCTTTAATTTCAAAATCTTTAAATAATTTATTTAGATTTTTTTTTTGTTTCCCCGAGATAATTTAATTTTTGGCTACTAGTAGGCCTGTTAATGGATCGAATCATGCTCTGATTCGATCCGAGTTCCAATCCGATTAAACCCCTAAATAAATTTTTTTTTGACCTGTTAATCCGCCCCGTTTACTGACCCGATCTATTTACAAATAAATGGATCAGATATGGATTACCATTAAGCCGACCCGTTTAGAATCTGATCTGTTTATGTAATCTAATTTGTAGTTCATACAAGGATATATTATGGCTAATAATCTTTTTGTTGGAAGGCCCAAGTAAAAAGTATCACTATAATTAATTAATAAAAAATTCTTAAAAATTATATTAGTAGATTATAGTTTATAGTGCTCAGTTTATATTTCACAATATATATATATATGTATATATATATATTACAAATATTAATTTTTTATATTAAAATATTTAATTATTTCATAAAAATATAATATTCTCTCTTATTTTATTTCCAATAAATTTAATATTATTTTAAATTTGATTATGAAAATAATTTAAAATAACTACTTTTATTGTAAATGGATTAAATCCGAAAATCCGAGTTCCAAATCGATTCTATTTCCGACCCGAGAGGATATGGATGAACCATGACCCGATCTGATGTATAACCCGATCAGATATGTATGAATTTGGATTCGGGTCGACGCGAATCTGATCCGTTGACAGATCTACTAGTTAGGTATAGACTAGAGAGTAGTAGTCCGCCTGTCGAATTTGACTTGAAAAAAGGGTTGTTGACTTTGTGATTAATTATTATCAACAAAAAACTATGTTCTTTTTTTTAATTTAATGTTTTTTAATCCAATTTAACATAAGATTTAAGATCAATGCACTTAATCATAGCCAAAAGAACAAGAAAAACATCATTTAAGATAATGATATCTCTTACTTTATTTAAAAATTATAAAAATAATGTCATTCGAATTTAAAATTTTTAGTACTTAAATTAACTTTTTCATATCAAGCTAAATGAACATCATATATCCGTATAGTTAATATTTCTCAAAGTTCATATTTATGGTCGCTTCAATAGTTAAAAGCGTTGGGATGAACATGACGCATAAGTTAGTTTGGGCCGAGTCACGGTGGTAGAGGCCAGGTGGACCGAGTCACAGGTGTGACGGAGGCCAAGTGAGTTAGATTAGGCATATATAAAATTTTAAAATTTATACATACATCTATATATTAATTAGTTATATATCTTTATTATAGTTTACATACAAATTGTATTTATTTATTTTTAAATAAATTATAAATATTTTTTATGATAATTTTTTTATTTTCATAATACTTTTTACATATTTAATGTAGTAATATTTTGAAAATAGCAAACCTACGTAACGTTAAAATGTAATGCCCGTGGCTGAAGAGAGCGGGAGTGATCGCCGGGTGATGTCCTAAGAGAAAGTAATCACTAAAGCAAAGTGGACTTCTGGTTGGCTTCTAGACTGAATAATGAGTGGTAGAGGGGCACAGGAATGAATCGTTCTACATCAAAAAGGGAAGGAGATCCTGAGATGTATAAGTAGATAACGTGATCTCAAATAATAGAGGCGCATTTTGTGGCAAAACCATGGGGCTAATGATGGAAAACTCCACAGTTAAACGTGCTTGGGCTGAAATAGCATTAGGATGGGTGAGCTCCCGAGAAGTGCTCAAGTCACACAATTTTCTAAAGCCAAAGCGGACAATACCTCTACATTGAGATCACGAAATGTTACATAAAATCTTTTACAGATAATTACGTACATAACATCCCATATTGTCATAATTACATGTATTGCACTTATTTTTAAAAAATTACACTGCAGCTTTAAAAAAAGTGTGTGGGGTATAATAAAAGTGTGTGGAGTGTAATTTTTAAGTGTGTGATGTAGAATTTAAAAAAAAAATTTGATATGTAAATATAGTGATATGAAGTATTATGTATGTAAATATCCCAATCTTTTAACAAAATATAACATTATGCAAATAAAATATAGCAATAATTGAGAATTTAATATTATAAATAGTAGGTGAGATTACATATGCAATACATGAAATAATAATTAATGACGACCACTCCTACGAGGAATCGCACTACTACCAGGAGTGTATATCTTGTAGCCTCCTATGTCGTCTAACTGGCTCACGTGCTCTAGCATCTTCATCAGTGTCCTCTCCAAGCTTTGAAGCAAAAGGTCTTACTTCCTCTTGCATGGCCCAAATTGGCAACGTATTTTTCTTTGAGTAGTCATCTTGGTGCATTTTTTAATGAAATGCTAATTGAACCTCAAGTTCAAATTTTAGTAGTTCTATAAAAGTATAACAAGATTACAATAAAGATAGTTATGGTGCATAAATAATTATAAGTATGGCAAAATATGTTTGAGGTGATGAATGTTTTGGAGTAAAAATATCTAGTGGAATGTCATCTGAAATAGGACGATGAAATGGTGAAATGTGTAACTTAAAACATAACTAATAATTTAGTACCACGAGCTTCTGATAATAATCTTGCCACAAATTACTATTGCCAGGACATTAAACAATAGTGTCTTGAATTGTTTATGAAATTTCTTTCTAATCTTGAATGCGCACAGCACGTGCATCCCATTATTCTTTATATAATACATGTTCATTGAACTAATCAGTGTGTGGTTAACCCTTCGCATTTCTCCTCTAGAACCATGACTCCATAGCAGTTGGTGGAAAGTGCTTGTTGATATCCATTTGATGCATAATGCGATCTGGTAAATTACTCCACATACACAAATGAAATAAGTGATACACATGAAAAATAAAAGTCAAATTCCTTTCGACATAGAGGTGCTAGAATTGCGAGGATCTTTGGTAAGTACGGGGTTCATATCACCTAATTTTGTCGAAGTGCATCGATCTCCTCTCAATAAAATGAAACAATGTGAAAGGAACACTATGCACTAGCCCTTCAACCCACCGACAAAAGAGAAGAAAATGTGTTATTGTTATTGAATATCTATTTATTATTTTTTTCAAATTAATAAATATCTAAAACCGAGTGGGAGATCAGCATATACATTCAGTGACAACAATTATCTTGTGGGTGAACGGATATTAATCTATCATATGCCTAAACTTGTAATAAATGAAGGCATTCTGCAATGGTGGGACACGCAGGATGTACAACCAAGGCTAGTACTACAGCTCCAAGTGCAATATTCCTCAAGTGATAAGGGTCTAGGGTTGAAGATCTTTGTGGGCAGGAGTGTTAGGATAACTTGGAATAAACATAAGCATCGAGCGCGATGTTACTTGCAGTGATCTTGTGATGACCAAGTATTGCTATATGATGATATAATATCGTTAGCGGAAAGACATCACCTACGATGTTTTATGCGGGAGAAACATCGTTTGCGTTAGAAGCATCATGCACGATGTTTGCTCTGTAAAAGCAGGGGATTGCGTAGTAGAGTTCCAGAGAACTAGCAGCATCTGCATAACTTCAAGAGTATCATGAAATTCAGAAAATCGAGATGCCGAGTACATGAATTCCGCAATTTTAGAGTGCCGTTAACCAGCAATGCGACCTCAATAATTTGTGGGGATATGAATTTTGAGTATGAATATTGAGGATCTCTGATGAATCTGTACAAATGAATTCCCAGTATAGAGAATAGTATGTAAAAAATGTTGAAGTTTAGACAAAGAACTTCTTTAGATCATCTCTGCTCCATGTTCTAGTGGGAGGCGAAGGCACTCTGCTTAGGGGGGACCTATATCATGAGGAGATAGCAGGGACTGCCCTGAGGTTAAGAGTAGGCCTTCTGGCCCTCCTCTAGCTAGTTGGGCTTATGAAAAGGCTCCAAGTTTTGAGAGGAAACCTCGCCTTCCAGGCGTAACTAGGGTTGAAGATCTCTGTAGGCAGGAGTGTTAGGATAACTTGGAATAAACATAAGCATCGAGCGTGATGTTACTCACAGCAATCTTGTCATGACCAAGTATTGCCAGTATGATCATAAAATATCGTTACCAGAAAGACATCGCCTACGATGTTTTATGCGGGAGAAACATCGTTTGCGTTAGAAGCATCGCGCACGATGTTTGCTCTGCAAAAGCAGGGGATTGCGTAGTAGAGTTCCACAGAACCAGCAGCATCTGCATAACTTCAAGAGTATCATGAAATTCAGAAAACCGAGATGCCGAGTACATGAATTCCGCAATTTTAGAACGTCGTTAACCAGTATAGAGAATAATAGTATGTAAAAAATGTTGGAATTTAGACAAAGAACTTCTTTAGATCATCTCTGCTCCATGTTCTAGGGAGTTGAATGCCATCAGAAGTCATGAGATAGTATGCGTTAGGCCCTGCAATCTCACGCACGATGAATGGGCCTTCCCAGTTGGGTTCAAGTTTGGGGACCCCTAAGTTGTACCATCACAAAGTCGTCGCTTGAGCACCAAGTCACCTTGAGCAAAGTCTCTAGTGTTGACCCTAGGGTTGACCCTACAGTTGAAGTATCGTTCAACTCGACGTTTGTGCTCCAGACGTCTGAATGGAAGGTGCCGCGGCCGGCGCTTGAGGAATAGGGGCCGCCGCAACCGGCGGGACAGGTGCTGAAACCGCCGCAACCGGTGGAAGAGGTGCGGGGATCGCCGCAACCGACGAGAGAGGTGCAGGGGATAGTATGGTTGCACACACCGGCTGAGTCTGCCTGAGGATCACGGCCTGCTGTGCTGTAAGGCCCGTAATCAGATCGGTGAGGTTTGCCAACATCCTCTGCAACTTTGTAATGCGAGTACCTCTTGAGGAAGAAGTAGATCCGGCACTACACCGGGATGTTGAAGCTGAGGCTTCATCACCTGACGCCCTGACAGAAGGTTCTCCTGCTTGCATGCTGCGGGCTGCGGAGTTGGTTCTGCGTGTCCTCGCCACCATCCTCTCGGGTTCTTAATGAAAGCACCAGAAGATGTTGACGTGTGAGATAGGGGGTCCCACAAAGAGTTGAAAGAAAAGAGAGAGTTCCGAGAGACGACAGTATGCAGAGAGTTAAGCCTGATAAATAAGACTTTAGATGAAGATAATATGCATCCAGAGTAGCACACAGAGGTTTAAGGTAGTTCAGGGAAGAGATCCCTTACGTCCATCGAATGATCAGCGAAGGATAATTTTCACTGAAAAAAGAAGGGAAGTGGCTGTAAAGACCAGTACAATGAGCTACCAGAGAAAGAGAGAAAGAGGGAGAGAAAGAAAGGAAGAGAGCTTTTGTATCTTGAGCTCTTAATGCAAAGTGATTACTATAATTAATAGCTCAAAGCTAAGAATTGAGAAGCGTCCCCCACCCTTTTCGTTGAAGCCTGCTCAGGGATACTTATAGGCAGGAGGTTGTGGAGCTTGGTCCGAGTTTCCCGGAGGGGCAGGATTATTAAATTTGCTGAATCTACACTGGTGGTCCCGCCTCTGTCGGCCACTGGTGGAGCCAGAAGTTAGGGAAAGAAGAGCATAGCCTTTTGATTTTGGCAATTCTTCTAGGGATTCACGATGACTGGAGCATGCAGATTCTTGATTTGCGTGACTGAGAGAAGCATGCTGCCTTGGAAATGGTGTAGTCAAAGCAGGCTGACAGCGACAGGTGCTGTCGAAAAACATCATCATCGATGTTGCTGGGAGATGGCCTTGCATCGTCGTGGACGATGTTCGGCCGAGCCCTCGTGGACGAGGTTGGAGACCTGCAAGAATAAATAAATAAATAAGTGAATAAACAAAAGCTAAAGCTAGCTCGGCGCCAGGTGTACGGTTGGAATGTAGCGCTGAAACCACGTGTTAACAACTACTGACGTATTGCCGATCCAGATACATCAGGCAATAAAAAACACCCAAGTGTATACATGACGTAAGCTTGTACATAGCATGAAAAAGTTTATCTAGAATGTCCAAATGTGACTCGATAAAATTTTAAGAGAAACAAATGTAGGGGAACACATATTGAACTGATTTTATCTCACAATAAATGTTGTAGTCTGCTCAACATTAAAAAAACTGTCATATATAAAATCTAGTATGAGATGCTCAACGAGGAGCTTGCCACAACAATTTAGCCAACTCGGCCATCTACGATCATGCCCAACCTAAGGTCGACAAATAGATGATATACCATCAACCCGAATCCTAAGTAGAACTGCAATATCTGTAATGGAATGTGTTGGTCTAAGGACACCAATACTCTACCAAGGCAATAACAAAATAGTGATATAGGACGATATAGCTCAAATGATGTAACTCTCCTATGCCAATATAGTTGAGAGTTGCAATAAATTAGAGACAATATACCCTTTATTTTTTTTATTATTATTATTATTATTATTTAAATTAATATTATTTTAGTCGTGATTTTAATTATCGCGCCAAACAAGGTAGCTATCTTCTCGTAACAGCAAAATTTGAATCAATTAACCTCAGAGATTGTGTTAAAGACTACAAAAATCAAAGACCGCTTTGAAACGTCTGGTCGAAAGATTTTAAATTTATAAATTAATTTTGAAGCCCCCAATGAAATTGACGGCTGGGAGTAGTCCAAATTGATATTAATGGTGCATTTAATTGAAGGACCAGAGACCTATACGTCTTGCTTTTCATGAATTTGCTTGCAGGTCCTGGATGGGGCAACTATTACATTGCTGCCATACAGTTCTCGCTCTGTATCTCCGCTGTGGTTGCCAGCGCCCTCCTTGCGGGCCAGGGTATGAAGGTTAGTGGTCATAAATGCTCTCTTCTCTTAACCTCATATTTAGTATATTAAAATGCATTCTATTTATATCTCTAAAATCATAATTTTCATATTTAATTATATCATCCTCAAATCTTACCCAATATAAAGATAAATATTGATAATATTGTATTTTGAGGTACATAATTTTTTTTAGTAATCATACAAATTGCACTAATGCTTATAAAATTTTGAACTTTTTTTTAACCATATACGATGTATAACAATGAATCTCTTTTGATAATGTATGTGTGAATCTTCTGATAATAATCTTATGACATAGTACATGATAACACATCTTGCGAAGAGACGACTAAAGACTTGTCACGTAGCTTTCTCATACAGCAGAAAAGCATAACAAGATCTATAGATATTATCTCAACGTAATAATAGCCTTCAAGACAAGATGGCATTTCTTATGCCATCCCAAGAGGCACAGGTAAAATCAATTTCTGATATGTACATAAAGAAAATGATTAATGATGTATTTATCTTATAGAATAAAGTAATCTATCTCATAATCATAGCAAAGAATCCTAGCTATCACGTGATCTTCGCTAGAGCTATATCTTGAGATTACCACGAGATTCTCTAGCGCCTTATTAGCACCGTTCGACTTAACCTCAGTACGACCCTACTTGTGTGTGTGGTACAATACTATGAATGGACACCACTTTGCAAAACCTTAGTATGTAATAACATAGTTACATTGATCTGCTTACATATAGGTAAATGTGAAAATTATGACATTAACTATGTAATTACAATAAATGTCGACCTTAGCATGCAAATCTCTCTTATTAGAGTTATAAATGCTAAACATTAATTAGTCATGGAATAAATCTATTATAGGACAAAATAACGACATTGAAAAAATTGTATCTATGTCAATAGATTTATGAAATTTACATTTTAAATATTACAGTACAATGCAATAATTTGCAATTATTTACAATTATTTTTTTTCCGAATTTAGCCCTTGCCTGTGACGAATGGTGCAGGCCATATACGTGTTAGAGAAGCCTGATGGTGCGATGAAGCTCTATGAATTTATATCGATTTCTGGGGCTATTATGGCAATTCTAGCGCAGATTCCATCTTTTCACTCTCTGAGGCACCTAAATCTTGTGTCTCTCATCCTCTGCCTCGCCTACAGTGCTTGTGCTACTACTGCCTCAATCTATGTTGGTGAGTTATTTTATTTAATATATTGTTCATAAGTGCTTCCATATAAATATGTATTATGTTTGAGTCTCACACCTATTTAAACCAATTATCAACTTTTTAAAATCGATCGTCGACATTCAGTTTTTGGTAAAGAGAGGCTCAAAGGAAATGCCCCACTACATTAGATAAAGAGTGGCTCGTGGAGCACGAATGCTCCACATAGAGTAGAGTTGCCTGATCGACTAATTGGGAATGATGTGCTAGAAACGTCATTATTTGAATTACGAATGCGTTTTATGAAAATAAACATTGTTTGGATGCATCGATCCCATTGTAAGAGCGCGGGCTTTTGATTGAGTATAAATTCTTGGGCAAGAATGAATCAACGATCAAGTTTGCAATAGACGGTACACAATCTTCGGCCTACATCTTGTAAATGATGCCAAGTGTGCATATAATTTGCTATTAATGTAAAATTTTTTTTTAGTAAATATTATATTAGTTTATAGGAAAATTTACTTGTCACTCTCAAATTTTTTTTTTATAGACTTGTTAAGTCAAATATTTATAAATAACACTCCTATTTTTTGAATGTAAATTTACAGATTTCATGCTAACTTTTATTTGTCATTTGTACTTTAACCTAACTAAGTTTAATATATGTAACTAAAATTAATATATCCCTTTATGTAAGGACTAGATTGTACTATCTATGTTTGTTATCTATTTTTTCTAAAAAAATTTATTTTAGTTTTTTATTCATTTTTATGATCTCCATTTTTTTTTTCATAATTCTCGTTGTGAATCTTCTTGAAATATGCTGCACGTAATTTTAGTTATATATACTAATCTTAGTTGGTTTTAAAAAAATGATAAATATAAGTTAGCATGAGGTGTTGTTTGTAAATTTATATTTAAAATAAAATATGTTATTTGTAAATATTTAATTTAAGAAATATGATTTGTGATGACGATGTAAATTTTTCTTTTTTTAATAATTAATGTTTATATATTTTACAATTAATTTGGCATATTTATTGCGATATGATTACATTAATTTTCAAGTTAATTGATGTTATTTTATTTCATATAATGATGGACGGATGGATGCAGGCCACTCGAGGAATACCCCACAGAGGGATTATGAGCTTCCTGGGGAGGGGCAGGATCGGGTTTTTGGTATTTTTAATGCTATTTCCATCATTGCCATGACTTATGGGAATGGGATCATTCCAGAAATTCAGGTTTTGAGGTTTTTCTTTTTTTATTATTTCTTTTTTTTAATGCTTATATGGATTTAAATGAAAATTCAAATATAGAGTTTACATAGATTTATAGATATTTAAGCAATTTTCTCTTAATTTATTTTGAAATTTATAATTCTGCAGGCAACAGTAGCTCCTCCGGTGGGAAGAAAAGTGCTGAAGGGCCTCTGCCTTTGCTACGTAGTGGTGGTGAGCACCTTTTTCACCGTCGCTATCTCCGGCTACTGGGCGTTCGGCAACCAAGCTCAGGGCAACATGCTCTCCAACTTCATCGTTGATGATCGCGCCCTCATCCCCAAGTGGTTCCTCATCATGACCAACGCCTTTACCGTTCTCCAGATCTTTGCCGTCTCTATCGTAAGAAATCTGGAACCTTTCGATTTACCTATAAGACATTTTATTCTTAAAAATATTTTGCATTTTACTCATCTTTCTCACGGCTTAAAATATTTTGCATGAAATTTTCAAATAAAATATTAGACTTTACACTCTCTCGTTTGTTTGACGTGAGGACCAAAATCAAGACCAAAATGGTCCTAATTTAAAAACAAATAATAACAATAATAATAATAATAATAAATAAAATTTTCTAATCATTCTACGCACATTTTAATATAATTTTTTTTTTATTTTTCGTAATTAATAATTTTTAATAAAAATATCAACTTTATTTCACATTCTAGACCAAAATATTAGAATTTAATATTTTGGTTCAGAATGTAAAATAAAGCTGATATTTTTATTAAAAATTATTGAGTATATGAAATAAAAAATATTTTTTTATATTAAAATTTATGTAAAATGATTAGAAAATTTTATTTATTATCATTATTATTTTTATTTTTTAAACTAGTACTATTTTAGTTTTGATTGTGATCCTTACACCAAGCAAGACCTCTCTGCGGAGAAATACAGAATTTGAATTGAAATTTTTAAATGGAATTAAACAACCTACCTTCACAAAAATTGAATGGAATACCATACATAGTCTCTAATCAGATCACACATATAACTTTAATTTGACTTAAATTTGAAATGTGTCTAGTTTGAGACTGCTCGACTCCAATTTATTTTGGCTTGAAATTATATAATTTGTTTACAAGAATTTGAATGAGGCAGTTATCTATATATCATTTAAAATTTTAAATATTACCTAGATATCATATTTTTTATAAAATTTGAACTATAAGATGATATATATTAATTTTAATAAGAATATAATTGTGATAAACTGATGCCGAAGAGGGAGGGGAGTGACTGTGTGGTTATGTTCATATAAGTGAATCAGAATTACTTGGACAAAGAGCTGCTCCTAGTGGACTTATAAGTAAAGTAACACAGGAATGAATTATTCTGCATAAAAAAAGGGAGAGGAGTTTTTGAGCTGTATAAGTAGATAACGTGATTTTAAATGATAAAAATATATTTTGGGATAAAATTGTAAGACTAATAATGAAAACTCTATAGCTAAAGTAGTATTTAAGTGTCCTAAAAAAATTAAAAAAAAAAACTCAAGTTAGTTTGAAATTTCTATTGAAATTTGGAGTTCTATTTTAATTCTCAGCCATGCTAATCTATATCAACGAGAGCAAAAAGGCTAAGAACATTAAAATTAATCTTATATGATGAATATTTAAGTCTTGAAAATTTTATATATAACGTGAAATTAAATTAATTATTAATTAATTAAAAATGTGTGTGATTCAGATTTAATTGTTTAATATTTTAATATATATAGGATGAGAAAAAAAATTAATGGGTAATTTTATTTGTGTTTTTAAGTAAAAAACCCATATATCTTAGGAGTTAAAATAAAATTACTCCTGAAATTAAATTTTTTAAAATATATTAATATATCTTAATATTAAATTTTATGTATGATATGTAAATTAATTATTTAATTTCTTCTCTGTCCCCAACAAACCCTTAACCTCTCCATCTCATGATGGGCCCTAAATGGGCTTAGGAAAAACCCAACACTTACGAGTTTGTTTTCAGGTCTACCTACAACCTATGAACGAAGTGCTGGAGGTGTTCTTCGCTGACCCGAAGAAGGCCCAGTACTCGACCCGCAATGTGACTCCAAGGATAGCTTTTCGGTCGCTTGTGGTCGTAGTCAGCACCACCATTGCCGCCATGCTTCCTTTTTTCGGCGACATAGCGGCGGTGCTGGGGGCTTTCTGCATTCTACCGTTGGACTTTGTCGTGCCAGCAGTAATGTATAATATTACTTTTCGGCCGCCGATAAGGGGATTCATCTTCTGGACCAATTTGGCCATCGCTGTCGTCTTCTCGGCACTAACAGTAGCCGGTTGCATCGCTGCTGTCCGGCAGGTGATATTGGATGCCAAGACCTACAAACTGTTTGCGAATTTGTGAAGGAAGACCACACTAACTGGCACGTTTAAACAGGAAATTGTATCCGTTAGTTCAGTTTTAGCTCTTATTTTAACTTGAGCATCAACACCAAATAAGAACATACTCAGATATCAAAATTTTTATTTCTATTTTAAATTTAAATTTCAGGCTCATGTTAATTTACATTTAATCACGTTATCAATAAGACAGCTTTGTGATTTAATATAAACATAAAAGATCTTAGAAAATAGATATGAGTATGTTCAGAATTTTATTGAATGAGTATTCATAAATACAAGTGAATGAATATCCAAATTACATAATTTTGTGTTTAGCTGATATTTCATAATTTCAATGATGTGTATAAACAGTGGAATTTTGCTATAAATATTTTCAACAACTAATTGCATATTTCCCCTTTTCAAATTGCTCTCATTATTCACTGAACTATCAAAAATAAATATTTATATCAATACCTTGAACTTGAATAAATAATAATATTTACCCTCGTCCTCAAAAATTGGACACTGTTTTTATTATGGTTTTGAAGCCACTGTTTTTACTCCTGCATAGTCGCGATTTTCTTGTACATAAAATTGGACAAAGTAAAACTTTAATTAGGAAGTTAATTAATTTATTGTAAAAATCAATATATTTCTTCTGGAAGTTTTTAGATTTTGATGAAGTTTATTACGATGATTACTACAAGATCCATTAGACAAAAGAGTGATTTACTATCATGCCTGTAGCAGATGACAGATTATGAGCCTGAAGTCCAAAACTAAACAGTTTTCAAAGTGAAGGAATTTCTGCGTTACTGATTGTTTTTTTACGTATTGAGACCAAGCTCTGTCAAATGCATGACAAAACCTGCACAAATAATCCTTTATTTGCATTAGTCCATACAAACTTTAGTTTATCTGTTATCAGGTTGTGTCACATCTTTTAAATAACTGAGAATTTTATCCATCCAGCAGAGCGGATGCTCCTCAGAGTGAATTTCTGCGCACTCAAAATTGGGCTTGTCAAACACTTGATGTCAGCGGAGGTCTGGGAGCCCCCCTTTTGCGAGGTGGTCTGCCACTTAATTTTCTTCTTTAGGAATGTGTACTAGGGAGAACTCTTCGAATTGAGAGATCAAAGACTGGGCTTTCTGCAGATATTTTTTCAGAATCTCGTCCTTTGTTTCGCAAGTGCGGTTCACTTGGTTGACGCCAGTTGCGAGTCACTGAACACTTGTATGCACCTTACGGCCATGCTGAGTGCGAAATTTAGTCCAGCGATGAGGGCCTCATACTCTTCTTGGTTGTTGGTGGCCTTGAATTGAAGGGTTACTGCATGGTGTAAGGTGGCTCGCATTGAACTAGTTAGGAGAATTCCAGCCCCTTGGGACTGTGATCCAAAAGCACCATCGACGTGGAGAGACCAAGGCGTAACCTTGCTCTTAGTTGGTGATGGCTCTGAAGTAGAGAGTTCTGCTACGCAATCCGCCAGGGCTTGAGCCTTGATTGCTGTTCGTGGAACATATTTGATGTCGTATTCGCCTAACTCGATGGACCATTTGAGAAGCCTTCCTGAGACTTCGAGAGTATGTAGTATTTTCAAGAGCGGTTGATCAGTGACAACCTGAATAGTGTGGGACTGGAAGTATTGGCGTAGCTTTCTTGCCGCCATCAGGAGAGCCAGAGCGAACTTCTCCAGCGTAGAGTATCGACCCTCAGCATCTAAGAGTATATGGCTGACATAGAAGATAGGATGCTGTACCCCTCTATCATCATCGCGAGGACCACCAAAATAGCAGTGTCAGATACGCCCAAATATAAAGATAAGACCTCCCCCTTCCTTCTATGCCACCAGTATCAGTGCAGAGGTAAGATATCTCTTTAACTCCGTGAAAGCAACTTCACATTCATCAGTCCACTGGCCATTTCTGCTGTTGCGCAAGCATCGGAAAAATGGTTTGATTCAGTTAAAATTTTTAAATTTCAAAAATCAAAATCGAAACTGAAAACTTAAAAATACTTGAAATAAAATTAAACTTGATATCGTCGATTTGGTTAATCAAATATTTTGATTCAACATTTTTAACTTTTATTTAATTTTTTGACTTTCGATTATATTTTATCGGCCCTACTTGTCGTAAAGTTTAACACGCACAATTTCAATAAATCTTTTGAAATTTGGATGAAATATGAAGATGAAAATGTGAAAGAAGTGACTTTCTGTTTCTTTCTTATCTGCCTTCAGAATATTCACATTTTAATTTTTGAAGGAAGAAAATAAGAAATGGTATAAAATTCATTGAGCTATTTGAGAATATTTGAGCTTATTTAGTTAGAATATATTTTTAAAATATTTTAAATAATTTTAAATAAATAATAATAATAATTTTAATCTTACAACGTGAATAAAATTATTTTGTTATAAATAATTGTATTGAATTCAAAATAAATTTAATTTTTTATTGAATATATATAAAATGTGAAATAAATTATTTTTTAATATTTAATTTTATGTATGATATAAAATAAATATAAAATGTTCATATAAATATGTTTAAAAGTATTTGATATTGGTTTATTTGTAGCTCCAACAAAATGAAAGTATGAAACTGAATTATAAAAACAATCTGGACCTATACTAAAGATAACCTCAATATGAGGAACTCAAGTATAATTACCCGAAAGCCAAATACGGCCAAAATTTCCAGCATAAATCAGGCGTCCTTTTTTGAGTCTTCTCCACATGATCAACGATTCACGGTCTCGCTCTCTTCCTCCGGCGCCCCCACGCAGAGAAGCAGAGCCATGCCGGCGCCAAATACAGAGGCGGAGAGGGAAGAGGTTGAATCTCGAGCGGCCGAAGCATATCGCGAGAACCTCGACGCCGGAGTCCTCTTCGTTCTCAAATCCAAAGGTTTATATCACAGAACACAAATGATTCCCACAACCTATGCATCAATTTCTAATCCCCTGCTCTTTAATGGCAGGATCGTGGCTTCACTGCGGCTACCATCTGACGACGGCGATCGTGGCGCCGGCGCTACTTAGCCTGCCGCTGGCCCTCTTGCTGCTCGATTGTGACAGGTGCAGCTGAGTAACATCGTCATCAATATTAGCAAGAGATGATCCTGGACCGTCGTGGACAATGTTAGGCCAAACCCTCGTGATTAAGGTTGGAGACCTGCGAGAATAAAACATTAAAAAAAAAAGTTAGTGTCGCCTGAGAGCCATGTGTATGACTGTGATGCAGCGCTGGAATCACTTGTTAACAAACACAAATTTATTATTTTCATTATTATTATTATTATTATTATTATTATTATTATTATTATTATTATTATTTCATGCTTTTCAATTTTTTTATGGCAAGGATTTTCACTAATTAGGAAGTAATGATTATGGTATTTACATAACACATCTTTATGTTATCAGTATTACTTATTATTTGTTAACCGTAAAATTGAGTATTTATATTTATCGTTGTAAATAATGATAATAATAATAATAATAATAATAAAAGATTAAAAATATAATTAATACATTTTTTAGAAAATATACGGGAAACACTTGAGGGTAAATATTATTATTTATTCAAGTTGAAGGTATAGATATAAATATTTATTTTTGATAGTTCATTGAATAATAAGAGCAATTTGAAAAGAGTAAATATGCAATTAGTTGTTGAAAATATTTATAGCAAAATTCCACAGTTTATACACATCATTGAAATTATGAAATATCAACTAAACACAAAATTATGTAATTTGGATATTCATTCACTTGTATTTATGAATACTCATTCAATAAAATTCTGAACATACTCATATCAATTTTCTAAGATCTTTTATGTTTATATTAAATCACAAAGCTGTCTTATTGATAACGTGATTAAATGTAAATTAACATGAGCCTGAAATTTAAATTTAAAATAGAAATAAAAATTTTGATATCTGACTATGTTCTTATTTGGTGTTGATGCTCGAGTTAAAATAAGAGCTAAAATTGAACTAACGGACACAATTTCCTGTTTAAACGTGCCAGTTAGTGTGGTCTTCCCTCATAAATTCGCAAACAGTTTGTAGGTCTTAGCATCCAATACCACCTGCCGGACAGCAGCGATGCAACCGGCTACTGTTAGTGCTGAGAAGACGGCAACGATGGCCAAATTGGTCCAGAAGATGAACCCTCTTGTTGGCGGCCGAAAAGTAATATTATACATTACTGCTGGCACGACAAAGTCCAGCGGTAGAATGCAGAAAGCCCCCACCACCGCCGCTATGTCGCCAAAAAAAGGAAGCATGGCGGCAATGGCGGTGCTGACGACGACCACAAGCGACCGAAAAGCTATCCTTGGAGTCACGTTGCGGGTAGAGTACTGGGCCTTCTTCGGGTCAGCGAAGAACACCTCCAGAACTTCGTTCATGGGTTGTAGGTAGACCTGAAAACAAACTCATACGTAAGTGTTGGGCCTTTAATAAACCCATTTAGGGCCCATCATGAGATGGAGAGGTTAGGGGTTTGATGGGGACAGAGAAGAAAATAAATAATTAATTTAACAAGATTTAACTTTAATTTTATCAGGTCATACATAAAGTTTAATATTAAGATATATTTATATATTTTAAAAATTAATTTCAGGAGTAATTTTATTTTAACTCGTAAGATATATGTGTATTTTTTGAACCAACGTTAAATTAAAAATCTATCTTAAAAACAGAAATAAAATTACCCATTAGTTTTATTTTCTATCCTATATATATTAAAATTTTAACCAATTAATTTTAAATCACACACATTTTTTAATTAATAATAATTTATTTATTTCACATTATATATAAAATTTGCAAGACTTAAATATTCATCATACAAGATTAATTTTAATGTTCTTTGCCTTTTTGCTCTCGTTGATACAGATTAGCATGGCCGAGATTTAAAATAGAACTGCCAATTTCAATTGAAATTTCAAACTAACTTGAAAAAAATATTTAGGATAATTAAATAATATTCTAGCTATAGAATTTTCATTATTAGCCCTACGATTTTATCTCAAAATACGTCTTTATCATTTGAAATCACGTTTTCTACTTATACAGCTCAAAAACTCTTCTCACTTTTCGATATGAAATGATTCATTCATGTGCCCTTCCACTTAAAAGCCCACTAAGAGCCACTCTTCGTTCAAATGATTCTGATTCACTCATATGGACATGACCACACAATCACTCCCCTCTCTCTTCGGCATCGGTTTATCACAATTATATTTTTGTTAAAATTAATATATATTATCTTATAGTTCAAATTTTATAAAAAAATATGACATATAGGTAATATTAATTAAAGTTTTAAATGATATATAGATAACTGCCCCATTCAATTATATAATTTCAAGTCAAAACAAATTGAAGTCAAGCAGCCTCAAACTAAACACATTTCAAATTTAAGTCAAATTAAACCCGTGTTGTTGAGGTGTGCGATCAGATTAGAGACTATGTACGATATTCCATTCGATTTTGGTGAAGGTAGGTTGTTTAATTCCAATATTTAAAAACTTTTATTCAAATTTTGTATTTCTCCACACAGAGAGTGTAAAGTCTATTACTTTATTTGAAAATCTCATGCATAATATTTTAAGCTCCGAGAAAAAGAAGAGTAAAATGCAAAATATTTTTAAGAATAAAATGTCTTATAAGTAAATAGAAAGGTTTCAGATTGCTTACGATGGAGACGACAAAGATCTGGAGAACGGTAAAGACGTTGGTCATGATAATGAACCACTTGGGGATGAGGGCGCGATCGTCAACGATGAAGTTGGAGAGGACGTTGCCCTGAGCTCGGTTGCCGAACGCCCAGTAGCCGGAGATAGCGACGGTGAAAAAGGTGCTCACCACCACCACGTAGCAAAGGCAGAGGCCCTTCAGCACTTTTCTTCCCACCGGAGGAGCTACTGTTGCCTGTAAAATTATAAATTTCAAAATATATTAAGAGAAAATTGCTTAAATATCTATAAATCTATGTAAACTCTATATTTGAATTTTCATTTAAATCCATATAAGGGTAAAAAAACCTCAAAACCTGAATTTCTGGAATGATCCCATTCCCATAAGTCATGGAAATAATGGAAATAGCGTTAAAAACACCAAAAACCCGATCCTGCCCCTCCCCAGGAAGCTCATAATCCCTCTGTGGGGTATTCCTCGAGTGGCCTGCATCCATCCGTCCATCATTATATGAAATAAAATAATTACATCAATTAACTTGAAAATTAATGTAATCATATCGCAATAAATATGCCAAATTAATTGTAAAATATATAAATTTACATCTGTTATCACAGATCATATTTCCTAAATTAAATATTTATAATTAAGCTGTACTCTCTAAATCATATATTTACAGTCAGCACTCCATATTAACTTCTATTTATTATTATTTTTTAACTCAATCAAGATTAGCATATATAACTAAGATTACGTGTAGCATATTTCAAAAAGAAATAATAAAAAATTAAAATAATTTTTTTTAGAAAAAGTAGATGAAAATTATAGATAGCACAATCTAGCCTTTATGTAAAGGAATAGATTAATTTTAATTACATATGTTAACCCTAATTGGGTTAAAGTAACAAATAACAAATAAAAGTTAGCATGAGGTCTTTAAATTTACATTCAAAAATAGGTGTGTTATTTATAAAGTTGATAATTGGCTCAAATAGGTGTGAGACTCAAACATAATACATATTTATAATGAAGCACTTATGAACAATATATTAAATAAAATGACTCACCAACATAGATTGAGGCAGCAGTAGCACAAGCACTGTAGGCGAGGCAGAGGATGAGAGACACAAGATTTAGGTGCCTCAGAGAGTGAAAAGATGGAATCTGCGCTAGAATTACCATAATAGCCCCAGAAATCGATATAAATTCATAAAGCTTCATCGCTCCATCAGGCTTCTCTAACACGTATATGGCCTGCACCATTCGTCACAGGCAAGGGCTAAATTCGGAAGAAAAATAATTGTAAATAATTGCAAATTATTGCATTGTACTTTAATATTTAAAATGTAAATTTCATAAATCTATTGACATAGATGCAATTTTTTCAATATCGTTATTTTGTTCTATAATAAATTTATTCCATGACTGGTTAATGTTTAACATTTATAACTCAAATAGAGATTTGCATGCTAAGGTCGACATTTATTGTAATTACATAATTTATGTCATAAATTTCACATTTACCTACATGTAAGCAGATCAACGTAACTATGTTATTACGTACTAAGGTTTTTGCAAAGTGGGTGACCATTCATAGTATTGCACTAGACACACAAGTAGAGTCGTACTTAGGTTAAGTCGAACGCTCTTTATAAGACGCTAGAGAATCTCGTGGTAATCTCAAGATATAGCTCTAGCAAAGATCACGTGGTAACTAAGATTTTCTGCTATGATTATGAGATAGATTACTTTATTCTATGAGACAGGTACATCATTAATCATTTTCTTTATGTACATATCAGAAATTGATTTTACTCGTGCCTCTTGGGATGGCATAAGAAATGCCTTCATGTCTTGAAGGCTATTGTTACGTTGAGATAATATCTATAGATTTTGTTATGCTTTTTTGCTATATGAAGAAGCTACGTGATAAGTCTTTAGTCATCTCTTCGCGCGATGGGTTATCATACACCATGTCATAAGACTATTATGAGAATCAGCATACCTACATTATCAAAAGAGATCCATTGTTCTATATCGTATATGATTTCTCACAGCGGTAATGATTATAATTTGTATGATTACTAAAAAAAATTATGTACCTCAAAATACAATATTATCAATATTTATCTTTATATTGGGTAAGATTTGAGGATGATATAATTAAATATGAAAATTATGATTTTAGAGACATAAATAGAATGCATTTTAATATACTAAATATGAGGTTAAGAAAAAATAGTATTTATGATCCCTAACCTTCATACCCTGGCCCGCAAGGAGGGCGCTGGCCACCACCGCGGAGAAACAGAGCAAGAACTGTATGGCAGCAATGTAATAGTGGCCCCATCCAGGACCTGCAAGCAAATTCATGAAAAGCAGGTCGTTTAGGTCTCTGGTCCTCCAATTAAATGCACCATTAATATCAATTCGGACTACTCCCAGCCGTCGATTTCATAGGGGGCTTCAAAATTAATTTATAAATTTAAAATCTTTCGACCGGACATTTCAAAGTTGTATCTGAATTTTGTAGTCTTTTACACAATCTTTGAGGTTAATTGGTTCAAATTTTGCTTTTACGAGAAGATAGCTACCTTGTTTGGCGTGATAATTAAAATCACGAATAAAAAAATATTAATTTAAATAATAATAATAATAATAATAAAGGGTACATTGTCTCTAATTTATTGCAACTCTCGACTATATTGGCATAGGAGAGTTACATCATTTGAGCTATATTATCCTATATCACTATTTTATTATTGCCTTGGTAGAGTATTGGTGTCCTTAGATCAACACATTCCATTACAGGATATTGCAATTCTACTTAGGATTCGGGTTGATGGTATATCATTTATTTGTCGACCTCAGGTTGGGCATGGTCGTAGATGGCCGAGTTGGCTAAATTGTTATGGCGAGCTCCTCGTTGAGCATCTCATACTAGATTTTATATATGACAGTTTTTTTTGATGATGAGCAGACTACAACATTTATTGTGAGATAAAATCAGTTCAATATGTGTTCCACTACGTTTTTTTCTCTGAAAATTTTATCGAGTCACATTTGGACATTCTAGATGAACTTTTTCATGCTATGTACAAGCTTACATCATGTATACACTTGGGTGTCTTTTATTGTCTGATGCATCTGAGTCAGCAATATGTCAATAGTATTTATTAAAGATAGAGGACCTTTATCACTTGAGGAATATTGCACTTGGAGCTGTAGTACTAGCTTTGGTTGTACATCCTGCGTGTCCCACCATCGCAGAATGACTTCATTTATTACAAGTTTAGGCATGGGAGAGATTACATGTCAGTTGACCCACAAGACAGTAGTTGCAATGAATGTGTATGTTGATCTCCCACTCAGCTTTAGATATTTATTTATTTGAAAAATAAATAAATAGATATTCAGTAGCCATAACACATTTTCTTCTCTTTCTTCAGTGGGTTGAAGGGCTAGTGGTGGGGACACAGATCAGCATCAAATCAGACGGCTAGGATGACATCATATGCTGAATCAAAATTCAAATTAAAATTAATTAGAGCTATTAGAGATTTCCATATTAGCTTTATTTAAATTTGATTTGATTTGATTCAGAATATATCTGGAAGATTTGAAGACTCACCACATTTGGAGCTGATTTTATTGTAATAGAATTAGTTTCATATTTGTGTTTATTTATTTGGTATTTTATTTTCTGCATTTAATATTGTATTTTCAAATTTCTACATGGGATCTCTCTATATAAAGAGGTCGCCTTGCATTGTAAAAAAAAAAAGAGTATTGTGATGAATGAAATCGTGTTTGAGTTTTCTCAGAGCCTAGATCCGGGTTAAGGGGTCGATATTCCGGTGAAGGAAAGGGTTAGGGTTAGCCTTTGGTGAAAATCCTCAAATTAGCCTAGTTATCCACTTTTTCTAAAAAAAAAAAAACTTTTCTTCCTTTAGTTCAACCAAAGTCCAGGTACCTCGACGTAATTTTCAGCCCTAATATTCAATTTCTCTTCTTCCTCTCTGTCATTCGGAATTCGCCCGCCTGCACCTGCGCCAGCGCCCGCTTACTCCGGCTCCGCCTCCCGGCAGCCCGTCGGCCACCGGCGAGCATCGACGACGCACGCGCGCCCGCCCAGCGCCGCCTGTGATCGCCGCCCGCCGAGAGTCGCCTGCCCGCCGAGCGTCGCCAGCACCCGCGCGCGCCAGCCCGCGCGAGCCCTGCCTGCGCGCCGACCGCCCGAGCGCGCCGCCCGAGCGCAGCCCCAGCGCTCGCCCGGAAGCCCCGCGCGCCCGTCAGCCCGCGCGCGCGCCCGGAAGCCCCCGCGCGCGCCTGTTAGCCCGCGCTCGCCTGAGCCAGCAGGCGCCCGCCCCCGCCGCTCGCCCGCCGGCGCCCGCCCGGCCGCTCCGCCCGCCGCGCCTGCCTGCGCGCCGCTGTCGCTCCACCCGCCCGCCTGTTCGCGCCGCGCTCGCCGCCTGCCTGCACGCGCCCGCCTGCCCGCACCTGCCTGCACGCGCCTGCCTGCCGCGCGCGCCCGCCTGCCCACCTGCGCGCGCCTGCCCGCTCGTGACTGCCCGCGCCTGCCCGCGCATCGTTTGGTAAATTCTCTTCTGAACGCAACTAAACTGATTATTTGATTTCAACACAAATTATTTGCTTGATTTGAATTATTTATTTGACTCTAATTGTGTGACCTGATATTCCTCGTGTGTTAATTACTGTTGGATTTAACGGTGAGACGTTTGTCTTAAATTCCTGAACCTCGGATCTGATTTATTGAATTTAAATTGACGACCTAATCTAAATTGATAAATTCTTATTTATCATACGATCCAATTTAATTTTAATTTTAAAATATCTTAATTTACGGGATTCAAAAATCTTATTTATCATATAATTTACTTAGAAAATATTTTCCTCTTAATTAAAATAATTTGCTAATCAGTTTGCTGAGTATTAATTTAAAATATCATTGGCATCTTTTTTCGGTCCCGCATCAACTAGTGCGTAGTGTTCTTTTTCACATTGTTTCATTTTATCGAGAGGAGATCGATGCACTTCGACAAATTTAGTTGTCATGAACCCTGTACTTACCCAGATCCTCGCAATTCTAGCGCCTGTACGTCGAAAGGGATTTGACATTTATTTGTCATGTGTATCACTTATTTCATTTGTGTATGTAGAGTAATTTACCAGATCGCATCATGCATCAAATGTTTATGAACAAGCACTTTCCACCAACTACTAAGGGTTAACCACATACTGATTGGTTCAATGAACATGTATTATATAATGAATAATAGGATGCTCGTGCTGTGTGCGTTTAGGTGCCATATATAGTACATGATGGTCTGAGGCAAGCTTTGGAGATATACATGATGAGTATTGAACTTGCAAGTTTATCACTTGTTTTTACAAATACAACGAAACCTACGTTATACTAACCACATGTTCTATGTATTCGCGTATTCATAAATTAATATAATCGTTACATTTTTTTTTCCTATTTACTCAGTAAATATCATTTTAAATCATATAGATTTTTAAATTTGATTTATTAGGAAGAGCTTTCATAAACAATTTAAGGCACTATTGTTCAATGTCCTGGTGGTAGTAATTTGTGGCCAGATTATTGTCAGGAGCTCGTCGTACTAAATTATCGGTTACATTTTAAGTTACACATTTTATCATTTCATCGTCCTATTTCGGATGACATTCCACTAGATATTTACACTCCAGAACATTCATCACCTCAAACATATTCTGTCATACCTCTAAGTATTTATGCACCATAACTATCTTTATTGCAACATTGTTATACTTTTATAGAGCTACTATAATTTGAACCTAAGGTTCAATTAGCATTTCATTAAAAAATGCACCTACATGACTACTCAAAGAAAGATACGTTGCCAGTTTGGGCTATGCAAGAGGAAGTAAGACCTTTTGCTTCAAAGCTTGGAGAGGACACCGATGAAGATGATAGAGCACATGAGCCTGTTAGACGACATAGGAGACTACCAGATATACACACCTGGTAGTAGTGCAATTCTTCGTATGAGTGGTCATCATTAGTTATTATTTGATGTATTGCATATGTAATTTTACTTACTATTTATAATATTAAATTCTCAATTATTGCTATATTCTAAAGTATTTGTATAATATTAAATTTTGTTAAAAGATTTTAACTTTACGTAGATTTACTATTTTCAAAATATTACTATATTAGATATATAAAAAAGTATTATGAAAATAAAAAGTTATCATAAAAATTATTTATAATTTTTTTTAAATTAAATAAATACAAATTGTAGGTAAAATATAATAAAGATATATAACTAATTGATATATATATATATATATATATAAATTTTAATGCATAATCTAACCCACTTGGCCTCCGTCACACCTGTGACACGGTCCACCTAGTTTCTACCACCGTCACTTGGCCCAAACTAACTTACTCGCCACGCTCATCCCAACGCTTTTAACTATTGACGTGACCACGAATATGAATTTTGGAAAATATTAACTATATAGACATATGATGTTCTTTTAGCTTCGTATGGAAGAAGTTTATCTGAGTACTAAAAAATCTTAAATTCGAATGACACTATTTTTATAATTTATAAATAAAGTAAGAAATATTATTATCTACTAAGATAAATAATAATAATAATATGAGCATTGTTATTAAATAGTTGATCTTAAATGATATTTTTCTCGCTCGTTTGGCTATTATTAAGTGTACTTGATCTTAAATCTTAAGTTAAATTGGATAAAAAAAATCTTAAATTAAAAAAATGAACATAATTTTTTTTGTTAATAATAATTAATTATGAAGTCAACAACCCTTTTTCAAGTCAAATTCGGCAGGCGGACTATTACTCTCTAGTCTATACCTAACTAGTAGCCAAAAATTAAATTATCTCGGGAAAACAAAAAAAAAATCTAAATAAATTATTTAAAGATTTTGGAAATTTCAAAATCTATTGTACTATGATTTATTGTTTTTGCATGATGATGATAGGACTTGTATATAAATTATTTTCAAGTTAGGTCCATATAAACAATTACATATTGGTCCATGGTAATTAAGTTTTTTGGTCTAAACTATTCCCTAAAAGTAACCCAACCAAAAACTAACGTGAGTCTCCTTAAAAATGTATTTTTTTAATTTTTATTTTTGTTCTTCAGAGTTAGAAAAATAATTTCATATTCATTTAGTAGAAGTGAAGGACCTAGGCACAAACTAATTGATATCTCTGGTCCCCGGTTTTAAATGTCTTGTGGGTTAATTGCAAGCAGCTTCCTCAAGTTTACCCTATGCACATTTAGGTCACTACTATTTATAAATTAAACAAATTTCCCAATTGCTATTCACCCGTAGGTTTCGTACAGTTAAAGTATATTTTGAGTTATTTTATTTTTTTTCATTGTTTTATTTTTTTGAAAAAAAATATTTTAATATTATAATGTAAAATAAAATTATTTTATTAGTAAAAAATATTTTAGATTAAAATAAAATTATTATTATTACTAAAATTTTTGTAAGTTAAGAGCTAAAGTTAATCCTTAAAATTGAGATTTGCGTGACATATAAAATAAAGTTAATTTTTTATATTTAAATTTATCTATAATATGAAATAAATATAAAAGAGAACATAAATCCCACAACATTTATGCCAACTCCCACTCTTATCTTAATCTATTTCAAAAAGGAGGTTGCATTAGACTTAAAATTAAATGTCAATAAAGTTTAGGAACTTATAAATAATTTAACCCATGTGATCTCTATGGTGGTTATAATTTAATAAATGGGTAAATATCATATAAATTTTTGATATTAAAAGATAATATTAAGTAGGTTTATGATCTTAAAAATTTTTCAATAAAATATTTGAAGCTGACATTAATATTTTAATTTTTTCATTAAATTTATATTTAAAAACCTAAAATTAATGTTGTATCATTATGACAACTTCCTCTCATCTCTCTCGCTAAGGACACAAGGTCATTGCCAATGCAGTGCGCAACCAGCCGTATACAATGGAGCAGCAGCTTACACTGGCCATGCGAGACGACAGCTCTGCTGAGCTTTATCTGGGGTAGTAACTAGTATACGATTGTAGGTGTAATTCAATAATTAATGGTGGTAGAAAGGTGAACATATTTTTATTATTTTATATTTAAAAATTAGACTTATAAATAATTTTTTTAAATGATGACTAAACAATGATATACTTTATAAAAAAAAGCTTGTTGAACATTGAAATTTTTTTTAAATAGTGGATCTAATTGATATTAGTCCCTAATATCTAGACCTTGATGACATTTACCCTTTATAAATAATTTTTTTGAAAATTTTTTCTTTTTGAAAATTCTTTAAACTATACATACCAAGAATGTGGTGTGCCATGTCCCTGAAGCGCAGAAGGCGGCGGCCGAGCTTGGCGTGGTACTCGAGGACGATGGAAAGGAGGACGTAGGAGTAGAAGGTAACGGCGGCGGCGACGGTGAGGAAGAGGACGCCGGCGACCCACCCGAGCAGCGAGAGGGCCAGCGGCAGGCTAAGCAGCGCTGGCGCCACGATCGCCGTCGTCAGATGGTAGCCGCAGTGAAGCCACGATCCTGCCATTAAGGAGCAGGGGATTAGAAATTGATGCATAGGTTGTGGGAATCATTTGTGTTCTGTGATATAAACCTTTGGATTTGAGAACGAAGAGGACTCCGGCGTCGAGGTTCTCGCGATATGCTTCGGCCGCTCGAGATTCAACCTCTTCCCTCTCCGCCTCTGTATTTGGCGCCGGCATGGCTCTGCTTCTCTGCGTGGGGGCGCCGGAGGGAGAGAGCGAGACCGTGAATCGTTGATTGTCATGTGGAGAAGACTCAAAAAAGGACGCCTGATTTATGCTGGAAATTTTGGAAAAATTATTGGGTGCCAGCATCGTTAGGATGCCCAATCAGAGGGCGCCACGTGTGCCCGAACCAGCTGTATGGCACACGTGACACTCTCTGATTGGGTTCCGGACGGTGCGCTATCCGAACCCAATAACTTCTCGAAATTTGAGCTGCATTAGCTTTTGGGTAATTATACTTGGGTTCCTCATATTGAGGTTATCTTTCGTATTGGTCCAGCTTTTGTTTATAATTCAGTTTCATTTTGTTGGAGCTACAAATAAAAACCAATATCAAATACTTTTAAACATATTTATATGAACATTTTATATTTATTTTATATCATACATAAAATTAAATATTAAAAAATAATTTATTTCACATTTTATATATATTCAATAAAAATTAAATTTATTTTTAATTCAATATAATTATTTATAACAAAATAATTTTATTCACATTGTAAGATTAAAATTATTATTATTATTTATTTAAAATATTTTAAAAAAATATTCTAACTAAATAAGCTCGAATATTCTCAAATAGCTCAATGAACTTTATACCATTTCTTATTTTCTTCCTTCAAAAATTAAAATGTGAATATTCTGAAGGCAGATAAGAAAGAAAGAGAAAGTCATTTCTTTCACATTTTCATCTTCATATTTTTTTAGAACCTCGTCCTTTGTTTTGTAAGTGCGATTTACTTAGTTGACGACCAGTTGCGAGTCATTGAACACTTGTATGCACCTTACGGCCATGCTGAGTGCAAAATTCAGTCCCGCGATGAGGGCCTCATACTCTTCTTGGTTGTTGGTGGCCTTGAACTGAAGGGTTACTGCCTGGTGTAAGGTGACTCCCATTGGACTGGTTAGGAGAATTCCATCCCCTTGGGACTGTGATCCAGAAGCACCATCGACATGGAGAGACCAAGGCGTAACCTTGCTCTTAGTTGGTGATGGCTCTGAAGTAGAGAGTTCTGCTACGAAATCCGCCAGGGCTTGAGCCTTGATTGCTGTTTGTGGAACATATTTGATGTCGTATTCGCCCAACTCGCTGGACCATTTGAGAAGCCTTCCTAAGACTTCGAGAGTATGTAGTATTTTCAAGAGCGGTTGATCAGTGACAACCTGAATAGTGTGGGACTGGAAGTATGGGCATAGCTTTCTTGCCGCCATCAGGAGAGCCAGAGCAAGCTTCTCCAGCGTAGCGTATCGGCCCTCAGCATCCAAGAGTATATGGATGACATAGAAGATAGGATGTTGTACCCCTCTATCATCGTGGTAAGGATCACCGAGACAGCAGTGTCAGATACGCCCAAATATAAAAACAAGACCGCCCCTTCCTTCAGTGCCACCAGTATCGGTGCAGAGGTAAGATATCTCTTTAACTCCGTAAAAGCAGCTTCACATTCATCAGTCCACTGGCCCTTTCTACTGTTGCGCAAGCATCGGAAAAGTGGTTTGATTCAGTTAAAATTTTTAAATCTCAAAAATCAAAATCGAAACTGAAAACTTAAAAATACTTGAAATAAAATTAAACTTGATATCGTCGATTTGGATAATCAAATATTTTGATTCAGCTTTTTTAATTTTGATTTAATTTTTTGACTTTTGATTGAAAACCTTTCTGGACCCTTGGGGCCGCAGAAAGGGAGAACGGCTAGATCCCTAATGTTCTCCTGGTTTAGGATATTTTCATCAACCAGCGTTTGCAGAAGAACATCAAAGGCTGCCTGGCTCTTTACATGGTGACCTACGGCTGAAGCGTTGACGATATTCACCGCCTTTTTCACTGCCTCCTCTAAGTCCTCCATGCGCTGCCCCCTTCATCCCAAGCTGTTATCTATTAGGGAGCGCATGGAGCGTACCTCGGACCTCAGCAGCTCCTCTCGGCGGTGATTTTCGAAGGCCGCCTGCTTCGCCTTCGACTCTGCCTCCCTCGCCTCCACAACTTCACCCTGAGCCTTTTTCTCTCCTTTCTCAAAGCCTCCTTTTCGTCATCCAGCTCCTTTATCATTTTCTGGAGGTCTTTGACATAAGCAGAATGGGCTTGACCAACATCCGAGAGGGCGCGTTGAAACTCCCCTCTCGCAACCTCATTCTTACCATCCCATTCTGAGTTACTCAGAGCCAGGGAAGCCAACTTATCCTCCAATTTGTACAGCTTCTCCAGCTTCTTTATATGATCACCTTAAGAGCGCTCTGTGGCCTGCAACAAAGCATCCTCTAGCTCCGCTATCCTCTGAAGGTAGCGAGCCTCCCCTTCCTCCTTGTCCTTCAAATTTTTTACCACCTCCATAATCTGGGTGTTCTTCAGAATCTTTCCCTCTTCTCCCAGTATCTCGAGCAAACTCTTCTCCAGGACACCCCATGTCCCTTCAATGCCAAGGGTGACATTGTGAGTGACTAGAGGAATCCCCTCCTTCTCCTTAATCCTCTCCTCCGTCTTGCCTCCTGGCCCTTCAATGCCAAGGGCAGCCTCAGGAGCAACCTGCGGAGCCTCCTTCTTCCCCTTAGTCGCCTCCCCATCTTGCTGCCTTCCTCCTTCTTGTCCTTCTCTTCATTTCGGAGACCTGCCGGGAGAAGACGAGGGAAGAGGGGCTTCTTTGTCTTGACAGAAAGAAGGACTGGTTTACCAAGAGGAGCAAGACCACAAATCACTAGGGGGATCTTCTTCACACTCCCTTCAGGGGAACCCCAAACTTGGGAAAGAGCCGGAACCCCAAACTTGGGAAAGAGCCGCTCAATGTCTTCATCTTTGAGCCGGATTCTCCCAGGCTCAAGTCTCACCCCCGCAGGAGTCTCGTCCACCACGATCAGCTCCTTCTGCTCTGCAGTCTTCAGAGGCAGCTTAGCCGGAGAATCAGAGACATTCACCACCTTCGTCACCTCCTTGGCTGTAGTTTCTTGAGCAGACTCCAGTGTCCGCACCAGAACCCTAGCAACTTTGGTGGGCAGAGCCTCTACCTCCAGATCTACGACCGGAGCTCTCGTTTCCTCTTGCTGGAGCATGTTAGCAGCCTTCTCAGCTGCTGATTCCGGCGACCTTTTAGACGGCTCCAAGGCTCTCCTCTTCTTCAGAGAAAAACCCGACAGAGTCGTCCACTTCTTCCTCCCACTATCTCTCTAATGATCTACTCTCTCTTGCAGAAATTTTCAGAAGCTTGTGGAATGAGATGCAAATCGGCGGGACTCTTCCCTTGCTTTATCCTAACAGGCCTTGGGCAGCACGTCCACTATCGCGACGATTCGCATTCCAGAACCCACATTAATGTTCGTGTCCTGACATGCGGGGGGCTGATGTTAACACGTGGTTTCAGCGCTGCATTACAGCCATACACGTGGCTCCCAGGTGGCACTAACTCTTTATTTTAATATTTTATTCTCACAGGTCTCTAACTTCGGCCACGAGGGTTCGGCCTAACATCGTCCACGACGGTCCAGGATCATCCCCTGCTAACATCGATGACGATGTTACTCAGCTGCACCTGTCGCAGTCGGCGTGACCCGACCGCATCATTCCCCGTACAAAGCACTTTTCCCAGACGCACAAACCAAGGACTCTCGTGCTCCAATCCTCACAGATCCCCAGGAGCATTACTAAGATCAAGAATCCTAGCTGTCCTTTTACTGACTCTGGTCCCTCTAATGGCCGACAAGCAGTGTGGACTCAGAATTTGTTTACTCCCTCTCCTTCCGAAAAACCAAGACAAAGCTGTACTGTCTCCCGCCTACAAATACCCTTGAATAGGCTTCAAGGAAAGAATCCGAAAACAACCACTAGAGCATAGGCAACTCTCTCGAATTCTCACTGTATTAGAACCCCAATTGAGGAGCTCTCTCTCTCTCTCCCTGCTTCTTCTTCTTCTCTATCTTAACATTGTAGCAGCCCTTACGGTTGTTTTATGTATAGTGAAACCATTTCGCTAATCGCTCGGTGGATGTAGGAGATTTTCTCCCTGAACTATCTAAAACTTCTGTGTGTTGTTCTAAATGTTCTTCTCATTTTAAGCTTTAACATATAGGCTCAACTCTTTGAGTGTCGTCATCTCTCGAAATTTTCTCTCGTTCTTTCAGTATTTCTTGAAATCCTCTCCATCCTACGTCAACAGTTTAAAGCCCTGTTTGGCGTGAGGACCAAAATAGGACTAAGATAGTACTAGTTTAAAAAATAACAATAATAATAATAAATAAATTATTTTAATTATTCTATACAAATTTTAATATAAAAAATAATATTTTACTTCACATACTCAATAATTTTTAATAAAAATATAAACTTTATTTCACATCTTAAATCAAAATACTCGATTTGAATATTTTGGTCTAGAATGTGAAATAAATTTGATATTTTTATTTTAAATTATTGAGTATATAAAGTAAAATAATATTTTTTATATTTAAATTTATATAAAATAATTTAAAATATTTATATATTATTATTATTATTATTATTATTTAAATTAGTACTATTTTGATTTTACTTTAGTCCTATTTTAGTTTTATTTTAATCCTATTTTGGTTTTATTTTGGTTCTGTTTCGGTCCATGCGCCAAACAGGGCCGGTCTGCTGAAGCCTTTCTCCCTCCTCGTTTCCGTCCCTGGCTTCAAGCCCTTTGTTCACCGTCGCAAAACTGCGCTTATGGCGGCAAATTGCATGCCGATGTCTATATGCCCGAGACCTCGTCCTCTAGAAGACCCTTCACTGCCTCGTCAGATCCGATCGCTACACTTTCCACCTGCAATACGAGTTCGATCTTCTGCTCCTGGCAGTAAGTTATACCTAAGGGTTCAGTTTATCTCGTCTTTCATGCTCTCCACTTCCACTTCAGTGCCTTTTTCCCATTTTTGCTCGAAGGTGAAGAAACTTTTCTTTGAAAATCTCGCAGTCGAGCAGAACAGCAGGAAGGAGTGCCGCAGCGAAGGGCAAGGAGAATACGAAGGCCTCCCTGAAGAGTTTTTGGATGATGTATGTTGCTAAAGGATCTCTAATTTCTAAAAATAGCTACTTTGAGCATGGGACTGGATGCGTTTGTTTCGGATTTCAAGTGTGTTGCTGAGAGCCTTTGGTTCGTTTGGGCTTTTCATCATAAATGAAGTGCCCTACCCCTTAACCTCACATGGGAGAGAAAACAGTAGCTTAGTGCTGATGTTTGATGGTGGGATAGGATAGGATATTGAGAAGGCTGGCTACTGAAACCTATATTGAGGCTTATGTGCTAGACCTAGTGCGAAGTTTGGTAAATCCATCCTCATAGAATTTATGATGTTTATCAACAAACAATAGAACTCTTCTGTGATTATTATCGTCGATAAACTTATCCAACTATTTGGAGTTGGCTTTAGCTTTACTGCTGGTTAGTGATGCAAGGGAAAACGTTGGAGAATTTTCAAAGATTACACTTGTCTAATAACTCCAAAAATTTTCAACAATTTTTTTACTACATGGAACTTCTAACAAACTCCACCGAATAGGATCTTGCACAAATTGAAGAGAAAAAGATTGTAGTGGACTACACTTTGTAGAATTTAATGCGAAAACTCCCTCTCAAGATTGCCACAAGCTAAGAGTGGTTTGAGTATCCTTACCTAGAAACCAAAGGCTCCAGGTGACTAGTAGAGAACTAGTTTTTCTGATGTTCCTCTTTTTCAACAAAAGGGCTTCAAAAAGTTGAGCTCCTTTTGGATCGTCGGTTGTCTTTAGCTAAACTTCACCACAGAACTTTAGTGCTTGCAATAGATCGCCTAGAGCACTCTCACTTTGAATCTCTCTCATAGTAGCCTACTTCTTTCAGAAGCTTTCTCTTTTACCGTATTAATATCGCCTCTCATGCAGTAATTGTAGTAGCTTTTTCTCTCTATTGCCTCTTTATAGCAAGGAGACAAATTAACAAACTCTTTTAGAAATGTAGAGAATGCCCCCAATGTCTCTTTCCAACTTGGTCACATCCATAATGGTTTTCTGGAGAAGCTGACATGGCCACTTCTGCACAATCGTCTCTAGATACCTTGTTTCTTTTTGAAGGACATCATTTTCTGCATCTGAGGTCTCTTCTCGAGGTTTCATCTTCTCAATGATTCATCTTCTTGAGGATATGCCCGCATTACTAAACGTCATCTTGATCATCAAACTTTTCTTTTTGGGGTTTTTGAGGTTTCCTTCTCATTTGTTACCCTATTATTTTGACCAAAATGTTATTCTGTTGTGCAACTACTCCATACTGCATATATTCATACATTTAAATTTATTTTTTATATTTTTTTCTTTAGTAGGTACACTCTCCGACATGTACTTATTTGTCTAGCTGTCAGTTTGCAATAGAACTGATGCTTTACTTCCATTGATGGGTGGAAGCCAATGCATAGTTGAATTTCTTTTCAAAGGATCCTTTCAAAATTAAAAGATCAGTTCCCCTGCCATTGAAGTTATGGAATGCATGCTGACTGTGATTCTTAAGTGCTTCTAGTTTCTTCCATAGGTTTTGTCTCACAATAAGATGAAAAGTACCACTGGACCTTGTTTTCTCTAGTTAAAATTTTCCCTTCAGAAACATTTATTTAGACTGATTCTTAAAGGTGATTTTTACATTGGGAGAAATGTAGGATGTGAAATATTGATTCTTTTAAAAGAATCAAATATTGTGAAAATGCTTTTTAGTCTTACAAAATTATATATATATATATATATATATATATATATATATATATATATTATTTGCAATTGCATTCAGTGATTGAAAACTATTTGAAATTCTTTCATATTGTCTTGATTTAATCGCTCCCTTTTAACTTTTGTTTTGTGGTTCGGTAATTGGTATTGTCTTCTCAGGAATGGCAAGAGCGGCAAAGGAAAAAGACCAAGGAATGGCATGCTTATCGTAAAGCAGAAGAAGAAAAGGAAATTAGGAAGATGGAAGAGTACCGTGAAATAGGTATGCGTCTAAAGGGATATCCTGAAGAAGAAGTTCGTAAGGCAAGAAAATTAGTTTCTAGTTTTATAAGGGCTCAAGAAGAAGTTGAAGAGGTAACTTCCTTTAGTTTTTTTTATCTGCCATTTGGTCTGCATGTTTAAGTTACTGTTTTTGCATTGCTGAAAATTGCTCTATATGGGCCACAATTTTTCGTTTTTACTTTTTAAAATATTTGGTTGTATTTTTTATGAGATATGCCATTGCAAAATATTTTTGGCGGTTGCCTGATTCTCACACTTCTATTGTAAAGTCCATATGTTCAATGTTGGCAATCCCCAACTCTAAGCTCAGAATGTTCCCCAGGAATGTGATTTTGATATGAGCTGCTTGTAACATGCCGCTTCCTTCAGTAAATAGTGAAAATGATTACAGTTAGGGGGCGGGTCCTCTCATATCAACATAAATATTTGATCAAATTCAAGTGATAATGAACATTAATATTTATCAACGTAGAGATGCTTTTGATTATGAAATGCTTATTAAGACAGCCTCTACATTGACCATTTTATTAGATTTGTTTTGTTTGAAACCTGTCTAGTTTGAGTGACATTTTTTCAGTAGTTTCATACTTCATCCCTCAACATAAATAACAGAGGATTGTTTGTCATGTATATTGTTTCTTCAAATAATTGTGTACAGAAAATCGAAGAGGCTGCTGAAAATGGTGAACTTACAGAACTTGTTTTGATGGTCATATGGAACCGCCTTGATCTTGCTCGATGTGATGTGAGTGTTTCTCTATCCACCTTGTTGTGTTAGTATATTTGTTACTCGAGCTTCGTGGTTTTTCTTTAAAAGCAAACCAGATGATGGAGAGGTGCTAGAAAAAGATGGTTAGTATCCAAATTGTTAAGACAGGCCTGACTATCTATGTGCACTTTTAGATTACTAGTAAAGTCACGTGCATTGCACGTCCCATTGGTTCGCCATTTTTTTATATCGGGCATGATGCTTAAGCTACAGCATGCCCATAACATCGGATACGATACTCTTTCCGTAGGTTCGGCCTTTTTGCACATCAGTTACGATGCTTAAGCTCAGCATTCCCCATAACATCGGATACGATACGCCTCGATCCCAGTTCGGCCTTTCTCAACATCAGTCACAATACTTAAGCTATAGCATCCCCTATAACATCGGATACAATAATCCTTAATGTTCTGGTTCGGCCTTTCTGAACATCGCCTTATTCTTCAGGAGAGCATTAAAGCTATCTGGCCCAGAAGCTTTGCCCTTCTTGATCTCAACATCGGTGACGATGCGTAAGCTACAGCATGCCCATAACATCGGTTACGATAGTCCTCGATCCCGATGGTTCGGTCTTTCTGAATATCGCTCATGATGCTTAAAGTACAACATCCCTCATAACATCGATACGATACTCCTCGAACCCGCTGGTTCGACTTTTCATAATATCGGTCATGATGATCAAGCTATAGCCCATAACATCGGGTACGATACACGTCGATCAGCTGGTTCGACATTTCTTAATATCGGACATGATGCTTAATGATGCGGGACAGAAAAAAGAAAAAATTACAAATGATAATTTATATTTATATTCAGCAAAATCGATTAGCAAATTATTTTAATAAAGAGAAAAATATTTTCTAGATAAATTATATGATAAATAAGATTTTGAATCCCGTAAATTAAGATATTTTAAAATTAAATTAAATTGGATCGTATGATAAATAAAAATTTATCAATTTAGATTATGGCATCAATTTGAATTCAATAAATCAGATCCGAGGTTCAGGAATTTAGGACAGACGTCTAACAGTTAAATTCAACAATAATTGACACACAAGAAATATCGGGTCACACAATTAGAGCCAAATAAATAATTCAAGTCAAGCGAATAATTTATATTGAAATCAAATCATCAGCTTAGTGGGGTTCGAGAAAGAATTTACCCAAGGTAGACGAGTGCCAAGGCAAAATCGCCCAAGCTGAGCGGGCAGTGAAGAGGGCGAAGGCAAGGCCGACGGAGCGCGTCGCCATAGCGCACAGGCGAGGGAGACCGTCAATCAGCAGAGTGGAGGCGGCAAAGTGGGGCAATCGGAGGAGCGAAGGCGAGGTGACCGGCGTCGCCGGTGGCTGGCGGAGCGGCTGGAACAGAGGCGGCGGCAATCGAGCGCCTGTAGGTGGCACTCGGGCGTACCGAAAGGTAGAGCAGAGGCGGAAGAACCCCGTTGTCGGAGCGACAACGGCGTCGCCGGAGGTCGGAGAGCCGTCTGGGGTAGAGGCGGGTGGAGGCAAGGCGAGGCGCGGCGGTCGACGGGCGAGATTGGCGGCCCGGGCGGAGCAACTGTTTATACAGACTCAGCGAGGGGCGCAGCCGGCGGAGGAGTGGGGCGACCGGAGGAGCGACAGCGTCGCCGACGCTCGCCAATGCTCGGCGGGCCGGCTGGAGGACGGAGATGCGAGCGACGTGAGCGAAGCAGCAGGCGGGTGATCGCAGGTTCCCGAGCCGGCAGAGAGGGAGGAGGAAGATTGAATATTAGGGCTGGGAAATTACGTCAAGGGGCCTGAAGTTTGGTTGAGCTGAGGGAAGGAACAGATTTTTTTTATTTTGAAAAGTGGATAACTAGGCTAATCTGAGGATTCTCACCAAAGGCTAACCATACCCTTTCCTTCACCGGAATATCGACCCTTTAACCCGGATCTAGGCTCTGAGAAAACTCAAATATAATTTCATTCATCAAATGCTCTATCTTTTACAATGTAAGGCGACCTCTTTATATAGAGAGATCCCATGTAGAAATTTGAAAATATAATATTAAATGTAGAAAATAAAATACTAAATAAATAAAAGCAAATATGGAACTAATTCTATTACAATAAAATAAAATCAACTCCAAATGTGGTGAGTCTTCAAATCTTCCAGATATGCTCTGAATCAAATCAAATCAAATTTAAATAAAACTAATATGAAAATCTCTAATAGCTCTAATTAATTTGAATTTGAATTTTGATTCAGCACATGACGTCATCCTAGCCATCCGATTCCATGCTGATCTGTGTCTCCACCACTTAAGCTATAGCATCGATATAACATTAGAACATAGAAGAGATTCTCCCACGAAACATCGAGGACAAAGCTTGTATTCCTCATTCTCTGTCAACTGTTCTTTCCTTTTTTGTCGAATTCTTTCTTCAATCTTACATTTCTTTGTCAACATTAAATCTTTATCTGTCATCTTGATATTTTCTTCCGTACCTAATTCATCAATCATACAAATTATCAGTATAAGATATTCATAATTAATCATACAAATTAACAGTAACATTATAATTAGTTCTATGTTTAATCAATAACAGGAGTTAATTATCTGATAACGTACTCTTCCCTAGCTGTCGCTGCCCCTGCTTGTTTGGGCAGAACTGTCGGCTGCTGTTGCTTGCTAGGCTTGGCGGAAGAAGCGGAACAGAGGGGCATGATAGAGACAGCAAAGGCAAAGCTTAATCTTTAATTTTCGTTTCCTTTTTTTTCTTCTTTTATTTCCTTCTTTTATTTCTATGTGGCAGAGGGGAGGCTTGGGGCAGTTGGCAGCCCATTTTTACCCATCTTTTTTATATGTGAAAAATTGTAATTTAATTTCTCAACTTCCATATTCGTATACGTAGGTCCAAAATCATTTATTCTTGGTCTAAAATCATTCATTTTCATAAAATAAAAAATAAAGTTCATTAATTCAGTGCTCTGGTAACCTGAAAAAAAAATGAAATTAAATATAAATAATTTGGAACTATTTATAAGTAGGTGGAAAAGTTAAAAGACGAAAATACGATTTCAGTTGATCCGTCTCTCTTTTAAATTTTTTTTTCTTTTCTTTTCACGTGGCAGATAGGCCTGTAAATGGCGATCCATGATCCGAACCGATTATCTTATGAAACGGAATAAATTTTTGACCCGAACGATTATTCTGAAAAACCGGCTCCGTTTAAGTATTGTCGGGTCGGATCCGGGTCGATGCTGATCCGACCTGAAAAAAATCCGATCCGGAATTTATAAGTATGAAATTATTTTACGTATTTATATATTTATTATTTAATTGCATATGTTAATTGTTGTTTTATTTTATGAAGGTTTTGAAATGTGACTGAGACCTATAATTATTAAAGAGGCTATTGCAAATTATTTTAAGTGCAGTAAGCAGGAAGTGCTTGCATTGTGAAATGGGATAAATAGCTACAAATATTTTTTACCGTTAAGATAAAATATTTAGTGCTAGCTTTAACAGAACTGCACTTTATTTTTTGTGTAATATTTTCATTCAACTGTTGGTTCTATGTTTTGTAATATTGTAATATAATGCTAATGTCAGTGATATGATCTTTAAATGTTTATATATTATCATTATATTTTCTACTATAATGGATTTATATTATAAATTTTAGTGATCAAAATTTTATTTAAAAATATAAGAATATATACAACTAATAGTTGTAGTCATTAAAAAATAGTGTTAAATTATGTAAAAAAAAATTCCGGGTCGACCCGAAATCCGATCTGAAAATCCGAACCGTGGCGGGTCATGGAACGGATCTGGGTTGACCTCGATCCGATCCGATTTTTAATCCGATCCGAATATATTGGAATTGGATCTGGGTCGGGGTCAACCCGATCCGGATCTGATCCGTTGACAGGCCTAGTGGCAGATGAGAGGCTTAGACGGTGGCTGGTGGCTGGTGGCTGCTGCAATTGGCAGCTGACAGCCCATCCTTATCCATCTTTTTTATATACGAGAAATTGTAATTTAATTCCCCAACTTTCATATTCATATAAATAGGTTCAAAATTATTTATTTTAGGTCCAAAATTATTTTTTTTTATAAAATAAAAAATAAAGTTCATTAATTCAGTGCTCTGATAACCTAAAGAAAAAAATTGGAATTAAATATAAATAATCTGGATCTATTTGTAAGGAGGTGAAAAAGTTGAGTTAAAAATGCAATTTCAAATAAGACAATTTTTTTCTATAAAATAAAAAATAAAATTCATTAATTCAGCCTTCTAATATCTTGAAAAAAAATTGGAATTAAATATAAGTAATTTAGACCTATTTGTAAGGAGGTGAAAAAGTTGAGACCAAAATGCAATTTCAATTTTTTTGGACTTAAATATAAAAATATGATGACTTGGAAAATATAAATAAAGGGAAGAGCGGTGGGGTGGCGCTGCTGGCAGCTGCTAACTGCAGCTGCAGTTAGAGCTGGCAGCCCATCCCTATCTCATTTTTATTTTTTTTAAGGAATAAATACAATTTAGTCGCCCAACTTTTATGTTCTTATAAATAAATCCAAAAATATTTATTTTAAGTCAAATTATTTATTTTGGGTCCAAATTAACTTGAAATTTTAAATCCCAAATTAAGTTTTGGATGTCACAATTCTCCCCACTTTTTGAAATTTCGAATTTCGTCCCCAAAATTTACATAAACAATTTCACGAATTTCAATATACATTCGAATTGATTTGTAAGGAGGGGTCCAAATCAACTCGAAATTTTAAATTCCAAATTGAATTCTGGATGTCACAATTCTCCCCACCTAGGAAATTTTGAATTTCGTCCTTGAAATTTACATAAATAATTTCACGAATTTCATTATACATTCAAACTGATTTGTAAGGAGGTGGAAAAGTTGAGACCAAAATACAATTGCTGTTATTTTTGTGAATTTTTAAATTTAAAAAAATACAGATAAAGACAATTTTTTTTTCTCCCGCTTAACTCTCACTTTCATATATAGTATAGATGTATAAGTGATTTTAGTTATAGCCTTCAAACTTAAGTTTTTGCATTAGTTGGCTGTGATTTCATATGGTATAAAGCCTCTTTTTGCTCTGGTGTTCCCTTGTTTTATACAGAAGAAGTAAAACAGAAAGGCCCATTACGGCTATGTACTGCATTTAATCTATAATAAAATTCCAATTGAGCATCCGACTGAGCATGTAAGAACACAAAGTTAATTTTGAGTTATAATCTATAAATTTAAGCTTTTGGTTAATTAGTTACTAGAGATTTTATATGTTTTGCCACTTGATATGTGAAGGTTAAATAATAATGCAAGTTACCATCAGCCACATTCCATCTTATTCAACAACTTGTAACAATAACATGGCCTGGTATTATTGCTGAATCTATCCATTTATCATCGTTATGCTTGCAGTATTTCTTATGGTTCAAAGCATTGAGTGAACACGCACCTTGTTTTAGATTGACGAAGCTTTGTGGTTTAATAACTGGTTTTTGGTTAAGAATTATAGCACATGACATTTCTGGTTCCATGGTTTTTATTCAGGAAGAGAAGGAAGCAATTCGAAGTCTTGACCTCTTATACAGGAGAGTAGAGGTATTATAGCTTCTTTTACTGTTTTACCTCATATTTTATTTTCTTCTGTTAATATTTATGGAATCCTTCTTTTTATAGTAGATGTGAGTGAATATAATTAACCGCTGGATACTTGCTTCCAATATCTATCAACGATTTGTTTTTTTCAAGTTTTCAGACAGAGATTCTGAAGAGGGAGGCTACTCCATCCATGAGGTTGCTTGATGAACTCCTTAACCTCTACGACGGACATAATAATGAGGATTGGCTGAAAAAATGCAGAAAACGCATGATCGATACCTTTCCTAGAGAAGATCCTTTCAGCATTCTTGCTCCAGCCGGTTTTGACATCAATAGTGTATGCCGGGATGAACCAATTTTCTATTTGCTTTTCCGTCGTTCTCTCTCTCCCTCCCTCCGTCCCTCCCCCCTTCATATGAGGATAGAGTAGTTGATATCAATAGTACCATGTGCTATCCCCTCAAATAGTGGATAAAGCCAATGCTTTAAAGTTCCTAAAACCTCTTTGGAGGATAGTTATGGAAGTTATATAGCATTATTGTTCGAATTAAAAAGATAATGCAAGTAAAAAATTGATAAAAGGCACTGCTTCAAAACAAATGTCAAACTTAGGAATCTCGACAAAACAATTTAAAGAATACGTATCTCTTTGAAAAAATCTCATAACCTCAGGGACCCAGGATAATTAATCTTCCCCAAAAGAAAAAATCATCACAGTTAACTAATGAATTGATGCATTAACGTCTATTTTCTTATGAATGATCACCATCGTCTTCTCCTTGTTCTTTGGCAGCACGAAGGTCGCATCGAATTGCCCCCTGTAGATGGTGATTTGCTACTGAGGGTTGATTTTGTGAGAGAGGTGGATGCTTTACTGCAGGAAGTCAAAGCTGAGCTGAGCCAAATCACTGCTCCGCAGGGCCTTGATCCTGAGTCAGTCGTGGCTCGGCTGAAGATACAGGAGAAGCAGCAGACCATCCATCAGGTAGAGAACCTGCTTGAATTAGCAATCACACTTAAGTGGTGATTTTCTGAATCTCAAATCCTCCCATTTCTTCTGGAGTTGGGCACCTGTAATCTTTTTTTTAGTTTGTTTTGATCCAATAGCTGCCAACTTTTTGGTCTGAGGCTTTGTTTTCAAAATGCTTTTGATGTTAAAGGGGAAGTTTTAAAAATCAATTTATTATTATTTTTATATATAATTATTGTTAAGGGGAAAATTGCCGTGTCGCCCCACCTGTGACCCGTGGGTAAGATTTTGCCTAACTCTTGACAAGTCATTCGAACAGTGTCCTCGAACAAGCTCAATTGACTCACTGGAGTTGAGTCCAACCGTCGAACAGGAAGGTCGAACAAATAATTGGCTGATAAGTTTTTGCATATCATACCCTCATCTAAGATGTGATTATCCCGCAGAGACAAAGGAAAGGTGCTTGTCATTAATGCCTGGATTGTCAGACATCATGGGCAAGCTTTATTACTATGCACGATGTTTAGTCGTTGTTTCATTAATGAGAGTCATCTAACCTACTTAATTCTATCTATCACCTTCTTATTATAAATATCTTCATTTATAATAAGAGAAATTAGGATCTCCAGATCCCAAGTCTTTAAGCTTACTGAATAATATTCATCCATTGTTTGCCCGCGGCCTTCAAGCTTTATTTGATTAGCTTTTTTCAACAAAGCTTTTCTGAGATAGTTAGCAGCTTGCCTCAGCCCCCCTTCTCTTCTTTCAGAGCGACCTCGAGGGAAATCCTTTTTTTCTTTGTGCTCTGCGCCATCTCATAATTCTCCTACTGATCCTTCTCAATTTTTTTTAAATTTTTAGTTTGAAATTTTTACCAAAATAATTATAAAGTAATTATTTTAATTTTTAGGAGTATATTATATGTATAGTGCGTGGAATGCACATGGCTTATGTATGTGTAGAAATAGAATTATTTTAAAAGTTTGGCCTAATGTGCAACTTTTTGTCCCAGATAATGATATAATTATTTGGTTGTAAGTATGACTAGGCCTGTCAACGGATCGGATTCGGGTCGGGTTGACTCCGACCCGGATCCAAATCCATATATGTCGGATCGGGTTATACATCGGATCATGATCGATCCATATTCTTTCAGGTCGGAATCGGATCGGTTCGGAACTCGGGTTTTCGGATTTAATCCATTTACAATAAAAGTAGTTATTTTTAAATAATTTTCATAATCAAATTTAAAATAATGTTAAATTTATTGGAAATAAAATAAGAAAAAAATATTATATTTTTATGAATTAATTAAATATTTCAATATAAAAATCAGTATTTGTAATATATATACATATATATTGTGAAATATAAACTGAGCATTATAAACTATAATCTACTAATATAATATGTAAGAATCTTTTATTAATTAATTATAGTGACGCTCTTTACTTGAGACTTCCAACAAAAAGATTATTAGCCACAATATAATCCTATATGAACTACAAATTAGATTACATAAACGGATCGGATTTTAAACGGGTCGAGTCAATGGTGATCCATATCCGATCCATTTATTTGTAAATGGATCGGGTCAGTAAACGGGGCGGATTGACGGGTCAAAAAAAATTCACTTGGGGGTTTAATCGGATCGGAACTCAGATCGGATCGGGTCATGATCCGATCCATTTACAGGCCTAAGTATGACCAAAATTACAGTTATAGTAGGTTTTTATTTTATTTTATTTTTTTTTATCTCATATTCTTTCAAAATTTATCAAAACCTTGCATAGTAAGATTAGGTTAAATTTTGTTTTTCCCCCTTGAGTTTTCAGTATTCTGTTATTTTTTATATTCAAAGTCAATATAGAAAATTATAACTTATGAAATTGGATAAAACTATAGTTATATATCTACAGCTTAGTAAATTTTTTTAATAGATAATGACGTTATTAGTAAAGTTTAAGTAATATGAAAAAATAAAAAAATATTTTTAATGTATTGTGTCATAAAAAAATTATATTATAATGATATCATAAATTGGTAATTATTAAATAGTAGAAATAGGAGAATAGCAGAATGATTATAATAATATAAATATCACAATGTGTCTACCATATATTTCAAAATAATAAAAGCCTTATTTTATATTTTACATAAATATTAATAATATTTCACATCATTCATATTTTAAGATAATTAATTTTATTTTAAATTATATATATTATTTTTATTTGAGTTTATATTTAGTTTACCTTAACAAAATTTTCTTACGAACACCTTTTGCAGTTTGCCACTTCCAATAAACAATAAAAAAGCGTCGTTAAAGATTTTACACAATTTATAGGCACCTTAAAGCTATAAGAATCTATCATATATATATATATACATACATATATATATAACATAGGTTATTTATAAATTAAAAGCATTATAATTATCTTATATGACTTTATTGATTTTGCACTAAATTTTTGTAGGGAGCTGCTATTCCCCCCCTCTTGACAACCCCCCCCCCCCCGGGCCCCACCCTCCTCCCCTCTTAAATTACTTTTTTGCCCCAATCTCTCCCCTTCTCTTTAATTTAAAATTTTTTATTTAATTTGATAGTTATATTATTTCTTATTCATTAATTAATTCATTAAATTTAATTCATTAAATTTATAATTTCATTAAATTTAATTCATTAAATTTAATTTATATAATTATTATTATAATACTTTTATCTATTTTATTATTTATACTTATTTATAATTTTTTTTTATATTTTAAGATAATTCTTTATAATAATATTAATATTATATTATTATTATTTATTTTTGTGTTCCTTTTTTTATTTATGTAAATTTTTTTTATTTTTTTTCTTTTATTTAACATTACTTATTTAAAATAGAAATGAATTTTTTTTGCAATAATTTTATTTATGGCAAAAGCGATTATATATATAACTTGTAAACAGACATATTTTCAGAACAAACCCAATATTATTTATCCATGTTTAGGGAAGAGTACATGCAATAATGCAAAAAAAAAAAAACCAAAATATATGAAAATATAAATTCTAATCAATATATGAAAATAATTAAATTTGACTGTAAAATTAAGGAGAGTGGTCTTTGAGATGAATATTAAATAAATAAAGTATAATTTTTTCTTAAATTATTAATTAATTATATTTAATGAATAAGAAATATATAATAATCAAATTAAATAAAAAAAAGTAATTAACTAAAGAAAGTGATGTAAAGAATATTAAATAAATAAAATAAAATAAAGATATTAGAAAATAATTATTTAATTAAATTTAATGAATAAAAAAATGATTAATTAAATTTAATGAATAAAAATAATATAGTAATCAAATTAAATAAAAAATATTAATTAAAGAGAGGAGGAGGGCGGAAGGGCAAAAAGATAAATTTGGAGGAGAGGGGGTTGGGCCAGCGGGAGGGATGGTGTCAGAGGGGGGAAAAGCAATTTGCATTTTTGTAACGATCACAGCTTTTAATTCTAAGAACCTGTGCTTGTCGCGTGTGGAAATAAAAAAGATCCTTTTTTCCTTTTGTTTTGATTGGGGAAAAAATCCTTCCTTCTAGAATAGTCTTTTTAAAATTTAAGATATTTAAAATATTTATTTCATCACAAAACCATTTCTCAGAGCTATACACAATCCGATACAGAGGAGAGCTGATGTGTCTAAACAGAGCTCCCAAAACAGGGGAATACAGAGAGGAAAAACAGAGGAAGCATATAATCGACAAATGTCTCAAGAACACAAATCTACAGCCTATATCACTCAGTACAAAATGTGGCCATCATCGTCGTCATCTTCATCACCGCCGCTGCCGCCGTTTTCGTCGGAGGAGAGGTGCGCCAGCCAGCAGTAGCCGTGGAGGTGGCCGCTGACGCAGACAAAGTACTCCAGGCGGCCTTCGTGCGAGCCGAGCCGCCGCGACGCACTCCGGGGGACGAGGCGCGCCGCCGTCATGCTCCACACGCGCGCCCCGCAGTAGGGGCACCGTACCCTCTGCTCGAGCTCCGCCCGCCGTCCAATCAGGCACGCGCGCGTGCGCGACCGCATAAACCCGCGGAAAACCCCCCGGTAGGCCCCCAGATCCTCTCCGCTGGCGCCGCTCTCCAGCGCGTGCTCGCACGGGTCGCTCACGTACAACAGATCCCCCCAGCACTGGCGCGTTAGGAAGCTGCGGCCGGAAGTTTTCGAGAATCTGGAAAAACCGGTGAAGTGACCTGGGAAACGGCGGGGGAGGGGAAAACGGCAGCTCGGCTCGCCACCGCAGCAATAGAAGAGGAGCTTGGCGAGAGCGTGCCAGCCGCCGCCCCCGACCCTGCCAGGGCCGGACGGCGCGCCGACGGTTAGCGCCGCCACCATCTTGGGTGCGCGGGAGATGCAGGCCTCCCGCCAGAGCACGCGCTTAGCCACCGCGCGGAGACGGCGGCTCACGCGCGCCGCCACCGACAGCACGTGTGGGTCCCAGTTCAGCCGCCGGAAAACCAACAACAGAACGCGCTCGTCCATTATGCCTTTGTTGGCCTCATCGCCGATCCAGCCGCGGGATTCACCACCGATGCTTCTCTTCGCCGGGTTCTGCTCCACCGCCGGGGGATTGCCCATTTTATGACGCCGGCTCGCATCGCCGATTAATCGCGGGAGCGGTCGCGGGAGCGGGGGCATAAATAAGCGGGTGCGAGGGGTGCGGTGCTCCGCGGGAACCGCGTAAGTGCGTGGCGAGGTGTTAGGTAGAACACGCGGCCAGCTGGCAGGCATCATCCAATATGGACGGTTAGTCTTAGTCGATGACAAACAGTAGAATGGATAATTTTAAAAAACGGAAGGCACTCGCCGAATTGCCATTAACGAACACCTTAGGCCGAACTATCTGCATAGTTAAGGTCAACAATATTAGGTCAGGATACTCGTTTGCCGACAACTGCCGCTACATAGAGTCTGCCACACAGCACAATGCCAGAGTGTAGATTCTCGTCAGTCACACCGATCGAGACCCTACATGTCCTCACCACTATCTACAGTTTCCTCAAGACCGATAAATATGAGCTCAATGGCATAGAGCCAACAATTATAATATTTTGGCCCGAAATCTCACTGTACTTTATTATGGCTCATCTATAAGTACCTTTGAATGGAGCTTCAGAGGGAGAGGAACAGACTGAACGTGTATCCTCTATTTTCTTTTTGTATCCTCTCATCTATAAGTACCTTTGTATTCACTGTACAACTTGTATTTCTAAACAATTTTAAATTTTTGTATTTTTTAAAATATCTCTAGGCTCTTTTACTCTAAAATTTTGAATATCATAACAATTGATCCTCGAAGCACTTTCTCTTCCCTCTTTGACTCAATATCATAAATCCAGTATCAACAAATTTAAAAATCAAAAATTAAAATTTAATAAAATTTTGAAGAATTTGTATATAGATTTTTCAAAATTTTAACACATATTAATCTTCTTTTTTTATTTTACAGCTTGATTTCTTAACTTTTCTAAATTTAACAATTTTTAAAGTTTTTGATTTTATTTTGATGGATGGTAATTATTTAGAATTTTATTGTTTCAGATAAAATTGTAAAATAAAAATAAAGTGTTTAATATATAGTTGAAAAAAAAATTATGCACGCAAATACCCCATAATTTATCATCCATTCGTCCGGCGAGGCAGCAGACCGGACGTCACGGACACGTGGCATTTTCGCGTCTAGATCCGGTCTGGGAAGCGAAAAGAGCGCCACGTGTCCCGGATTGAGGGCGGCCGGCAGCCGGATACCGCGGCAAGCCGAAGAGAAGCGAGGTTCTGACACGTGTATGTGCTATCAGAAATATCTCTTCGGGCGGAAAATATCTGAGTATACGTGGCATAACGTCATTGCTTTGAAAACTCCAGACCGGAAGGTAGAGAGATGGGGAGTGCCGGGAAGGTGACGTGGAGAGATCTCTACCGTACACGTAGTGGAATTTTGGGACTAAAAAAACGCGGCTGAAGACTGGAGATCCGTTTTATTAGGGGTAAAGCATCCGGTGCCACGTCAGCACGACAATGGCTTTCTTCATGTGGCCAATAATTGGACACCTTTTTCGGTGTTCATTGCACTTTTATGGAATAAAAAAGTTTTGATTTACGATAAAATCAGCTGTCCATTTAATACCCCATTAAAAAAAAATTTAATAGAGAAAAATTATTGCGTCCGACTAGAGCATTATCCGAACGTCAATAAGAGGCTGCTACGTGTGCAATACAGTTGAGTCCGGATACACATGACAATCTCTGATTGGACGTTCGAATGGTGCTCCATCTGAACGCAATAATTTTTCCTTAATGGATCAGCCGCATGATGTCTTCCTCCAAAATCCCATATTCTAAATAAGTCTTTGGTGGCATTAACAACTTACAAATAGTTCGCATATAATTTAATTATAAAATTGTTGATGTCATAATTTTTTTTAATAATACAAATCAGATAAAATATTCGTCTTAATTAAATCTTTTATCAGAATGGTCTATTATAACTGAAGATTTTGCTCAGAGTAAAGCTTGTCTGAGCTTGAACTCATTTAATTTAGCTCAGCTTGATTTTCTTTCGAGTCAAAATCACTTTAAATGAAATCGATATAACTTGATCTGATTTTTTTTATTATCTTGTGTATTTTTAGGAGAACATGTTATTTCAATCATCTAATAGTTTCACTAATTTGTTGGATTCTCTTTCTGAATTTTAATTGGGGGCTTGATATTTGTAGGATATTTATTCATAAATATCATATTAGAAAGTTTATTTGAAAAGCTTAAAGATTGTAATAAAAAAAGCAAGTTTCTAACTGAAGTAAGCAAATAATAGATGAAGTTTTACAAAATTTAACAGTTAGAGTTGCATTGTTTTCCCAAAGTATTACATCAATAGCATTTTGAGAAATATTTTTTTATGGAGAATGTTGATCTTAGATATATAGTAGTAGGCAAGCTTCAAGTTAAAATCAGATAAATTTCAAGCAAATTTTAAGTTTTGAATAAAATTTATGCTAATAAGATGTTTAAGATAGTAAAATATTTAATTAAGATGACCATTTTACTCATTGTTGGTAAATTACATTGCAGTCTTTATTTCAAAAAACTTGTTATTGACTTCTATAACTTGAAGTTATTAACACCTTGACATTCTAAATAATTTATAAAAAATATGATTTTTTTGGGCTGCTAGCCCATTTCTACTTTTAAAGTGAGTTATCTTACAATTTTATTCTCCGATTAAATGGAGTCAAATCCCTGCAAAAAGTACAATTTGCCCATTTATAATGCCTAAAAATTGATACTCTCCCTACCATCAAAACAATTTTTTGTTTTGATACTTTCTCTCCCTTACTCTGAAAAATTATTGAGTTCGAATGCTTAATCACATCAAAACTTTGTCCGCCGATAGCATAGAGCTACGCAAATGAGTGAGCTGCACTTCGCGTATAATGCCACAAAGAACATTAAATTGCCAAAAAAGAACTTTAAATAGATATCAATTTAAGAAGATATGACTACATGTGATACTATTGTAAACAAATGCCTACTTGATTTCAAGCTACACCTATTTTTTTGAACAAACACCTACTTAATCTAGTAGCTAAACAGACCATTTAGTTAGAGTTGTTTAGACCATTTAGTTAGAGTGAACGAATAATCCGATCAAATACCAAATCATCTGATTGACCAACCCAACAGTTCATTCACCAATAGCGCAAAGCCACGCGGATGAGTGGCTGCGCTTTGCTGCATCAGAGCCTAATAAAATTTCCCTCCCTCCATCCTCCATCATTTGCTCTCTTTCTTTCTTATAATTTACAAATTTTAAATTAAATTCTTTATTCTACACTATGGATTTATTAATTCTTTTATATATATACAGGACAATTGAGCATCAGTAAAAATAAAAGAGCATTTACCTGCATACTACACAAACTTTTTAATATTACACCACACATTTTCTTCACAAAATTTACACTATGAATTGTGAAAAAAGTACGTGATGTAATACATGAAGATTTATGTGAAATGTGAGTAATTATTCCAAAAATAAAATACTTCTAGTTTTCAGAATATTTATTATATGCTATGAAATGTTACTTATAAATATTTTAAAATCCAACCTCAAAAACTGTAAAGCATTATTGTTTTTGAAAATTTAAAAATAATTACAAAGAAAAGGTATCGTCAATTTATTTGGCTAAATCTAGTATGACTTCTACAAACATACAATGAAACGAAATGAAGCGGTCACATGAATGGCTAAAAATATGATCAAACAAGAAGTAATCTGATGGCCTGATGGCCAGCAACTCACAGTTTTCATGTTCTACAAATTCATCCAAAATCTCAAGCTACGAAGACTTGGAACACTGAAAAAGAATGTCTGAAAGATTTTGAAAACAGGATTAGATGGAGAGAGAAGGTTTTAATGTTCGATCTCAGAACTAGCTTCTGACCCACGTTTGCTTTCTCCTGGAGTACTCATCCGAGAGCTTCGTTTGGTGGGAACGAGTGGGTTGTTCTCCTCTTCGTCGAGCACCAACCGTCGGCTGAAATCCTCTTTGTGGAAAACTGGATGAATGTATGCGTCTTGGAGGTATGTTCTCAGGTTGAAGTTTGGCTCAGTAGCTCGTTCTAATGTGTCTTTCACCATAGCATCCTGCACATAAAAGAGTGTTTCAAAGTTCAACATTGTGTTTTAATTTATGTGGAAAAGAAATTCTATTTTCATGAGGCAAGAAATCAAAAAGAGAGAATCCCTGGCGTTGTCAGCATGGAGAGAATTTATAATGATAAACAGTAAGGGCTGCCTTAGAGTCCAATTCCAGTGAGTCGGGATGTTTTCAATCTCTACTTGAGCTTGCTTTTCGAGTCAATTAAGCCTTATTCAATTTCAAGTTTCGAGTTACTAGTCTTATATATTGAATTAAGTATTAGATATGTAATAAAACAATCAATTACCTTTTAAATGTGAATCTGCACATTAATCTTTCACATTCGGTCTCCACAGCATATTTATATGCACTGTATATCTACATTGCAGAAGTCTAGATACATATACTTAAGCTCCATCGAGTCGATTTTAAGTTAAATCAATTCATTTAGATATATTTGAATAAATGAACATTCAACGAAAAGAGTTCACATATTTTTCAGCCCTAATAACAAACATAAATTGATATTTTATATCTTAACAAGCTAATTAATCTTGAACAAACCTGTAATGGAAACCTGACGAATGCTGCTTCAAACCGATTTTTGCAATAGAAATGGAACCAAATAGTCAACACAGGAAGAACAAGAAGCACAGGGGTAGAGTTAGCAGCATCCTTTGTGCTTATCAAGCCCATGAGTAAAAGTTGCGCTATTATCATTGCAGCTATTAATCGCCTTTGAACAGCTGGCCAAAATGCTCCTCCACTCTCATATTCTTGGTTGTATACATTAATGATCTTGACAGAAGACATAAAGGACATCAAATTATGAGCTGTTGCATGGCCCGCACATGAAAGAAACTTCTCTACAGAGTGTTGCTTCGAGGATTTTCATAATGAAGAATGCAGCCCGTATTTATAAGATAAGAGTTCATTATTGATTTGTAGGTAATAAAAGTAGCAGCACCATAGTCAATTTAGTAAAGCTTAGAAGTATCTAATGCTTAAAATCTCAAACAGAATTTCAACAAAACAATCAGATCTTCTAATGGACATTTATCACAAGATAAGAAAAGAAAGGAAATCCGAAATACAAGAGGAAAATGAATGCCCCATTGTATCAAATAATGTTATGGACTTTCTTTATCCGACGTGCTTTGACATGTTAAGAAATCATATAAAGTGCATAAATTTTGCTTATATTCCCTAATTCGATGTTCACAATGATGGCAGCCTTGTGCATCAGTTTTACTTGACTTGCATGATGTTCAAATGGAGCATCACAGCATTGCAAATTTGTGCAGTAAATTATTTTATTTTTTTGATGAAATGCAGTAAATGCTTTTACTTGAAGCAACAAATACAGTCAGAAGTTTCAAAAGGGTAGCTAAAAGATGTTTTTAGAATATGAAAAGATATTTTGAATCAGTCAAATTCTGATCAGTTTACTTCTCATTGATAAGTAGTTGGCGTATTAGTCATTTTGGAGTTCTCCCATCTATTGGCTCAGTGACTTGATGGAATCTCTAAACCACCTACTGTTTTGGAGTTGTCCCTTCTGAATATACAACCCAGGCCGTACTGTTTGCATACGGTAAACTCTATATTTCACACTCTTACACTCTCACACTCATTGGAGCCTGTAGGTTCTTGGAGAAAGAAGAGGACCAAGGAGATAAACAATGGAGAAGGGTGTAACACTACTCAATTCCTGTTAAAACACTCAGTGTAGCTTTGGTTTTATCCTATTTAAATGAAACATTTATAGTTCCCTATTAAATTCATTTACCCGTCTTTCTCATCTACCCATTTACACCATTCATGTATAGTGGATGGCTGCTTTACAACCTTTTCTGTGCCTTATAGGCCATGTTTGCAACATCTTCATACTGACAATTGATCGTATGGCTAGGTAAGAGTGGATGACAATTGGAGGGGCTTTCTCTGAAATGTTAAGCTTGGAAAATTGTGAAGCTTTTGGTGCCTCCTTTCGGGGTTTTCTCAAGAAATCTCTCATTAAGTAATTTTATAGAAATTTTTCCTCTTGACCTCAGTGAAACTTGAGGCCAAGGCCAAGGATGCATTATTATCCTAAGAGATTTGAGTAGTCGTACCATGAACTTCTTATCTCGGGATTGCTTCCTTGACTCAAGTGATACCTCAAGTGTTAAGGAATGGTTATTCTCCCAAGTGACCTGAGATGTAACGTCTCACGAGTTCTTATCTCCAAGCTTCTTATAAGTGACCTTTTTGGGGTTTAGCTTTTGAGTTGTCTCTTCTTGATTATTCCTATAGTCAAAGCTTGGTTCTCTCAACCAGCTATGTTTCAATTCCAAGACTTCTTCTACCACCTAAGTTGTCACTGGGACTTGTTGAGCTCCATCCCAAGAATTAGGGCTAGGACTTTTACCATCAATATGCTGGCCTTTTAGTAAGCTTAATTTTATAATCTAAGATACTGACTAGATGCCCAAGTGCATATCTTGGATCAAAATCACATCACGTAACAAAGTAGCCATGAATAAATATAAATCTCCCCCTCCCCACCTACTAACGCACATACATAGGAGATGTGTAGGTGCATATGTATTGACAACAATAATGAATAAATGTAATTAATTTAGTAGCTAGAAAGATAATAATGCATACAATTGGTGATCAAGAGATATAGTTAATTTGTATCGAGCATGGTTGTGTGTATAGAAGGCAGAAATATTGATCAAAGTATAGAGAAAATTAGAATAATATCTCTTTTTCAACATTTATCCTACTCATGATATCAGAGCTTCTCCTTGTTCTCATGGGTTTGCTGATACCACAGGAGAGATCTGTAAACCCATTCTCATCCACAAGTTCTGTACACCTGTAATATCGAAAAAGAGGCTGCTAAAGACAGAAACATATTGTTGGTTTCTAGGTTGAGGAGCTCTACTAGTGTAGTCGGCCACTTCACTACTAGCAAACTCCTCCACTTCCTCCTTTATTTCAAGCACTACCTTCTCTCTTCCTTCACCCCCACAAGGGCAGCTACCACAAAACTTACCCTCTATCTATGGCACCGCAAAGCTTGACAATGGATGCTATAGCAACAATCAAGACGCTAATTTTAGTCATTGTCAGTTGGATTGCCTACAGCTGCTTAAAAAGCCTTGTTGGCAATGTCTCTGGCCTACAACCAACCATTGCTACTAGATTCCGAGGCCAGTGCAACATTTTCTTTCTCATTTGCTAGTGGCAGTTGAATGCCTTCGAGACCCACAATTTCCCCATCCTTTGCTTAACCACAAACTACCACCCACTCACCTCACGCAACAACAACCTCTAAATAACTCAAAGATATTTAAGCCCTTTACGTATATTTATGGACTTCCAAACACCTTTGACTTCCATTATAAGCTCAAACCAATGATAGCTCTTCATAAGACCTTATTAGCACAAGTCTCTCCAAAACTCACTTCATCAGTTATGCATCATGGAAGTTTCAACAATTTCAATCTCTATTTATCGGTTATAAACTTCTTGGCTATATTGATGGTACCAAACCTTATCCCTTTCCCAACATCCTCACAAACCACATACCTCAGCCAAACCCATCTTACACAACCTAGTTTCATCAAGATCAACTCATCCTTAATGCAATTATCCACCTATGATACTATTATTCCATTCATACCTTGTGCCACTTCTCATGAAGCTTGGACAATTTTTGCCAATGCATGCAAAACTGTCAGGAGGCCCAATTAAGCATTTTGAAGGACAATTGGAATACATTGCCAAAAGGACACAAGGTATCACTGAGTTTTACAATCAATCAAATGTAAAGTTGACGAGCTTTTACATTCTTAGAGCACCATTAGATGATGATTTCACTAGAAGATACTATATGGCCTCGATGATGATTACAAGAATCTTATCAACATTCTCACGACACTCCTATTTCATTTGATGAATTACACAAAAAAGTCACTTTTGAGCTCATCTCCAAAAGAAGAAACTCACCATATCTCAATTTCTGGTTATTGTTCACTCCACCATATAGAATGCAAAAGGACCACCCTTGCCAAGTTGCTCAACACAGACTGGCATCCACAACCTCCCATGGGTTTGATTACATCTCCATGACCCTATCTTAGCCATCATGGTAACTGTTCACTATAACCATACAGAATACAAAAAGAACACCCTTGCCAAGTTGCTCCAACACAGGCTGGCATCCACAACCTCCCATGAGTTGGATTACACCTCCACCTGTCTTAGCCATCCAGTAACTGTTCACTACAGCTTTACATGGGCTACTATCAAATCAATTGTGTTCAAGGTCATATAGCCTAGGGATGTCCCTTGTTTCGTCTCGAGTTGATCACTATGTCTCTTGCCTGCTAACTATCGATTTTGCCTCCACTGAGTACCTGGCAACAATAGGCTCATTACGTCAGACCAACTATATCTGTCACACCATCTTGGCTACTTGATGACAAGTGTTTTTCACCATGTCACTTTTAACATAAGCAACCTATCTCTTCATATACCATACACCGGCACTAACAACATCATGATTGGAGATATTGTGGGACTACCAATCACTACACTGGTTCTACTTCGTATCACCCCAACCTATCAATTAATTTTATAAGTCTAATCTCATATTTATTAAATTTTTAGCCACTTCTGTTTGTATTAAAGATCTTCACACTTGACTAATCCTTTTAAAGGGCAAATCGACAAAGGATGGACTTAACTAATGATCAAGCATCTCCTCTACGACACCACCATCTAGGTCAAAGCTACTTCATCTGAGTGGCATTACCAATCATTTTCTCTTGTCATAGCTTGGGTCACCTAACTATCTGAGTGACGTTACCAATTATTTTATCTTATCATAAGTTAGGTCATCCAACTATCTGAGTGGCATTACCAATCATTTTCGGTATCAAAGCTACAATATAGATGACTTATCCTCTACTAATGTTCATATTGTTTATCTTAGTCGCAATCCCATCTCCTGGAGCTCTAAGGACCAGTGGCCATTGCTTCTAGACTGAAGCCATGTCTACTGCTACTACTGCAATTGAACTCACCTGGATCTTTCCCTCCTTTCCAAGCTACATATTACACTCCAACCCTCTCAAATAATTTATTTGTTTGTGCAACACAACTATGCTCCAATCTAATTTTGCACTAATGCATGAAGCATGTCAACATTGAGTTTCACTTCATACACGATCAATTTCAAATTGAAGCTCTATGTGTCTCACGTCTCCTCCGCCAACCAAATTGCTAAATGCTTTTGCCAAGTAGCTTCATGATTTTATGTAATTAGTTAGTAGGCAGCAACATCACAATAATGCATATAGATGATGGTTGTTAGAAGATGACATTTGTTTACATATATTAAAGGCTAATATATGAACGAAAGTAAGGAGGATATTTAAAGAAATTCTCTTCTTCAATATTTATCTTTCTCAAGTATAAGCTAAATACATAACGACTATATATGGGACACATACTTGTATCATATACTAGTATGAAATGGATGTGATAGACAAAGCACCAATACTAAAAAAAATAATAAACTAGAAAAACCAAAAGAGTAGCAAAGTACCTGGTGACGAAAAACAAGATATGACAAACCAAAGAAAACAACTATGAAAGGTAGAAGAAATGGTGTCACCACAGAATAGACAAGCCCAAGCAAGAAGTAAAGTTGAATTCGAGGCTCAGATGTTGCAAAATCCAAACTCCCAGGATCCATTGCCTGTTCTCTGTCCCTTTCAGTTTTAACTAAAAATGTATTTTTTAAGTGAAAGATGATCAATGGTTTTAATCTAAGAATCTCAGCAGCAACACCTGCCCACCCATCAACCATTATATATGTTATGAAAAATGTTGCCTTCATTGGAATCGAAACACCGACTGTAACAGGAACACTGCAAAAGTGTAGAACTACATTAACGTCATAAAGAGAAATAAAAGAAATACATTTCAAAAATAGCAAGTAAACGTTTACTTTGAAAAGTTCAACATTGATAATAGTATTATGCCATACCCAATGGTGAAAGGATATCCATTATACAGTACGAAAGTCACATTTAAAGTTAGGTTTGAACCAATGCTCTTATGTCAAGAAACCAAAACATATAGAAATATATACTTCAAGAACCTTGATTTAGAAAGTTTCAAAAATAATATCACTTCCACTGAAAAGTGTCAAAGATATTAATGATAAAGGGATCACTTTTACATTTTTCTTCTATGCCTTGATCCCTCTACTTCATCTGACTCTACTTTGTATCTTTCTCTACATTCAATATATACCCAATGTAGTAAAAATCAATCTAAAATACTATCCAAAAAAATCAAATATAAAATAAATAATTAAATAGTTCCTCTCAAGGAGGTTACAGAAATCTGTAGGTAGGGGCATTTTTCTAACCCAACAAAAATCTCCTATGATGGTTGTATGAGCCAAAAAATCAGCCACATAGACCTAGTAATATGAGAGATTTTATAATTTTTAAATAAAGAAAAAAATCGATGATATCCTCCTCTATCTTGTCTACAAGTGTCTTCAGCTAAGTTGTTAGCTATCATCCTTCTGCTCCTACTTGTCTCAATGAGTTTCAGTACCTCCATTGAGTCTCCTAACCAAAGTCCTCCAATTTCCTTAGACCATTTTGCTACCACCTTAAGCTCTTCAAATGTGCTTCCTTTCTGCCGTTAGGATAACTTGTATGGGTAATATCTTCCTTTCTGCTTCCAACAATATTCCTACATTTTCCTTGATAATATGCAATAACATTACTTTAGACTTAGCCATCCACATTGATCTTTAGTCATCCTAAAGTAGGGGGAATCCAACAGTCCTTTATTGAAACATAAACCCCTGGCTTGTCACTTGGATTTGAGTGGGTTCTTAGCAAGTTGGTAATGCCTAAAGCATTTGCTACTGCAATATTCAGCGATGGAGCAAGCTATCCAGGGGTCTTGCCATTTCTGGCCCTCCAATAGTAATAAAAGAATGTTGCTTTCAGGCTGAGTATTGTCCTTCTTCTGGTTAGCAATTCTACCCTTTCTCCCAAGTTTCTCCTCCCAACTATCATCAGCTAGAAATAGATTTTGATTCTTGTTTAGGATTTTCTTCACCTCTCTAAGGCACTTACATACACTCTGTAGTTATATGTTCAATGTTTTCCTCTATCTCACAGCCTTAAAGGTGATTACTTGAGCATACCATCCCTATTCTATGAAGCCATGATTTGGTTGGTATAGCATTTCTTACTGGCCTCCATAAAAACGCTTGCATTCGAGGTTGTGTTTGAACTCTAGCACAAGCACCCAACATAGGAATTCAGTTCTCGTTAAATAATTTGTTATATATACTTGGGTAGGGGGAATTTTGGCCTTCTTAGTTTGGACCCATACTAGTCAATATTCTACACTATTCTGAAGTTGATGTATAGTGGTCAGTCAGTTTTTAAGCTCCTTTTCAAAGAATTGATCAATTGTTCTTATGTCCCATTCAATCCTTGAAATAAGTCAATCAACTAGTTTGTGTCTCTTGCCTTATTATTAATCACCCCACGGCCTGAGAGGTGGCTGCATATATGAGTAATTAATGTGTGGATGTGAATGCGAATGTCAACTGAGTTATGTATGCTCAAATCCCCTATGGGCTGGTTTCTATGCAGGGGACAAATTCAGAATATAGCATCTCAGACATAGTGGCTAATCCAAATCAAGGCACAATAAAGTCAATGACCAGGTGCCAGGCATATCAAATATCTGCTTTAATGCCAGAACCAACTTCAGAAAGTCTGAGGGGATCAATGCTCAAGGCCAAACACTAGGGCTTTATCTATGCTTCAGTGCTCCGTGGTGAGGATAGAGCTGGTAACCCAAGCAACAACCTGGATATCTAATGATAATTGAACAGGCCCTAAAACAGAAGGAAGGATTGGCCATTCTAGATAGCAAAGAAGTGGAATAGTTGGCAGAGCAAAGGAGGTATGCTCTAATTAGGAAGCTCTTAGGAAGGTGTATACAATTCCACATCATTGCTAGTGAAGCCCAGAAGAGATGGGGAACTAGGCCAGGCTTTCAAATGCTGGAGGTAGAAGAAGGTTGTTTTCTAGTTAACTTTGCCAACCAGACTAGAAACAAGTCTGGAAGGCCATGGGTTATAGGCTTTAAGTTGGTCGTTAGCTTCGCCTCCTTACGCTCCTCCCACTCCTACATTGAGCCTCTGCCATCGTACGTTTTCCTTTGACAATCAGACTAGAAACAAGTCTAGCCACTATCCCCTTGTCGTTTACTATCGGTTTGTTGTCTTTTGCCTCCGGTCATCTGCTTGCGGAGCGGAAGTTCATTCCTTTTGACTTTCACACAGCCTTCCAACCAAATCACATTCCCACTCAAGTTTCAGAGAGATGTCAATTTGACAAGCCACATTACTATCGGCTTGTTGTCTTTTGGGGTTCCGGAGAGAAAGTCCTTATCGTCTTTGATAAGGACCACTGAAGCTAAAGGGTCAAGCTTTGAGCCCAACCCAATGCCAGTATGGGAACTCTATCATCATCATTATGTCAAGGATACCCATGCTAAATTAACCACAAGGGCAGCTTGACTATGCATCCAAGAACCAAGCAAACATCTAAATCTCTCTAAATAGGGAGAGGCTAAAAAGGTTGAGCACCACAAAGGAGTTGTCGTTGAAGCAGTCACGTAAACTCCAACAGCCTCAACATGCAACAAGGGAACTACACAAAGCTGATCTATCTGAAGTCTTCATTGTAACGGGGAGTAGAGCTAGTCCTATCCATAAGAAGGGAATCAAGCTGAAGGAGGAATTTGTCATAGACTCATGAGTCTGACCTTGTCACCTTACATTCCACCTAAGTCTAGGTGATGGTCTTTCAATTTGTATTCCTTCAGAGATTTTTCTGGAGATGAAAACTATCTTGTGATCCCACTAGGTTTTAGTGGAGCTTCTTGTTGGTGCATAAGCACTTGTAGGGTTTGTTCCCAATTGGATTCCCATGTTAAAGTCCTTGGTGTCATAATGTATCTGTGTATGCTGTTTAAGTCTTCGAAAGAGTTTCCATTGCAAGTCTCTTCTTGAAGAAAGTTGACCAAGAGTCAAAAAAGACTTGCTCAACTTTGAAGGGTAGAAGTCAAAAATCCATTTTTTCAACTTCCACCATAATAGATTTGACCTCCCTCCCAATGTTTTCATCCTAAATCTCACTTGAAAAATGGGGCCTCCATCATCAATACTATTCTAAAGATGATCATAAAATCTATACACAAGCACCAAGAACAATACAACAAGATTGGATCATTGTGTAACTAATTGGAATGGAAAATTATGTGAGAAAACAAAAACGATCGGTTAAGAGTGAATATTCAATATGGTGCACACAAAAATGATAATAGAAGAACATACTTGCTGGCAGATTCATGGAGGAAAATATTGAGATTTTGAAATGCCGTCCCTGTGATTATGCTTCCGAGAAAAACGTTTACCAAGAGGAAAAGATAGTACTTTGAAGCAGACCTCCTCTCCAGTGATGACAGTGATGTGAAACCTTCTGCCTTAGACATTGTCATAAGAATTGTTGGAAGAATAATTAGAAATATCTTTAGCGCAATTCCTGGAAGAAAACCTTGCACAAATGACTTGATGGCTGGCCTGCAAAAGCAATTTCACCTAGTAAAGCTTGAATGGGGGTAATAAATTGACAAGTCTTCACCACGCACAAACCTTATGCACACAGATTTAAGTATTCAAATATCAATTTGGAAAGAGAGCATTTGAGTGGTGCTACTTGGATGATTGATCAGATAAACTAAAGTTTGTATGGACTAATGCAAATAAAGGATTATTTGTGCAGGTTTTGTCATGCATTTGACAGAGCTTGGTCTCAATATGTAAAAAAACAATCAGTAACGCAGTTATGCCTTCACTTTGAAAACTGTTTAGTTTTGAACTTCAGGCTCATAATCTATCATCTGCTACAGGCATGATAGTAAATCACTCCTTTGTCTAATGGATCTTGTAGTAATCATTGAAGTAAACTTCACCAAAATCTAAGAACTTCCAGAAGAAATATAATGATTTTTACAATAAATTAATTAACTTCCCAATTAAAGTTTTACTTTGTCCAATTTTGTGTACGAGAAAATCGAGACTATGCTGGAGTAAAAACAGTGGTTTCAAAACCATAATATAATCATAAAGAAGGTAATGGACAACATTTTCTACCATGATTAGTAGTAAAATTCTGGGGAAAAAAAACTGAATCAAACAGTTCAAAGTTCTGCTAGAACCTCATATGTGGCTGAAGAACTGCAATGCTATATGATGAAATGAATAAAATGGCCATTACAAAAGATCCAGGTATAAACATTTTACATGTTATACCCAACAGACCAGTAAGAATTCAACAACCCTATATATGTATGTCACAATCACATTAATTCCACACCCGTTGTTGGAAAGGTCATGTTGGTGGAAGGATTAAATAACTTCTAACATATGATTCAAGTTATGATGGACACTAGATGCTACTGAAGAATGCCAATAGTGTGGATTATTTGGGTCATTGCAAGCAGCTATGTCATTGTAAGGTTACATTTTGAAAGAAAGCTCGAAGATAAGATATTCAGCATTGCTTGGTTCATAATTACCACCAGTTCAACTAGGAAACTTAGTCGGAATGCATCTTTTCATAACACCAATAACATTTGTATTTATTTTTCTAGCACTTCATGGAGGTTGAATTATTTCCCTTCTTTGATTGCATAAAAACCGGGAAATTCTGATTTAAAAAAAAAAAACTGGGAAATTCATAGTAAAACTACATGGGACTGAGGTCTCAACCATGCTATATAAGACTGGATAAAGCCAGTAGACTACAAGTTCAAACTAACTAGGAATTTGAGAAAGTATATCCCTAGTGACTAACTTCACGTGTAAATCTTATTGGATTATGACCCAAGAACAACATTATATTCTTGAACGCCTCATTGCATGCAAGCTCATTTAACTTTGTAGCATGGATTTCAAGCAGCATTTTTTTTTTCTCTTTTATAACCTTATGAATGGTGGATGGGAGCAACTAGGACTTGAATCTAATTCTCTAGTTCATACACCATGTTAACATATTGGAAACCAAGTGAACAAAATTCTTAAGCTTATAAGGCTATGGCCCAAATATAATTTTATACAATGTTGTAAAAATCGAACTGATAATCGAACCGGAACAACAATTGGTTCATGGTCGGACCGGTCTAACCGGTCGGTTCAATTACTAATATTAATATAAGAAAATGATATAATTATACACACACTTAATATTAAAAATATAAAATATTTGTTATATAAATATAATTAAATAATTAATATCCAATATGACAAATAAAAATTAATTAACATATATTTAGTATTACTAATAAAAATCGATGAACATATATATATAATTTCTAATATGACAAACAAAAATTAAAAACTATATATTATATATATTCAACATAAAATTAATCAATATAGATCCATATTTAAATAAAAAAGCTTAGTTATCTTTAAAAAAAATTCATAAACATAATTTTTTATCTAAAAGCCTTATTGACTTACTTACAAATATTTACCAAAAAAATAAAATATAAATTTTTTAGTTGAACTGGCATTTAACCTGTTCAATCAGTTCATCCAGTTTAACCGGTTCAATCCGGTTCAATCCGGTCTAAACCGGTTCAATCCTTCTTTGATTTTAATATAGAACCGGACTAGACTAGAGACCGGTTCACAGTCCGACCGGCCGAACCGGCCGGTTCAGTCCGGTTTTGACAACATTGATTTTATACTTGTGCACATTTGAATGATTAATGATCACAAAAACCAAGATGAAAAGGTAACTGTGTACATAAAAGCATTACAAGTACATGACATAATATGCCCTAAACCAAGAAAACAAAAGATTGCAATTTACAATTAGCGACAGAGTTTAAATAAGGAACCATACTTACATCTCTATAATAGGTTTCAGAAAAGGAAAAACCTTTTCAATGCTCTCAAGGTTTGCAAGGGACTGAACAAACGCAATTGGAAGCATGAAAAAGAATGTTAGGAAGAAAAGTGCAACAGCCATTAGCAACCTCCTGATTGTAAGCTCAACAAATGGTATTGCCAGATTAGGCCAATAAACATCTCGAGGCTCAGGAGCCCAATTAGTTAACCAGAGTGTTGGATTACTAGACTGCTGTGTTTGAGCACAGACAGCTGCTCCCCACCGAGACCTGAAAGAGACAAATGCTGCAGGCATTATTGCTTTAGGATCGCTAACTATTCTTTCCCTTTCAACAGCTTCCTGCATAGAGATTCAGAAATAACAAAAATCAGAGACAACAGGATGACTTTTATCTCATTCAGGTGCCATTATTTCAGAAGCTAGGTCTGACAAAATAGTAATAATAAGATGGGCTAATTGGAAGAAGGCCACTTGAACATAGAAAGGGACAAGCAACCAAAGTTCAGAACGCAAACTAGAACATCTTTGCAATGGAACCCTGAACAATAAACTGAAGTCTGAAGGATGTCCTGTGCATGGTCACACAAATATGCAAAGTGATTAACCTCTTGAAGCATGTGATAAATTATGATCCAGGATTTTTATTTATCCTGTTAAGATTCAACAAAAAGTAATGAGGATCCTTCTAATTATTAAAAGAATGGCATGATATAATCCAACAAAACTCAAGTTCAGTGACGTTCAAGTGGACGAGGCAGCTGTACCTGGAGTAGTAATTTATGAAGGGGTATATTACTTATGGGAACCGAGGTTGAGGATATTTTCCAGGTTGGTCCACATTTTTAAATGGATTCTACTGGGTCCTTGATGTCATTTTAATTTTTCATAGAGACCAGTAAGATTAAATTTTGTTACAAAAGGGTATAATTTGACAAAAAATAAAATTAATGGAAAGGGTATAATTATATTAACGAAAACATTGTCCAATTGACAAATGAAAAAAGATTAAAGTAATGACTAAAATACAATTTAGCCCCTCCACAATCCACTTAATGGGTTGCCCGTTGGCTGGTGACCAATGTACATCTTAACAACAATTTGACAAGTAAACATTCTGTTAAAAATGAAATGTTTAAAATCTTTAATGGGCTTGGGCTCATAAAGAAATGTTCATTTTAATAATTAAAGTTAAGGAAGATGGTTATCTTTATGCTATTCTTGTGGAGTTTCAGCCACACCCGTTTGAAGCATCAATAGCCAAGGAATTAATTCACATAAAGGGAATTGTTATTGCATGAGAGCTCCATGTGAATAAAGGGATTATGATGTTCACACCATTGAGGGATTACAGGATTTTGAATGTGAGCCGACAATTTCATGCTTCGAGGAAGAAAATGAATAGGGTTTCACGTTGGTTTCACAATGAGGCATTTTCTCTTAATTCTTCTTCTTCGACTATGGAGGTGGTTTCGTAGAAAATCTAAAGGCAGTTATTTGAGGCCCTAGGAGTGTTTAGATTGTCTAATATAAAAGAAGAATAGAATCTAATTTCTATATCACGTCTAAGATCCAGAACCATGCAACTTTTATAAGGTTCTATTTCTATATAATTTCTACATAGTAAAGTCTCCCCTGGCTCTCCTTGTGAGTGTAAGGGGTTCTCTCTGAAACATGTAAATCTGATGTTCTCGTAGCTGAATCATTCTGTTATTATCTTATTTTTTATACTCATCGCTCAAATCTCCTATCATCTATCCAAAATAAATGATCAAGGCATAGTTGCAGCAACAAAGGATGTAGCAGATTCTATTTTAGTTTCAGTCGAAAAATACTTTAATATTCTTTAATTCGAAGCTGCTCAACCTACTACAAGACTTGCTACAAGACATGTTACATCTCTCATTCATAATGGATCTTCAACAGCTTATCTTATTCAGACATCTATCTCCTTACCTTAAATACTTGATTCAAATGCCTCAGATCATATGTTTGACAATTTATCTTCATTTAATTATCTTAAGTATTCCACATCTCTCACAAATATTACTTTATCAGTTAAAGGTGTGGGAAATGTTTCGTACTCCATCATCACATTGTCTTCTGTTATTTATATCACTAAATTCCCTTTTAAATCTTATTTATATTAACAAACTCACTAGAAGCCTTAATTGCTTAGTAATTTTTTCACTTGATTCTGCTTGAATTCAAGATTCGAAGACTGGAATTGGTGATTGGTATAAGGTATAAGTCCGTAGGCCATTATTACTTGACTGTGACTCCTTGGGCATTCAAAATAGATGTATCTCCATTACAGGTGCACATATCTGGAAAACCTTGGCTTTCTGAGTTTGCAAAAGATGTTTCTGGTTTGTTTACTAGCAAAAATCTTGAGTGTGAATCTTATCAATTAGGAAAACATTATTGTACTTTATTTCTAGTTGTATTAGAAAGTGTGCTTTTGCACAATTGTTTTTGTACATTCGAATGCTTGGGATCCTATTCAGGTTAATTCAAGCTTGGTTTCAAATATTTCATAGTTTTTATTGATGACTACTCAAAAATGATATGTTTTACCTAATGAGAGAGATATCTGAAGTTTTTTCCATTTTTACCCCATTCTTGCTAAAATTAAAACACAATTTAGTGCTCTTATCCGCACCTTATATAGTGATAATGTAAAAAAAAAATTCTCCCGTGTTTTTCAATCTTATAAGTCTTGTCATGATATGTTGCATCCATCTTCAAGCTCTTAGTTTAGACTATACGTACATTTTTTATCCATATGTGTCCCTCTCAAATATTAGAATGATGCAAACAAATAGCATATTATCTCATCAACCACATGCATTCCTCAATCCTTCACCACCAAATACCCTTTAATATTTTGTTTCCTCGTAAGGTACTATATAGTCTTCCACCCGTATATTTAGTTGTACATACATATTGTCTTTTGGAAGGGATGATATGTTGGTTCCTCCATAATGGCTAAGTTTTAATCAAGTGTTTGATATTTGTCATAGGTTAAGTTAACAATAAACTAATTTCTTTGTTAAGTTTAATGCATGTAGGCTTAGAGTCTTAAAAGAAAACTTAGTGCTCTACTACACGGAAAAAAGTGAAAAACTTGAGAGTGGATGAAGCTTGATTTGAAGAGTGTTCGAGTAATAAATGTTGAAGAACAAGCTTTGGGGATGAAAAAAAGATTAAGACAAAATGTTTAATATTTTGGGAAATTGTAAAGTTAGTCCTTTATAATAGTGCTAGAAAATATGTGAATCATTATATGAGCACTTAAGGACTTATTTAGCAACTGGCTAAAAAAATGACTTATTTTAGCTATGGCCAAAATCTTAAATTTATTTTAAAAAATTTTTAAAAATTATTTCATACCTCATCCTACACAAATTTTAATATTAAACAATCACTTTATTTCACATCCAACATAATTTTTAATATAACTAACTCATTTTATTTCACATCATACACATTTTTTTAAAATTTTTACAAAATTTTCTAAATTATCTTTTTTTCCTCCAACAAACAGAGCCTAAGACTTTAGTAGATATTGGTTGTATCACATTTGGAGCAACTGGTTTGGGAAAAAACTAAGTTTCTTGAGAACCGACTGGTGCAAACCTGTCGGTCGACTAAAAGCTGACGAAGACAGTTTAGTCCTAATTGACCTATGGTAGTGGACTGCTTATGTTAATCTGTTGGTCGAACCAAGTACAGTTTAGCTTGTTAGTCAACCAATGAGGTTCAAAATTGCGTCATTGAAGTTCCATAAGTTAGTGCCTTGGTCAACCAAGTGTAGTTTTGCTAGCCAAAGACTAATTGTTGGCAGAATTCTTTATATAATGTTTTGAGGCTTTGTGAGGGCCTTCTTGATAATTGTTGAATACCTTTAACCCTCATTTGTGAGAGCAAGGGCGATTAATGAGTGATTAAAAAGTGATCAATGAGATTAAGTGAAAATCAAAGGAGATTAAGTGAAAATCAAAGGAGATGTGAAAATCAAAGGTGATTAAGCTCTCCAAATGCTCATTTGTATTCTATCCCCTCTGTTGCTTTAAGGATTCAATAGAGTGGTGAATACACCTATCGTTATACACTTGATTCTTTCCAGATTTATTTGATGCTAATTAGGGGATCTAGATTAAGGATGATTTATATTGATTGAAGAATATTTTGATGCTGAATTAATTGAAGGTCTGGAACTGATTTAGGGATAGCAAATAATCGTCGTAATTCTCTAATTTGTGTTTTCTTTATTTTTCTTAGGTGTAATTGGTAGCCCAATTACCAAACTGGTTCCAGGTTAGGCCTACCGATTTCAAACTGGGTCTACAACCGGTTGGAACCGGTCTGGTCCAGTCCAGTTAGCAGCCTGACTTACAAGAAAACAAAATGCTCGAGAAAACAAATTTGAATTTGCCTTCATTCGAACAAATTTGAATCAGGAGAAAACAACAAACCACAACAATAAACTTAACAATAACAAAAAAGCCTTAATGTCAATACTACTTGGGGCCAACTATATGAATTTCTCTTCACCATTCTGGGAGAAAACATGCCATGCTATACAATATAAGAGATAAAGTTCATGGTTCGACAAGGCAGATTGAGTGACTGATAAGTATGACTTACCTCATGGAACTTCTTCTCAATCTCAGCAGTGTAGTAATTGATAGCATCTACAGTGCTGCCCCACAGTCCCCAAAATCCAGTCTGAAATATTTCCTAGAAAGGTCAAGTACTAAAGTCATCAAAGGAAAAACAAAACTAATTTTCCTGGAATCCAAAGGCACCTTTGTGGTTGGTCTCATTGCAGGATTTCTGATGTATTTATTTTCATAATAGTCAAGCCAGTTCTGCATACGTTTCCGCTTCTCAACTAAATCTGAGAGGTGGTTTGCATTGTACACAACCTGACAATAAAAGCAGAAGCCAAAAAAAATTAACAGTAAAGTATAAGGAGACTACAACGCCCTATAGTTGACAGAGAACTTAACCACAAATAAAAATCCATACTCCAATTCAACGAAGATATTTTATGGTTACAATTTTTGAGAAATATCATTTTTTTCTTTGTCGGATGTACAACAGAGTCTCACAATTTTGTCATAAATTCAAACCTGATTACTTATTGCTCTGGTTCCACCATACATAAACTTAAGACAGGTACATACAAAAAACAGATGAACTAAGGTGACCGGATAAGTACAGTGGACTTAGTGCATATGACGTTCAAATGTGCACCTTGAAATTGTATCACATAAATACAAAAAAATGAATAGAATATTGATAATATCACACAACAACCAAATCCTCAAATAGGTGAAAGCAGAAAAGATAAAAAAACATATCTTGCCTCAATGAAATGCAAGAGCTTGGAAGGTGTCATAAAAGTGAACCTGCTTATGGATTTTTTTTGGAGGAAACTGACCAAGGCAATAGACATGGTGAGTTATAAAAACACGGTAATATTCAATATAGCATTCAACAAGATGGGTAATCAAAGATTCACCTTATCACAGGATCAACGTTCTTATAACTTAATTTTATTCGTCGTTAATTACATCAGGAAATGGAAATCAGTCAGAAAATACACGGCAAACAAATTAGAATTCTATCCAGATTTCAGTTACTAAACTGTAACCATTATTTTAAAACAACGCACTCCAGCACAAACTTTTAGCAATATAGGAAATGTGGAAAGTTATGATTTCTTAAGGAAAATAACCTGGTGAGTGAGATATTGCTAACCTGGTGAGTGAGATATTGCTGAGGATGATTTACAGAGAAGAAATGTTCAACATGCTCACTAACTGTTTCATCTGGATCTGGCGGGACATTTCTTACAAGAACCTATTAAAAAAAAGTAAACTCTTTAACATGCATATATCTTTTAAAAAGTATCCGTGCACCATGACATGTCAATTATCTTGATATGCATGATGCCTCTTACTATCAGAATAAGCAAAAACTTCATTCTGATGGAAATAAATTAATAAACATGCAAACCATGTAATAATTCTGAATAATAAAGGAAAAATAGGATGTTTGAGCAGGCCTTTTCTTTTAACTCATAGCTTATGCATATTCAATATCCCGAAATTTATTTTTAAGTAATTCAGTTGGGAACTTTTAGGCTGAGCATGTAACTGGAATCATTAGATTGTCAAGCCTAAACAAACATTAAAATGCCTCACTCATATTCCCCGTACAGTATGTCATCAACAACACATTTTCTTTGGACATTTGCTTCAGCTAGAAAGATAAAGAATATAAATAGAAGCCAGTATTCTCGTTTCACCCCCACCATAGATGAAACCAAATTGTCATCTCCCTGCATTATAAAAGGATTAATATCTTGTCCTCCATTACAGGGTCTATTAGTGAAAATCTGCACAAAAACAAGTCATCTTTCCTCTCCTAGGCTTAGATCTCTCTGTTACATTTGGGTAATTTTTTGTGTTTACCTATATTTATTTAGGCCCGTGACTTTTTGTATTTCACTTAGATACATGTACAATAAAAAATAGAGTTTAGTTATTGTGTTAAACGTTGTGTAGAATAAGAAAGAAAGTTAAGAGTTGCTTTGAAAGTTCTGTGAGATATGAAATAAAATTAACTTTTTATACTAAAGTTTGTGTAATATGTAATGTAAAATATTTTTTCTACATTGAAAATGGAAAAATTTTCTAAGTCATCGAAATTTTCACCATTTATCAAACAGGAGTATCTCGAACTTTTAGTTGTCCAATCATGCTTGCTATGGCTGCTTTATTATATTATCATTAACTCAAATCTACTCATTGAGATCATTGATTGTTTATCCGCTAAGGCCACCCATTTCCATCCAAGGAAACAAGGACACCATATAATTCTTTATCACAATTCTACAATGCTTCTTAACATGTAAATTCATAACAAATCATCCATTGTATTCTATAATGTAGGTGGATGCAAGTCAACCACAATTTATACTTAGTAAAGGTGATGAACTTAAAACTCACTGTGAATTGATCTGGACGACGAGTTTGAGAAGCGAGAAAACGCAATCTCATTGATGTTATAAGTGCATATTCTTTGTACAATATATAGAATACCCAGAAGGTAAAGGCATATGCCATAACCAAATGTGCCCAAAACCTGAATAACAATAATAGAAGATTAATTTTTTCAGGTCAACAGAGGATAAACAATCAAGCACAAGCAATGATATCAAATAAACTAATTAGACATTTTTTTTATTATCAAGTAATTAGACATTCAGAATAAGTAAAAATTAATCAAGCCATAAGTCATGTTAGGAAGTAATTTACTTTTCCAATAAACAATGCATAGCAAAACTTTCAGAGTAATATCCGAAAGCCTATAAATATCCCCAACATGATATCTAGTGCATTGGCAAGAAGTAGAACCATATCTCAGTTGCATTAGCTACCTGGAAACGATGAAAACACTAACAGAGTGTATAAAGCTTGTGCATGCATTGTTTCATTTATATCATAGTAAGTCATCCACCAAATATCAATTAGGGGTGTTAAAACTACCTGAAACTCAAAACTCACTCAGAACTCATTTGGTTTTTGAATTGACTTGAAATCGATTCGAAATTTTTGAATCGAATCATGAGCTACAGACCTGACTCGAAGTTCATTTTGAGTCGACTTAACTCGAAATTATATGTATAACATAAATAATTTTAATATAATATATATATGAAATATCATTACATACAATTTAGCTTAATGGATCTAATGATAAAGTAAAAGAGGTTTAAGGCTTATTCTCCTCAAGACCTAGGGATCAAATTCCCTTGGATACATAATATTCTTGCTTTTATGATCTGATTTGAATCCTGATTCAAAGCAGCTCAAATCGAGTTGATTCAAGCTGAGCCTACTCGAATCATATCCCATTTCGATTTCAAACCAATTTTGAGCCTAGCCGAGCTCAAAATTTTTTATTTTAAGTTACCTTTGGCTCGCTCGAAATCAGTCCGATAACAGTTCTAATATCAATTGCAAGAAAGAACTTCAAAAAACCATTTTTTTTATAGAGGAACTTCAAAAACATTCCACCATTCTTTAAACCATTTTGACCTAGTTACCCATAACTAAATCACAAACATCACACTAATAATATTATATGAAGACTCTTGACATTACCACAGTTTTAAATACATTGCAACTACAAATTCATACATACAAACACAAACATGCAGAAATATACAACATACACCACATATATTAATATAAACATACAAATATGAGGAGAAAGGGAGGGGGAGAGAAAAACACAAGCTCAAAGTTCAAACCTCTGCGAACCAGGGGGAATATTTGATATGGAGAGCTTGTCTAGATCACTAAATGTTAGATCCTTATGATGCTCCAAATATCGGCCAGTAATATTAACTGGCACTAAAACAGAAAAAGCAAGCACGGAAAGAGGAACAAATATCTTCAATCTGCATTCATAATAAAAAATGAAATTCAACATACAAAAGGATAATAGTCAAAGCTATGAACAAAGAAGACTCCATGATTTCAGTTAAAAGGTATCAATACGTCCATAAATTATTAAACAAAAGCAACAATGAGTTTGCAATGAGGATTAGTATGGTAAACTTAATAGACGGTCAATTGTAGGCATTAGGAAGGGTAACAAACCAATGGAGAGAAGTGAGCACTTCATGTCAACTGAATAAACGGTAATGAATGCATAAAGGTAAATGGTATCAACAATGCTTACCCAAGTACATATATTCGGATGTATACAACAGAATCAAATCCTGCATGATCAATTAGTTCAGGCTCTGGCATTTTCAGAGCTGCTGGCATCCAACTTAGAAATCTCAAGTAAGTCCTGAAGTCCAGATTAATAAACTTTTTTACATAACCTCCTGAATGTGTCGGGCTGCTTCTTATTCCTTTGAGGTACCACTTAGGAAAATATACTCTGTCATTGAATGGCTGAAGCCGTAATATAGCAAAAGCCACAAAGAAGGCAAATGCTGATAGAATATTTATGGCTGCAGCCATACAAACATCTCCAAAGGTAGCCATATCCTTCTTTAAAGTCTAGCTCTCCTTCAAAACTACAATAAACAAAATAGTGCAAGTAAATTAAGAGAACTTCCAAACCTTAGACAATTCAGATACTAATGTAAAGTTGAGAGATGAATTTCAGGAAGTCAATAGTACAAACAAAACAATATTACAATGAGCTTTCCCTAATTCTTTTATGTCATCATATAAAATTATATTCCATTTGTGTCTTATGGGCCATGTTTTTAACTTATGCCGGGCTGTACACTTATGTGTCAGAATATATGTATTTTCTGTTTACTTTAATTTCCAGAATTCATGCCCTATAATACAGTAGAAAGATTCCATTACTAGTCAAAAATAACTCCATTTGAAATCCACCGAGTATCCATGCTATAACCAACAACTACCTTCGAACGAAGAGTGGAGTTTCAAGAAGACTTCTCTGTAGAGTTTTCCCAAATGAAGAAGACCCGACTACGACTCAAGAGAAGGGCCCCAACAAATGAAGAGTTTCATTCGGGAGAGAACACTGTAAGTGACCAAGGAACAACCCAAAGGAACTCCATAAAGAATTTCTATGACCAAGGATTTGCCACTAGTAAGGACTGCCTCGCATCCTTGCTGGTAAGAAAAACGACGAACACTACCCTGTGCTAATTTGTCCAAAACATTGTTCGAGGAGCTACCTATGAACTAGCACTCAATCATAGACACGATGTAAACAAAGAGCTATGAGCTTTTAGAAGGCTGTTAAGAATTCGCCAGCCTCACTAGTTGGTAGAGCTACACAACTCCACACTACCAAATCCTATAACACAAAGATAAAGAATTAGGGATTGTTCTTTCCTTATTGTGAGACAAGTTAGGGTGCATATGAAACCCTGGCTACATGGGACTATCAACATGCACCTCTTGAATTTTTCATCCTCCAATAAAAAAAGGAGCTATTGAAATGGATTTAGGTACGGATCACATATAATAGCAATCATACACAAAACTAGCTAACACTAAAAGAGGTTTTTTAAAATACATTGTTACTAATGATAATTATTCCAACTAAAGTTCAAGTTTTCTAGACATGAATGTGCAACAATTATTTTATTGTAACTAATAATTTATAATCCACGTTAATTTGATATTTGAATTAGTTACTCTGCTTGATATGCATTATCATATTACTCAACAAGCATTCCGATCTTTTTATTGGAATTTAGGATAATCGGATAATTAAAGCAAATATCAGTACACTATCATGTAATAACAGCTTATGGTATTAGATTATAACAAGTTTACATAAATTATTGTTGTACATTTGAAAATATTCATACAAGACAACATAGTAGTTATTTATTGTACTCAAATACTTCAATTATGTTTATGCGTATTAGAGTACATATGAAAACTTCACGTTTGAAAAAAACATCATTATATGGAGTCATTAAAGTGCTATTATGTCGTCTTTGAGAAATATTCTCCAACACTATCTCATAGAATTCTACTTCATATCAAAACTTTTCATTTTTTATAACAATAATTAGTGCAACCATTGGCATCTCACCATTCATGAGAGCTCTTGATATACACAATTATAATAACTACACTCTAGTATAGATTAATATTTATTTTTGATTAATTTGAAGGCAATGTGAATCTTTAAGTATATACGTTGACCTCATATCATCCTTAATTTATATGGCATTAAATTATGCATGATTGCGTAGATTGGCAATTTCATGTGACCCATACATGAATCTTTCTCTATGAATAAAAACAAGTAGGATTTGGGTCTTAAAAGAAAACCCTATCCAAGTGTCATCTTGTCCCACTAGTCTTCACAAAGATTCCGCACAAAACAACCGAAATACACATTTATTCATTATGGTAAAGGGAAAACTTGTATAGAACTTTCATCGATGAAGAAGCATGGTGTAGATACGAATTATTTTGCTACTCATTCTCTGTTAAGAACAGTATGAATTGTGCACTCAGATTTTTATGATATTGTAGCATGTGTTGGGCGCTCGAATTTATGCTAATTGTTCTGCGCCAAAATTATGCACAAACCCAAGGAACATGCAACTTCATGGGTTATACTCATTGAATCACATTTCAGGTAAGAGGTCTTTAAAAATTCAAGGAATGCATTACTTGTTGATACTCAACAAACTAAGATTTATTAAGTGGTTTGGTCACCAACATAACAACTTGTTGTATGATGCTATCCCAATAATCCCAGCATGAGAATGCCACAACAATTCCGCAAATTTAACTTAAATGTTCAAAGAAAATTTCAAGTGTTCTGTTTGGCAGGTTCTAACTTCTAAGTCACCTCTGGGTTATCAACTACATTTCTCATTTCCATAAACATTTTTTTTCCTTACAATTCTTAACCATTTTACTAATCTAAATTCCCCCAATACGTTCCTTATAAATGATAGAGACTATATTTTCCCAGGTCCAAGTTCCAATTCACATTTCTTTTTTTTTATATGTTCACATTTCATTTTTTGATTGACTAAACTTACGGCAATATAGTTCCATTGCTCAAAATCCCTTCAGAGGCATGAGCCAGATTCAAGCAACTAGGCATTGGAGGTTAAACAATGTTCTGCTGGAGAACTAAACAGACATGCAGCGGCCGTACATGATATCAATAGATCCACACACTGATGATTGAAATGCAATGCATAGCGAGAAAATTTATGAAAGAAATAGAAACAGAAATCGAAGAACAAGAATTGCGGAGAAATACCTGGTGGAAACCTCGCTTCTAGCTGGCGATATGAAGGGGGCGAACCCCTCCAGCTTCCAGCAAGAGGAAAAGAAGCGAGGGCTTACCAACCTAGCTCGTTCTCCTCGACAACCATACACTCTCTGCCCTCTTAAAGCCGCTTCTTGCTCGTCGGCAGAAGGCGAACGGGTCAGGTTCGCACAATAATCTCCATTAAAAAGGGATTTCAAAACAGGAAAGGGATTCATGGAACTTCAATTCTCGGCCCCGAAGAAGAAGGATGAGATGGCAACAGCAGAATCGGAGCCGTTTCTTTCGCGACTATGCCGCTCTCTCTCTCTCTCTCTCTCTCTCTCGATCTCACACGCTGTCTGTTTTGGCTCCCGAGACCTTCGATTTCTTGAGATTTGAGAGGTTTGGGAGGGAGAGAGCACCGCATCCCATTTGTTATGATAATTTACACATAGCCCCCCGTTGCATAATTGTTGCTACATATAACCCTGGCTCTTCTTCCTTTTCTTTTTTTTTTTTTTTGGAAAAAAATTACATGGGTTCTACTACTTTTTAAGAAAAATAGCATGCGCACCGATTTTATATATTTAATATTTAAATCTTAATTTTATAAGTTAATAAAAAAAATTACACACCATACATAACACATATCATAAAATTACGATACATGTAATAAAAAATAATAATTTAATATAATTTTTATGATAATTAAATTATATTAAAAAACTAAATATTAAATATAAAAAAATAATTAAATTTTAGTTATATGAATGTAATTATTTTTTTAAATATTATTTTCATGTTATTTTTTAAGGTGATATTTATCGAAAAAAAGAAAATTAAGCAGATCATTATAAGGATAAACTAGGTATAGATCCCAACAGTTTGCACTTCATTACATTTTGATTTGATATTAACAGCTTTTGAATCATGACATTAATTTCATTAAATTATTAGGTATTTGTCTTAGGTTCTTTTATCAATTTATTTGTTAATCAGGATAAATTTTCTTAAAAGAAAAGTTGAATAAGAAATTATGTTATTTAAAGATCTAAAATTAGAATTAAAATAGAAGCTATAGGCAGCTTTGAATTTTTAAAAAAATTATCAAAATAATTATTAGATATTATAAAAATGAAAATTCATAACTGAGTATTAATGTTAATTATTTAAGATAGAGATAATTACACCTAGGTTTTTGAATTTAATGTTTAATATCATACAGGTTCATATTTTTAAAATTATAACATCGGGGTTTCTGAGTTTTAATAAATTATCAAATGGGTCTTTTTTTAATTTTTTTATTATTAATTTTTTTTAAATTACTATTTTACCCTCAGCTCTCTCTCCTTCTGATCCGCGCACGCGAGGCTGCGTGGCATGCACTACCCACCGGCGATCGCGCGGCCGCTTGCTGGTCGCCTCGCTTGCGCGGAGATAGGAAGGAGAGAGAGGACCGCGCAGACTCTCGTGCGCGGGATCGAGAGGAGAAAGTTGAGGGTAAAATGATAATTTTAAAAAAAATTAAAAAAAGACTCGTTTGATAATTTATTAAAATTCAGAAACCCCGATGTTAAAATTTTAAAAAGTAAAGTCAAGGACTCGGATGTTAAATTTTAAAAACGTAGATCTGTGCGATATTAAGTATTAAGCTCAAGAACCTAAATGTAATTACCACTTTAAGATATTTACATTTATAGTACTATATAATTATATTAGTTATACATTAAACAATCAATTATATATATATATATATATATATTATATTCATACATTTTAAAATAATAATAAAGTATTATTTAATCAATTTCTTATTTATTTTGTTCTAATTTTGTAATTTTTAAAACTTAATGTTTGTGCTATTTTTTTTTTTTGAAAAAAAAAAGTTCGATTAACTACATCAACATTGTGACCTTCCATTTATACATAAGCAACGGCTATATGTACCCTTTCATCCTATATAAAAAGAATGTTGTTAATATGGTGTTAAAAAAGAATAATAATATAAAAAAAATAAAATTAATGCACATTTATGTATGAAATTAAGGAATGTAATACAGTTGTTCCTTAAAGTTAAATAAATTATAAAAATTAAATAACCATAGGTGCAAAATCAAATGTGCCAACTATTTCGAACTCGAATTGGTCATGAATTTGATCGGTTCAATCAAATAACTTCATCATTATATCATAAATATTTTAAATTATACGAATATCATAATAATTATTTTAAAAATTTTAAAAAATTATTGCTTGAAAAACTTATAATTTAATAACAATGTTTCAACCTTAATGATCATATAAAAAATAATAATCAAAACAAAATTATCCATTCACTAAAAAGAAAAAATTATCTAATATCAATTCTGCAAAAATTCTACACATTATTTCATTCGAACGCAAAATATTTTTACTGTGTTTTTGATGGGACCTATTATATCATATTGAAGGGGAATTGCATAATAATATTAAAATTAATATCTAAATTTTAAATGTTATATATTAATTTTAAAAATTTAAAAATTTATTATACATATCATAAATTTTAACTTTTATGCAACTTTTACAGTTAATATAAAATATAAAATATTTAATATATAAAATAATTAAATTTTAGTAAATATATCTAATTAAATGGGCATTATAACAAATTATTAAAAAATTGTTATATACTTAATAATAGGCATTATATTTTCCATCAAAAAATAATAGGCATTATATTAAGTATATTTTTATATTGCATGAATTTTAAAAAAATTGTTAAGCCAAAATAATTTGCGTAAAATTGTGTGTTGACTGCGTAATTAACAAATTGCTTGTTTAGTTTGTAATAAAAAGTAAATAAAAAATAAAAATAAAAAATAGAAGAAGAAAAATGAAAAACATATTATGGTTCCGGCCAGCTAACTATATCCAAAAATTCCGGTAAGCTCACCTCTTCCCTTCGCTTCCTCAGCTTCTGCGTGAACTAGTTGTGAAGAGTTTGCCCCTTCGGTGTCGCTCCCGACGTGAGTCCTTCTGCTTCAAGAGAGAGAGAGGGGAAGAGAGCGAGTTGACGATCGGAAATGTGGGCGGCATCGTGCCTGGCGTCGTGCTGCGCGAGCTGCACCTGCGGGCTCTGTACGTCGGCGGTGGCGGGGATCTCACGGCGGTCAGCGAGGATCGCTTACTGCTGCCTCTTCGCCTTCTCCCTCGTCATCTCTTGGATTCTCCGCGAAGTGGCCGCTCCACTTCTTAAGCAACTACCATGTAAGCCCTACTTCTCTCCTTTTCTCGATTCATTTCCATTAATGTTAGAAGTTTTGTAATGGAACAAGATTTCTATTTTGGTTCTTTTTAGCGGAGCAAGCGAGTTATGCGACTTGATTTCATGGTAGTTTTATCCAATATGTTGATTTTGGTGGATTGCCCCTTTTAGTGATTTGTGATTTGTGACAAACCCGTTAAATTTGAGAACGTACAGCGAGCTGACCCTGTCTTCTTTGGGATTCTACTGGAGGGACATGGGGACGTCAAAAGGCAAAGAGAGGAGTGTATATAAATTCGTTACTTACGAGCTAATTCTTGGAAAACAGTTGTTAGCATGACTTTGTGAACTATATCATCGTGAATGGTACTAAAATATTTAACAGATTGCAGAAGGAACTGAATTTGTATCATCTCTTTGCTTCCCTTGCAATCGAGAGGCAGTAGTAGCATAAAAATGATTAGGGAGACTACATCTACCCTTCTCTCATGTTATTTGGTCCTAATATCCATTTTGCTATTTAAGAGCATTTGGTTTGATACAAATGGCATGTACTTTAATGGAATTCTATGATTTATTCTTGTTAAGATCTGAAATGGCAAAATTCGCCTGTCGCTGCATTATACAGTTGAAGCCTGCAATTCAGAATCACTTTCCTATTGTGTCCATAAAATTATACAATTAAAAGCCCAATTGCTTCTAGTTTGATTATTATTGCTTGTGATATAAAGTTAGTATGGTGGTGCATTATAAAATATATTAAATATTTTAAGATTTCCCTTGTTGGGACACACCGGATATCAAAAAATTAAATTTTTCAATAACCACTTGCAAAAGCAAGACAACTTACCTTTTTCTACTTCTAGTCTTCGAGAAGAGTTAATGGCGGAAACCACATCTTTAAATTTTAAGGTGGCATAGCTTACATCAAATACAAACAAGCACACGTAAACACAACTTTTTATGTGAGATACTTAAGTTCTAGGAGCACGACCGGCAAACATGACAACAAACTTCACTAAAATAGTTGATCACAAGGCTTTGGCATTTTCAACAACCACCTTATCAAAGAACATCACTTGCCATTCTTGTCGTAGAGCACCTTTCTTTGATAAGAGTTTATTTTTTTTTTTATAGCGTATAGCCCTCTAAAGTTCATCTTCTTAGAAGATACCTATGTTCTAGGAGCTTCTTTGAAGATCCTTCTTCAACTAGTCATCTCTTCATAAGACTTCATGTCAACCAACTTGTCGAACATCTTCCTGAAACTCTTATAAGGAAGGGTAACCCCAACATCCCTTTTATTGCTCCTTTGAGATTCTCTAGTCTAAATTATTGAAATTTGGTTTGTTTTTGCTTCCATTAGATTGTTATGGTACTTTATGAACTTGTCGGCATAATCTCTTAAGTCTATTTTAAGCTTCACTATATCAATTAGAGAAACCCAACTAATATCTAAATAAAGGTGTTATTAGTTATTTTAAATCATCTATTTTAGCCGTGGGATGCCTTAATTGTTGCTTGTTGAGTTTCCCTTTTTGGAATCAACAATTCGCAACTATATGGTCAACATATCATCACAACTGCTCATTCCCAAAAACTCAGTGACGAGGAATTTCGATCTCATGCATTTATGTTGATGGAATAAACTATAATTCATTAGCATGTACATATAAAGAGAAATGCTTTGTAGCCCTTATAAGTGCCTCTAAATTTTGAATTCAACTTGGATTTTTATGTGGCAATGGGGCAATGGTTCCACATAGATAAAAAAAACTTTTTTTTACCTATGTGACACCATTGGAGATGCTAAACTTATTTCCCAATTAGTAAACTAGGTAACCTTATGAAAAATGTCTTGTGTCAGGTGGTTCTAGGTTGAATTAGAAAAGAGCGTAGCCGGCTCTATCGATTAACCCAAGTGATTTCTGATTTTTCTTGATTAAATGAGTGAATTATCATCTAAATCAGGTTCTTCTTTGACTCCGCTGCTTTGACCGAATGAATAGGTTAATCAGACTATCACATGGATGGCTGATATTGAACTGTTGGTTGACACGTAAATAGATATCTTTCTCTTCATCAAGATTCAAGTTCAAATATCTGTCAAGTATCTTATATATTTTCTGAAGGAGCATGATTTTGATTTGAGTGGCAATACCCATTGATAGACATAACTAGAAAGTGGTAAATATACTCAAATGTGAGACAATTTACCTTGAACCAATCAAGTGCACATAATTGTAATCGAGTTTATTAGCTGGTCCATGTATTCACTTTCTTCTCCATCAACCACAGGCTCTTTCTTTCATATGAATCAATTGACAGTTGATTTTCTTTTTTGAAAGATTGTTGTGATTCTTCTTATTTTGTTCACATCACAGAGGATAAATTCCTATGGATTTTCTATTAGTCGTGATAAACCTTTGGCAGTATTGAAAGTGTTGGTTGTTGCAGGGATAAATACTTTCACGAACACCCCACCAAAAGAATGGTTTCAGAGCAATGCAGTTCTTCGTGTCAGTTCGGGAAATTTCTTGTTTTTTCTGGTTCATGCCTTGATTATGATTGGTGTCAAGGATCAAAATGATAAAAGGGTCTCATTGCACCATGGTGGATGGATTGTGAAGATTGTTGTTTGGATTGTGCTTATCGTCCTCATGTTCTTCCTTCCAAATGTGGTTATTACAATTTATGGTAACCTTTTTCTAGCATTCAAAGCATTAGTTGGTGTAATTATTTTTACCTGGTGCTTCATTTGGTTGTCTATCGTGCTTTAATAAAAAACTTAAATTTGTAGCATTCAAAACATGATTTTAGAATGAGCTATGTTTTCTGCTAGATACACGTGGTAACCTAGCTTATACTGTTATTTTTTTCTTAGAGAAGCAGAGTTATAGAATTGTGATTAAAATAAGTCAGACCATTCTAGCTTATATTGTTATTTATATCTCGGGAGAAACAGAACATTATAGTCATGTTATTTAATTCTTACCCTTCTTCATTTGTTTCTTTTAGTGGAGCGCCAAATTTGGGAAAGTGAGTTGGCCTGTCTGCTCTTGAGTTGGCTTTCAGCTTGATAATCAGCTTGTGCCAATCTTATCAAACCAGAGTGCTAAGCTCTAGTTCGATCAGGCATAATTTATTATGCATCATCAATTGAGGATAACATTATTGTTAAAAAATAACAAAGAGAAATAGTGGTAGGTTAAATAAGTAATATATAAAACACTCATATAACTTAGAATTGACAAATGTGACATTGACATGATTGATATGCAAGAAAGTACTCTTAAGCCACTGATGGTGATGATAATTACGAGTCTTGATCGTCTCCATTTCCAATTCTCGACTCTACGTAGCTTGGCATAATTCATTATCAGTATTTATTAAGGATAACATCATTTCAAAAAGAATAGGAAGAAAACATAACTAAGCCAAAAGTAACTTTATTAGATATAAAGAATCTGTCTCTAGGATTAATGCCAATTACAGCAATGTTTTACAAAATAGGAAAAAAGCATAAAACTGACCCCAAGATAGATGAGGTTATTAATTCTGAGGATGATGACCATAAATCTTAATCTGACTTAATCACTATTTAGTCTATGACTAGAAGTAGCATATTGCAAAAATTTTCTCCAACTTCTTCTTCAGCCTTTTTTCTCACATACACCTTAGGTATCTTTCTTCTTCTCTTTTCCTACAGGCATTTTCCTTCTGCTATCCCTCATCTTCATTAACCTCTAACTATAGTTAGCTTGTTTCTTTATTTGTTTATTTTCATTCATATTATGCAAGATACAAAGTTTTATGATTGACTTTCTGTTAACAGCGTTTGGACACTTCAAATATTTTGAGAAAAGAGCAAAAGCAATTTTTACTTGAGGTGGTGGCCATTTTTTCTTTTGTGAAACTATCTTTGGCTCTCTACTGGTCCAATATCATCACTGTAAACATAAACCAAAATTTTGGTATTGATGTAGTTAGAAATTGATACCCATTAACTCTTACATATTGATTCTTTTTTTATGCTAATAAATATGTTGCATTGATGGAAAAGATGTCATTATCGTGATGCTAATAAGCCTGTGATAGTTTCACATCATCTACATTTTGAAAGCTTCATATTTGCTTTTCTGGATTTTAGGTAACCACTTAAGTTACCTTCAAATTGCAATTTTTCCACTCATGCATTTACAGTGCCATGACATATGTAGGCCTTACTGTGTGGATGTGATATATATTGTTCTCACAATGCAGAGACATTGTCAAAATTCGGATCTGGTTTCTTTTTACTGGTCCAGGTGATATTGCTTCTAGATTTCACATACACATGGAACGACTCATGGGTCGAGAAAGATGAGCGAAAATGGTTTATATAGCAACCCTACATTAGTCCCTGGTAGGGCTGTAAGTGAAGTGAAAGTTCGACAAGCTACTCATTGCTTAGCTCAATGAGAGCTCATTTGTGTTCATACGTCAAGCTTTGTGAACAAGCAGCAAAAATTTTCTTCCCATCTTTTAGTTACTGGGAAAGAAAGTAGCTAGGCTTCCCAGTGGTATGAAAGAACGATCACATTTATGCTCATGAACTAACTTGTTTAAAGCTCAATAATATGCTCAATATTATATTCTTAAAAAAGCTTACTGCCAGTCCATCTGACAAATGGTGGATGGGCTGAAAAAAAGCTATAGTACTGGTGATTTGTAAATCATTCTTATAATAAGTAATAAGGTATTTATCATCTACTTTATTTGTTTATTATACATTCATAAGTAAGATAATTCTTAATCAATTAATATATCTGTTAGTAATATTAAATGATATAAATAATTTCTGTAAAATTTCATAATGAATTATTATTTATCTGTATGTATTAAATAATAATAATTAAAAAAAAAACAAATCAAATAATTTTTAAGATACTCATGTACAATTTATGTTCCTGGACAGCTTGAGCTTGATGAGAAGTTGATAACTAATTTTTGAGCTCGATTCATGTTCGTGCTCGAGTTCATTTACAGCCCTAGGCCTTGGACGTCTTTCTTTTTTTTCAGGTCTTTGCTAAATGTCTTGCTGCTTTTGTTTTGCAGGTATATTATTTTATTTTCAGTATCTATACTGTGCTGTGTCGCTACGTACTCATTCTCGGGGGTGCTTTTTGTGTGGTTCAATCCATCTGGCCGTGACTGTGGCCTTAATGTTTTCTTCATCGTTATGACCATGGTTCTTGCTTTTGCATTTGTTGTTATTGCACTCCATCCCAAGGTATTTGGGTCTTTTCAATTCTTATATTTAAGATTAATATGCTTATTTGGCTATAACTTTCTCTTTAATGATGACAATTGTAATTCATTTGTAGCACCAACTATAGTTATGTAGATAATGACTTTTCTAGAGCATATTGACTTTCTAGAGACGAAGCCTAAAGAATGTTGATAACTTTGCTAGTGCTACATTACTAGAACAACAGCAGCCAAAAATATCGATAATGAGTTCATATTATTGTTCTATTCCTCCATTGTTTATTTCATATTTTTGTAGCTTACATGATATCTAATTTAATAAGTTATTTCTATTATTTTGTATCCTATGGGATTTTGGAAGTTATTTACGTTTGTGAAATTGCTACTTAATGGTATGTGAACATTTTAGCTTAAGGATAATGGGAACCCACAGGTGAACGACTGTTTGGAATTTTTGGTTATATGATGGAAATGTTTACATATGGAAGTCTCTTGGAGTATCAAGCCTAATTCTCTACTTACGATTTAGTCGTCCATCCCGCTGATTCAACTCCATGCTTGATTAGCGGTTTTCGGGGTTGTAGCGGTATGACGTTTGTTATTATGTTTTTTCCCCCTATTATCCCTGCTATTCGAAGGTGAGACCATCCGTGGGATGGACTTGGACTCTCTGAACTTTTACCACAATCCATCAACTCCCACAACTTCCCATCCTGTCCCCTTAGTGCACTACCTTTGCACAACTATTAACCACGTCGCCCTTTTAAGTTGAACATAAGGGTTAATGCAATTGCATTATATGATAATGGTTTTTGCAGAGGTATGTTTGTGTGGGTTGATTAAAAACTCATAACTGCTACATATTTCCGTTGGTTTTTGGAAGTTAAACCATTACAACTCCCATAGGTACTATTTTAGTTCCTATAACTGTCTTTAATAAGGACAGCTCGCAACAGTTTAAAAGGTCTAGGTATAACTTGTCATTCTAAGTGAATTAAGATATGATTTTTTTTTTTTGTTCCAGTACATGATTTTGTTTTAAAATGTGGTTATATAAGAGATCTACAGAAGTAATTCAAGATTTCTGAAACAGGTGAACGGCAGCCTCTTACCCGCTTCTGTGATCTCTGTTTACTGCGCTTATCTATGCTATAGTGCTCTGTCAAGTGAGCCCAGAGACTACGAATGCAATGGTCTCCATAACCATTCAAAACGTGTTTCCACGGCTGACCTCGTTACGGGAATGCTGACAACTATCCTCTCAGTAGTTTACTCTGCTGTTCGGGCCGGTTCTTCGACGACGTTTCTGTCACCTCCATCCTCACCAAAATCAGGTACTTCAGCTTTAAATGAAAATTTCCATTTATTCAGAAGAGGTAAATATTTACATAAAACGTGTCCACCAATGGGGAAAGTTATGGCCTGAACTCAAAATAAATATTTTGACCTTTGGGTTCAATCAACCCATCAAATCATCCCATTTTCACCTGTCAATTTTGGTTAACTCAAACCTGACCATTTCAATGGACGGGTCAAAGCTAGCTTGTGAGTCTGACCAAACTGAATACTAACTGGGTGAAGTTGAACTTGAAATTGTTGATTTCGGTCATTTTTTGACACTTTGCAGTCCCTAATATGCTCATGATCGTCCTCTTTCCTACAGAAGGTTCGGCGAAGCCTCTGCTCGAAGGAGAAATCGAGTCGGGAAGGGACGACAGCAAAGGGAGTGATCCAAAGCCAGCTACCTACTCTTATTTCTTCTTCCATATTATATTTGCGCTAGCTAGCATGTACTCTGCCATGCTCTTCACAGGCTGGAATAGCACGACACCTTACGGCTCAGAGCTAATCAATGTGGGTTGGACTACGGTTTGGATACGTATTTGTACACAGTGGGCTACTGCTGCTCTATACTTGTGGACTCTCGTGGCCCCTATCTTGCTCCCTGATCGTCAGTTCTACTGAAATCTTTTGAATCCTGATGGATCTTGATTGAAATCTCTCGAATCCTGAATGCAGTTAGGATGAGAGTCTGAAAAGCAATAAACCGAAGTAACTAACCGTCTTGAAACTTGATATATGTTATGACTAGAATTTGTCATATTTTATAATCTTGTATTTTTCTTTATATTTGTGTGTATTACTGCATACTTCTTATATAATATTGTTCACTTATTAAAATGACACGTTTAAACTGGAATAATGTGTTTGTTTGGAATCTTTTAGCCCTATTTATTTTTGAGTTAAAAATTAAACTGATTTAATTTTAACTTGATATATTACATCACATTTGTGCATTCATATTGATTTCGAATTGAATTGATTTTTTTTAAAGCAAGCTAAGTTCGAGCAAGAGAAAAAATCGAGTTAATTTCAAATCAGCATCGACCTTGAATGCTTTACATCGGGTTATTCCAAACTTATGAAAACATTTTGATTATCTGTAACACATCAAAATTAGTTTAAATTTCATGTTGTAAAAATTAGATCAAACCGTCCGGCCTAATCAATCCAACTATGAACTAACATGCTATCCAATTCAATTCAACATCACAATCAAATTACACATTAGACTAAACCAAATTAAGTGAATGAATCAATAAATTGAAATAATAAGTTTGTTACTCTAAACTTTTTAACTTTTTTTGATTCATACTGTCATCTTATTGAATTTTATAAAAAATAGTGATTCATCGATTCGACTAATTTGATAACCGATCTCATCGGTTCCCCTTTTTTTTTCAACATAGGAAATACCTTTCAATATAAAAGAAGTCAAAATGATATTCATTTTTGTAATAACTTGACATGTGTGCTGAATGTATACTTCTGACCAAACTTTAAAGCCCAGAATCTACAGAGTAATACAAATGCACCGAAGAGCAACAAGATGTCCTTCGGCAGTTCAATCACAAATACAGAGCATAAAAACAGCCATTTCGCTGCATCCATACTGACATCGATGACTAATTTCTTCTCAAGAATTTTCGGCGAGGTTAGAACTTCTTCAAGGAAGGTGCTTTGAAGAGCATTGGCAGCAGAAATATGAGCTTAGCCAAGCAAAGATGGCAATTTGGTTTCTCTAAATGCACAGAATATATGACAGAAATCTCTGGAATCTCCTCAAAATCGCAGTGAATTTAATGGCGGAAGGTCCGCACAGCCTGATCAATCCTTCTGCGACAGAGCGGACAATTTGCCAGGTGGGATGAGCAGTTTGTGCAGCAGCACATATGACCGCATCTGTTGATCAACAAGAACCACAGTTAGATTTCTGAAGAAAAAAAAATCAGTATTTGAGGAGAAATTATTAGATTCAAGATGTCAGAATTTCGAGGATCATTAAATGGGCAGCTTAAACCTAGCATTTGAAGAAAAGGGATACAAAAATGTAAATATCATCCAAGTTCTTGATGTTGGGATAATATCAAGTGGGTCTATGATTTCAAATATTTTTTAATGAAGTCCTTGAGATTAATATTAATATTTCAATCAAATCTTTTTAAATTTTTAAATATTAAATGACAAAAATATTCTCTCCGACCTTAAAATCTTTGTCAAACCATACACCCGTCGCCGCACACCAACTACTTGCGCGGCCATGCACCGACTGCATGCATGGGCACAATGCAAGGCTTTTGTTGTGGCCGCGCAGGCACGATTGTGCGCACAGGTGCAGTTGCAATGTCGACTACATGCGCAGGCTAGTGCCAAGGCAACTCCGGCAATACATGACCGCCTGCATGAGTAGGGGCCACACTCAACAACAGGAGCAGTAGCCTTGCACGACTACCCGTGTGCATAGAGTTGGCAGCAAGGATTTAGAGGTGGGGGAGGGTATTTTGTCATTTTATATATAAATTTTAATTTTAAAATAAATTTTATTAAAAATTATATAAAAAAACCTAATTGAAATATTAACATCATCCTCAAGGACCCCATTGAAAGATTTTTGAAATCATGAACCTACTTGATATCACTCCTAATCTTAGGAACCTGAATGATATTTATTCAAAAAAATAATAATAAGAGAAAAAGAGAAGTATCATATATAAACATAATAATACTACATACAGGAAAGATGGCGTTACGAATAAGATAAAACTTATAAATAGCACTATGCCAATATATATAACATATACGTAGAAATAACTATTAACGCCTTTACTGTCTAACGTATCGCACATTTATTGATCCTCAAAAATATGCATGTTGTATTGCCAGAACCCCATAATTTCTCTGATTTGAGTACCGAATTTATATATAAAGTTAGTTTAATCTAACTTATTTTTCTTCACAAAAAAAACTCATGTTTTTTTTAGTGTTAAACTCCAAAGAAGTTACCCAATGGACGTAAGATTTGAGAATTGAATATTTCATACATCAATTAATTACTTTCTTGTATTACCTACATATATTTCTATTAGTATTTTATTTACATATAATCTCAAATTTACTGACAAACAAGACTACATAAAGACCTCATTTGATCGGAGTATATTTTGAAAAAAAAAAAAAAATTTTGAGATAGAAAAAAAAAAATTTAATATAATATTGTGAATATTAAGCAATGTGTTGGATGTGAAATAAAATTAATTTTTTATTAAAATATGTGTGGAATGTAAAATAAAATTAATTTTTAATATTGAAATTTGTGTAGAATGTGAAATAAAATTGATTTTAAATAATTAAATATATAAGTGATGTGATAAATATAAATATTGATGATAATATTTTTGAAGGAGATTAGAGCTTTTTTTTCTCACAACTAAACAAGGCCAAAGTACATAAGAACCAAACATTTGCTAAATGCAATCAAGAGATGCCAGGAAGATACTTACGGAACAAAAACAGCATTGTACTCTTGTTCAAGACAGATGACGCAAATTTCAGGCATTAGTCGGTCCCTTTTTGCATTACCAGATAATTCTGTTGATTTTTCGTTCAAATCTATGGAGAACCATAAAAGATTAGATTAAATTTTTTTTTTTAAGTTCAGTTCAAACAGAAGGATTTACCTTCAGAATCCTGAATTTGTCTCTGGGCAGCAGCGGCTAGGACCCTGCAAGGATCAGAGGACACAACACATGTCCACAGTTCAAATCAATAAAAATCAAAGAAAGGATGCCGATCAAATTGAATAGATTAATCGATTTTGCATTTGTGATTCATTCAACAATCAAAATTTATCGACTCAGACAGCAGGCCTAGAAAACTGACTAAAAAACTGAAGGCTCGACATGCAGAAAAAGTTCCACTTGGATCAATTGTATTCTGCATGATGCAATTCAAGCTGAATGATCAATATTTACTCATGGACTAACATCGATTTGATTTTAGCATAAAGAAAGATTAAATACCATTTTTGCTCAGGGTGTCATACAATAGCCAAATCAGATTCACATTAGCTTCTATGAAGTTAAGAGTATTCTAATCAATAATTGTATTACAATTTGCATTAAGTAAGAAGAAAGGCGAGGTTTCATAATTTGGTGTGATGTTTTATATCAAGAGGGTAGAAATGAGAGTAGAGCCATTGATGCTCCATATGCATAACCGCAATCCAATATAGCATAAAATTATGAGAAACCATTTTACCTCTTCTGCAATTCCCAGCGTCGTCTTCTTTCTAAAATATACTGAACAGCACTCCTCGCCAACAGATAGACACCAAGAACTGTGAATCCCATAGAAGCAAACTGATACCACCTATTGCAATTTCATAAAATAAGTTGCTGTATCCCTGACAAGAAAGTCACTGTCAAAATAGACATTAAGCAAATTACAAAAGTTTTGCACCTGGCACATTTTCCGAGATTTGAAATTAGTTGATCAACACTGCTTGGTGAGGCATAAAAAGGTCCTTTATGAGGTTGCTGAATCCGAATTGTTCCAACATCATCTTTAACAGCCTGTTGAAATTTAAGTAATGAGCATGTGAAGAATCTGACAAGAATTCAATTCTTTGAGAATTTATGTTTGTTTGGCAATTTTTGGTCGACTAGTGGCAGAAAGCACTATTTTTAATAGTCGACCGGTTGCGGTGGTTGACCAACGGCAGAGATCACTATTTTTGATCGTCAACCAGTTGCAATGGTCAAGCAATGGTAGAAAGCACTGTTTTTGGTGATTGATCGGTCGCAATAATCAACTAGTGGCAAAGACCTCTGTTTTTGGTGGTTGACTAACAGGCCAACCAGTGGCCGCAAGAGTGATTTCAGCCAGTTTCTATAAGTGATTGATTTGGCATATTTCCTGTAGGTGGTTTTTGTTCTTGGGTTTATTTCTTTCATATTTTTAAGCCATTTTGAATAGATTTAAATAGCTTTTTAAGGTTGAATGGATTAAAGCTTTTGGATTACAAAAAATTGTTTTAAATTCTTTGAAAAAGTTTTGAAAAATTATCTTCTTCTTGTGGTGTTCACTTGATGTTTTCTTTAAGCCCTGTTTGGCGCGAGGACCAAAACCACGACCAAAATGATATTTGTTTAAAAATAATAATAATAATAATAATAAATAATTTTTTTAATTATTTTACACAAATTCTAATATAAAAAAATACTATTTTACTTCACATAGTAAATAATTTTTAATAAAAATATTAACTTTATTTCACATTCTAGATCAAAATACTCGATTCAAATATTTTGGTCTAGAATGTGAAATAAAGTTGATATTTTTATTAACAATTGTTGAGTATATGAAGTAAAACAAAATTTTTTTATATTAAAATTTGTGTAAAACGATTAAAAAAATTTATTTATTATTATTATTGTTTTTTAAACTAGTACTATTTTGGTCCTGATTTTGGTTCTCGCGCCAAATAGGGCCAGACTTTTTGAAAGGGTCTTGTCGTTGTGCTCAAGGAACGAGGGTAATCCTTCGTTGTTCATCATCTTAATCAAAGAGATCGATTAGGTGATATTGTTTTATTTTCTTATTATTTTTTTCTATTCTTCTAGGATTTTATTTCTTTTATTTTTAAAGATTGGACTGAAAGTGAGATTATTTTGACTACTAGAAAATTAAAATCTAGAAGGAAGAAAGCTATTGTGTAGTAGTGTAAGGGGCTATCTCCATTGCCCTAGAATAAAAGAAGAATATAATTAGTGGATTAGGTTGGGTTCCCTTCAAGCCGTAGATGTAAGCAAAGAGAAGTGTTGAACCATGTATATCGTTTGTCTCTTCTTTCGTATTTTATTTCTTGTTATTTTTAACTATTTTTTGTTTGTGTGAATAGTCTTCAAATTTTTGAATCGTCTATTCAACCCTTTCAGACAACCACTTCAATCCTACAACTTGAACATAGAATTCTTAAACAATAACCAAAGGGACAAGAAGCATAGACACAAAATGGGGACACAAGAAAACACAACACCACGAAAATTTCTCAAATGACATGACATGGCACAATAAGAAACCAAATAATATTATAATTAAATAATAAATATCTATGTAATAGCGTAATTTACCTTATCCTTTGCTCAATATTATAGCAGTAAGAAGAAAATATGAACATGACATGAGAACACAGGATATAATATGACACATTGAAATATAACAAAGGTGTTTGTGCTTCCTTGCCAAAGGGTTATGTGTTTGAAGTACTGTACAGGCTATGTAACATTGTTCTTATGAATATGATGCCTAACTCCAAAAATTTTTAAATTTGAAAGAGTTAGGTAATTCCCTGGTGATATGTTCTTACATTTAACAACACAACTTCTAGAAAAGTACCTCACCAACTACTGTCAAGGAAGTACCCATTGGAAGAACTCTTTCAGTTCTCTTTACACCAAGCATCTGCAGCATACAGCAAATGTTATCCTAGGAAAACTGGAGCAATTCTCCTAAAATTTTTAGAGTAGAAAAACATCAGACCTTAAGACCCTGAAGGTAGTCCAATGTTCCACGTACAAGAGATCGCCCAGACTCCTCAAACACTTCACTTGCAACAGTCAATACCAGACCAGCAGCGCCACGAGCCCCCACAACATACACCCGTCCTGTCCCATCATCCTTGTGACAAGAAGAAATTATAAATTATCTTCATCTGAAGCTCTGAACAAATGGAAGAAAACCTATATTCAATTTATAAAAAGGCAAACAATTGGCTTCATGGATAAGGAACTAGTAAGATCCTTCAAACACCTTTTGAGTGACATAGGCTACGATAGGAAAAATCATTCCAATCATGATGTGTTTGTCTAAGGTTAATAATGAAATATGGACGGGGTACGACAATATATTCCACTACAGCAGAGATATCTCAGATACATTTTTAACAAATAATTTGAGCATTAAGCACCTTGAAAGATAGAAGAAAAGGGAACCAATACTTACTAGATACCAGGGAACCTCCTTACTCATAGAAAGCATCAAAGCAGAATCTTGTATCCACGAACCAGCATCATTATGCTTTAGAAAGTGTTGCTCAGCCTGAAACAAGCATCAAAATGCATAAAAAGAATTGTAAAAATTACCATAAGTTCTCAAATTTAGAGTTTTCAATGATCAGAGGGACAGATAAATACCATCTCCTCAACAATCACCCCTCTCAAGCCGCTTTGTTCACAATGGATGGGTGTTTCTGAGCCAACTCTTCCAGAAACAGTAACAACAAGAGGTAAGACTTTGCATGCAGTATCCAGAAGAACAGCTGCAGAAGACGAATGTCAAACACTGAATCACAACTTGACAAACAATTGTTAGCTTATTTAAAATCACTATCTCCCCTTAACACAACAAATAAGTTCGTAACATAAAAAACCCTGTCAATAATGTTAAGCCAAACAGGGTAAAAACCCACTCCATCTCATCATAGAATAAAACATCTCATATAAAAATGAAAAAAATGGAGGTACAATATCCCCAAGGCAAAACAAAGTTGAACATAGTCCAACAAAAAAATAAAAAAAGGAAAACATACAAATAGGTCTAAACATACAAAAGATTTCTCACACTCTCCGTCAAGCTAAAACATAGATATCAATTAGATCCAGTTTGCCACATAGCCCAAAGAAACATGAAGGATTCAAGGGCTTTGAAAACACATTAGAAATTTGTTATTCAGATGAAACATGTGAAATTAAAATCTTTTAGACCAGATAGCATCTTGAATAAAATGACAATCAACCTTAATATACTCAATACAATCATAAAAATACTGGATTGATAGCAACATAATGGCAACCTGATTATCACAATGCATAATCATAATTTGAGATATCAGAAAATCACCTGAAATTAAAAAATAAAATTTTTCGAGAAGTGTTTTCAACTACATCATTTAATATATTGTGTCATAGATCTATATTTAGCTTATGCACTTAATCTAGCCACAAAGTAATGTTTTCAACTACATCATTTAATATATTGTCATAGATCTATACTTAGCTTCTGCACTTAATCAAGCCACAATACTTTGATTCTTGCTCTTCCAAGTGACTAGATTTTCTTCTATAAAAATACGATAACTTGATGTAAACCTTTATATCAATTACTGATCCAACATAGTTAGAATCTACATATGCTTCTACCCAAAGGTGATTAACTTTAGTATATAATAGTCCATTACCGAGTTCTTTCTTCAAATATATGAGGATCTTGATGATAACTTCCCAATGTTTTGCTAACCACACTGACCGCAATGCAGATATCTAACCTAGTGGCTGCTAAGTAAATTAATTTTCTAACAAAACGACAATAGCGGGAAGGATCATCATAAAGTTCAACATCATCGTGGCCAACACTACTAACATTCATAGGAGTATCAACCAGCTTATGTCCAAGAGGACCAACTTCTTCAAAAAAATTGGTGACATTTTTTTTGACAAAGAGAAATACATGTATTGAAATACTTAAGACGTTCAAGGTCTTTTACAATAAAAGTGTTTTTAAGCTGCCTTTAAACTTCAAAAATACCAGTATGATTACTACCTATCAGTAAAATACCTACAGAAATAGCTAAAATTATATATTCAGATGAAGAATGGCAAAATAATTTGTAATGATCTGTAGAACAACTTAGCAAATTGACTTCAACAACTTTACAAAGCTTATCAAACCAAGCTCTATAATGTTGTTTTAGACTATACTAGCTTTTCCAAACCAGTATAATTCATTCTCCCTTAAGTAACATAGTGTAGAGGTCATTTCATAAGAATATCATGTGTACAAAATTAAGTGGTGAAAGGCATTCCGACCAAAGCCACATCCAACAATACAATCACCTCCGCGATGACAAACAATAGCTAAACAGCCACCCCGACTTACAACAAAGAAAGCAAACTGATCAATAAAAGATAGGGTAGAATGAAGCTCAATAATCTAAGAAACACAAGACAAAATAATCGTGATATTAGAGATGGCACTATAAACCATTAATTGAGACTGTATTGACTGAAAGGAGGGATGAAGGCTTGATAAGAACTTGGTGACAAAAAACTCATCATTCCAATCATTACTAAACAGTATGATCGATAGTGAACGAGCAATACTAAAGAGTTCATCTCACTTGCCTTGTAAAGTGCTATAATATTCTTGAACAAACATATCACCTTATTGTAAGAGACTGACTGAGTATAGTGTGTAAACTTGTGAAATTTTGTTTTATTGAAAATAAGAGACTTAAAAAAATCCCACATAGTTTAGCAGTCTCATGAAACATAATAGTAGAAGCAATGGATGGTTCTAAGCTATTTAGTACCCAAGTAAGAACAACAAAATCTAAAGCTTGTTATTTCTAAAATTTAGCAGTGTCAATCTTATCTGGAGGAAATAAGTCAAAATGGGATAATTTTTCATCAGATCCTACTAGAAAATGAAATGCTTGAGACCACACGAGATAATTAGTGCCATTGAATTTGTTTGATGGCTGTACAAATATTTGAAGAAAGCTAGGATTCTACTTGTAAGGAAAAAAGAGAAGGACGTGACTAACACCTCAAAAGAAAAGGAACTGTGAGAAAGGAAGAAATTCAGCTCATGGAGGATCTACGTGGTTGGTGGTTGAGGGTTGAGTCGAAGAGAAAGACTGCGTAGATGTAGTGAAGGCTATAAGCCTCACAAAAGAGGCGAGAATTGGTGGAGAAAAGCAAGAGACGAAACACGAAGAATGTCGTGGCACTCTGCGAAAGAAGCAAATCTATACAAAAAATAGAGAAATATATGAGAAAAGATTGAAATATGCAAAAACTGGAACATGCAAAAACTGGAACATGCAAAAACTGGGGCAAGCTCAACCGAGATGTGTGGCAAAGAAGAGGACTAGAGCATGCGGAGATCTACGGAGATATGTGGCAAAACGTGCGACAGCTGTCTCTACGAAGAGCGTGGAGGGTATGGTGGCCTCTATGGAGAGCATGGAGCGTGCAGTGGGCTTTGCGAGGTTGGAGCAAAGGTCATAGAGGGGAGGCAGGCTCGGTTAGCTCTGATACCATGTTGATCCAAATAAGAAAAAAACATTTACTCCATTTCATCTTAAAATAAAAGCTCTCATATATAAATGAGGAGACAGACGTACAATGCTTCCAAGGTAAAACAAAGTTAAGCATATTCCAACAAGAAAGTAAAGAAAGGAAAAATTACAAACATGTCCTAAATACATAAACTTTTCTAGCAAATAAGATCATCATAAAAGCTAATTCTCCAAAATGAAGTGTCACTCTATTCAAAGCAAGGCCATCAAAATATCCCTAGTTGCCAAACAAAAGAAAAGTAACAAAAAAACAAGAAATACTAACTTTAAAAAGACATGCACAAATAATGTAGGTAAACAAGTCCATTGCAAATGCAAACCTGAATAGAAAGCTTCATGAAGTGTTTACACATAGACATTCAGGATAATCTAAGCTATCCACATGTGTACCCTTGACTAGGTTGAGACCAAGTCTAACTTGAACCTCATTACCCACATGGTTTCACTTTTAAAAAAGTACAAGTCATGCTTATTGTGAGGTTTCACTCCAACATCTTGCAACCGACTAGGCCCCACCGAACTTCGTTTCCAGAGAGGTTACCCAGTAGGTTTACTAGCCCCAACTTCACTGAAACTTGATCCTAGTGGGGGGGTTCATCATCCTATTTTTGGCATAATTATTTTAATCAAGAGATGAAATTTTATTTACAACCAAATAAATTCAAACTTACTATCGTCATGTGAACAATCTAAACACTTTTCTTTAATCAACTAGGCTACTAGCTACTTCAATCCCCTAATATGTAACATCCTGATAAAATTTAATGTAGATTTTTTATTAATTTATTTTATTGATGGAATTGATTTTATTTATGTGAAATTATTTATTTAAAATTAAATATATGAATATTTGTTATGTAATTTAAAATTTAAAATGACTAAAATTAATATTTAATTTAATTTAATCTGATTATTTAAAATTCAAATTTAATGAATTTAATTACTCATTAATTTTCATAACTATTCCCTTAATTTAAGGCTAAGAAGAATTACAAATTTACCCTAAGATTATAATTTAGAGAAAAAAATAGAATTTTTAACCCTAAATTTCGATTCTTTACTCCCCCATCATGCAACTGCCGCCAACCTCACCAAAAGAAGGAGAAAAAATGCGCAGAAGAAGAGGAGGCGCTTGGATTTCTTCAAAGCAATGGTTTTCTCTCCAATTCATCGGATTCTCAGGTCATCTTACATTCTAGAACCGGATCTAGAAGTTTAGAGCGAAATTTCTCTCCAAATCTCAGAGAAAATCTAGAATCATGGTGACTCAAAGGTAAGTTTTACCTTAACTCAGCTTGAATAAATTTAAGTACGAAATCAAATTGAGTATTTTGATAGAAATTATTTTTTTCTTTATATTGCAAAGCCACAAATTATCTGTGTAATTCATTCAATCCTAAACCGAAACTTTCCTATATGTTGGCAGCTATTGAATTTTTTTAATTAAATTTGTAGTTAATGGAAGATTAATACTATGGTTATATGATTCTGATTGCATATTGAACTCATGGCCAATTACTTGCAAATATTATGTGTGAAATTGTTGTTCATGTGATTCAAGTCACAACACACATTTCTTGTAGGATGTAGCAACAATGATAGCATTTAAATTAACTTGTTTTTCAGGTAGGAATCTTTTTTTTTTGTTACGGAAATCTCAGACTCCACGAAAACTCAGAAATTCTGCGTATCCCTTCATCTCCCTCCACCTGATCATCTTGATGGAAATTGCAAATAAATTTAATAAGAAGTTTAATAAGGTTGTGATTTACATGTCAAACTCTAGTTGAAATTTGAGTAGAGTTATGGCTATTTAATTGTATTCATACAGTTGATTTACTCTTGATTGTGACACCTACGGGGAGGACAAGTGTACGACCTTGTTGTCATATTAGATAAAATAAACTGATGATTATGATAAGTGTACAAACTTGCCAATTAAATAACTTATAATACAAAATTATAATGTGAAAATGGATTAAAAATAAGTGATTTCTTTGAAATTAAGCAACTGCCTTAGCTCGAGCTATTGATATATATTGGACATAACAGCATCTATTGCTTATGGGGCTAGGAAGTGACGACTCCAAAACTACAGATATATTGCTGCTAAAATGGGTATGTCACCACTATATAGAGAGCCTCGCATATAATCGGGCACAACCGTGCATTATCTACAAGGCTAAGGAATGACAATCACCAATGATGTAAAGGCAACTGAGACGTAGTACAAGAAATCACAGGTCCAAATGTTAAAAAAGAATAAAAATAAATGAAAATTTCATGTTACTTACACCTTCATTTGTTTTCTTGCAAGCTTATGTCAGACATGCTATGCCATTTAAGATATATCTCCTCATTTAATTGTTGTGTATATTGTATCATCCTATTGACATGTTTATACCATTATTATCATTTAATCTTTTTATTATAAATACTCTATTAGTGTAAGACCTGCGAGTTTGTTTAAATGAACTTCTGTTACTAATATGGTAGGTACTACTATACAAGATTACAGGGATGGGGAGAATGCCAATCAGAAAAAAAACTGGTTTATTTCTCTTTTGCTTAGATGAAAAGAGGCCTTCGCTTTACTTCAGAAATTCTGGACTTTTATTAACTCTTCCTAGTTATCTATTCTAGCTCTAGTTTATAGTCATAAGAATTTTGTTATTTGCTTCAATTAAGTTATAATTTGTGAACTTTTTAGTGGCTTGACTTAATTTATTTATTTCCTTTCACTATTATTTCTCTTATATTCTCCTCATGAGTATAATTAATTAAAAGTGATGAGTAAAGTCATCACATAACAACTCAACAAGTAAATAGAGCATGTAACAAGAAGTTTGGTATCCTCACCCAGATTTGACTGAACGTTATTAAGACAACTGGGTTGCCCATCAATTAAGCTACCTTCCTCGACTAGAAATAGAGGTTCAATCCCGCTGGCCGCTACATACAACAGGTTTCAGAGGTTCAAAAAATCCTCATGTCCTACAGATTGAAGGATCCTAGTTCCACTACATTCCCCTAAAATTCTCCAAGCCCCCATGCTGCATCCCATGGTAATTCTCCCCTAAAACCATGCTTTGAAATAATGGGACTTTTCTTGGGCTTTGCTAGGGCTATAGACATATGAGGTCCCTGTAAACTACATTAAATCTCTCTGTCTCCTTTTTTGCACTTTTTCTTTATTTGTTTTGCTCCTCTGCTCGCCGGTTGGCTCTCTCTCTCTCTCTCTCTCTCTCTCCTAATCATCTTTTAGAGGGTAGTATTGCGATCTATACTTAGCTCCTCCTTTGTATCTTATTCGGATGACTTTTGTTACGTCAGCATGATGTAGGCAAGCTTTTAGAAGTATTATGGTACAAACAACCAACATCCCCGCATAAGAAAAAAAAAAGAACTCAGTTTTCTCTGCGGAACATAGAAATGCACAGTAGCACAATACCCACTTCCACAAAAAACAGAGAAACAATACAATTGAGAAGAAGTTGTTCTAACCCAGATCTTTTAGTTGATTAACCCTGGTGACTGATTTAAGAACATCAGCATCCCTGTACAAGCAGTTTCAAAAAATGAAAAAATCAGAACCACATCACACAAATAATCAGTGTAATTTATGAAACAAAACAAAAGGCAGTACCTTCCGCTGCTCCTGCCCAGGAGATACAAAGCAGCGGCACTTAAGCAGCAGCCAACTCCACCCCACGGAATCATCTTACAAAGCCTCGCGAGAATCTGTGTATCAACCCTAGAATCGAATTCGCAATAGAAAACCGCAAAGCCGCAGGGGAATCCAGGTCGGAGTCCCGAAGTGGCCTGATCGACTAATTTACCGCAACCTAGGTCACAATCCAATCAAACGGAGAAAGAGAGGGCTCAATTTTGTCAAAGAATGCCAGAGATAACGCGATTGCTTGCAGACACAGAAGATGAATGTAATGGAGAGAGAAAGAGAAAAAGTGAGAGAGAAAGAGAGAGAGTAGAAGGCAGCTAATGCGAAGTGTAGGCAACACTTGGAGTTCGTCGGCCGCCGCAGCAAATTATCTGCTCCGGCTCCGCTTTCCGTTTGAGGTCGGAAGCCGCATCATCTGCAAGGAAAGTATTTAACTTTTTCAAAAATAAATAACTAAAAGCTATCAAATATATATATATATATATATATATATATATATATATATATATTTGAGAAATACTTTATAACCTAAATATGTGATCCCAAAACTTAAATTTAATTAAAATTTTATATAACATTCATGTGACAATAATGTCATATAAATAAAAATAATTTTTTATTTATATAATATTATTGTCATATAAAATTTTTAATTAAATTAAAAATTTGAGATCATTTATTTAAGCTATGTAACATTATAATTGGTGAAAAATAAAATAAAATAAAATATTAAAAAAAATCAAAAAACTCAGAACTGTCTCCCCATCATCACCATCGTTGATGTTTGGAACTGATTCCTGCACGGCAAAAGAAGTCCTGAAAGTCAGTTATTGGTCTAAAAATGAAAATACATTCACCAAGAAATTTTAAAATATAACTTATTTTTATTATAATGAGTAATTATAATTTTTTAATGACTTAATTATAATTTTTTAATGACTTAATTATAATTTTTTAATAACTTAATTATAATTAAATTATAAAAAATCTGAGTCATTCATCATATTATTTTAAGGATATTTAAATATATTTTGAGTGAAAATCCTAAAACCTTAATGTTTAGGTGGCGGCAAAAGAAGAAAACATCCGCGACGTAAATTGATTTTAGGACAAATCAGCGCTTTAGTGTGATATTGAGGAAGAGAAAAATATATACCATTAAGAATAAAAATATAATTTTAATGATTTACTAACAGAATATTTTTTTCAAATAGATTTTGATTATGTTTTAATTCAATTGTGTGTATGTACGCTTTTGTAATGTTTTGAATGTGCATAGTATAATTAATTAAGAATATATGAGTAAGGCATAAATAAAACTAAATTGTATGATATTTAGGTAATTATTTCTATAAAAACATTACTCTAAATAATAAAGATATTTGATAGTAAAGAAAAGAAGTATTAGAAAAGATTAAGAAAAAAATTTGTTATAAAAACTGATTTAAATGCAAGAATATAGATAATTTGGAGAAATATATAATCGTTTGTGAGAATACAATAAAGCAATTTATAATACGAAAAATGTGACTTTGAGAATCTATGTTAAAACAAAATACAAGTTTATCATGGTAAGAAAAAAATTAAATATTTGACCCAAATAAAACACATTAATGTTAAAAATAAAAATATAAATAGGAGCCTTCTTCTCGCGATCAAGGAAAATTTTTTTATTAATTTGATACCAATCGATTTCGAGCCAATTTCGATTTATACTCAATTTTGTTTGAGCCTATCTCGAGCCGGGTAAGCTAGACTCGATCTGACTCGAGATCGGCTCGGTTATAATATATGTATATATATATTATAACATATATATTATATACTTATATTATATATATATATTATAATATAAAATATATTTTAATTCGAGCCGATTTCGAGCTAGATCGAGCCGAGCCTACCCGGATTAAAATCAGCTCGAAATTATTATCGCACCGAACTTTTAGCTCATCGTTTAGATCGACTCAATTTTAATTTGATCTAAAATTAATTTAATTTTCGCTCTTCGATCTTTTTCCTTTTTTTCTCAGTCATTTATAACTATAGAAAGCAGCACAATGATGAAAAATAAAATAAATTAAACAATAGAAAACTGCAAGTGCATTTATTAGTATAAAATAAATGGTAACAAGTTACAAACTTAAAAAATAAAATCGCTAAAAATTTGCTTATATTTTACTCGATTCGAATTTTGATTCAATTCATAATTGACAATGTATATAAAGATATTGTGTGCATGTAAATATATTATAAGATCTATGTACTGAAAATATTTATATATAAATACATGCAATACATATAAGTTTAAGCAAAAAAATTGTTACATAATTAATTGATCATTAAAAAAATCATATAAAATATATGTTAAATGCAACATGAATATTTAAGTTAAAAATTATGCTTGATTCAACTCAAAAATCAAATCAAAATCAAATAAATTTTAATCAACTTGAATCATGACTCGATTCAAATTTTAGTTAAAAAAGAGGATCAGAGAGTACAAAGAGAGATTTTTTTAAAAATAAAAGAGAATATTTAAAAATAGTAAAATTTACATTTATCACCTGTTGAGCCTTTTACTCATTTCACCCTCAAAATTATATATTTATACTTGTCACCCTATATTTTGAATATATAATTATATGCAACACTCACCGGTAATGATAAATGATCAGATTTTCATCTCTTTTTATAAGATGACTAGTTAGATTTTTTTAATTTAATAAAAAGAGTGATGTTTGTAATTATGAATTCAAAGTTAAAATGATAAGTATAAATATTTAATTTTAAGGATAAAATAAGTAAAAAACTTAACTTTAAAGATAGCATATGTAAATTTTTCTTGCAAGTATTATGATTATTTAATTTAAATAAATAGAGAAACTAAAATTTCAAATATGTTAAAAAAGTAGACATCTTATCGATTTTGGTCTTTTTAGTTTTGAAGACTACCAGTAATTATGGTATTAAATGAGAAATATTGTTTTCAAAAAAATTTGAAATATTGCAGTAATTTACCTAAAATTTAAATCTGTTTTGATAAAATAATGGTAAAAATAGTTTTTATAAACTTTGGGTTAATGAAGTGGGCCGGAAATTGGGCTGAAGAGGTATTGGGCCACATGTGGGCCGCCTTGATCCAAATTAATTTTAAATAATTATTAATTATTTAGATTTTTTTTGTTTTTTTCTTCTAAATACCATAATTTCTCGCCCAAATTAGAAATTATAGTGATATGAATTCAAACCTAAATTCTTTTAATTCCAGGTAAACTCTCCCTCTCCAAATTATTTAGAATTATATTAGTTAAAGATTGAGTATTACAGTCTCAATTTTTTATGCCTGAGCTGTATATAGATTTGTTTTAAATTATTAATTATTTTGATAATAATGTTGCTTTAATTTTGAGATTAATTAAGGTAACTAAATTTATGTTAATAAAAGAGTGAATTTGTTTCAATGAACTTTTTTTTTTTTTGAAATTTAATGAACATTTTTTTAAGGTAATAGCAAAAACAAATGTCATCCGTTGGATCATTAGGAACCTGATGCTCTCACTTTGATTTGAATTTTAGCTGAAAGACAAATTACTACGATTGATAATAATATGAAAAAAAAATATAATAATAAAAAAAGAAAATACAAAGTGTCACCTCTAATTTGTTTCTTATCAGCAATATTTCTTTTTTTTTTTTTTTGAAGTCAGCAAATGGAGTTGCTTGTCATGCAGCTGTAAAGGAATTTAAAGAGAAAAAAATAATACAATGAATTTGATAAAAATTTTAAAAACTTTATTTATATAAATAAGTTGGTGTGCAGAGACTAAAGCAATATTAAATTAAAAATATGCTTTAATTTGGCTCAATTTAACGTAGAAATAACCTTAAAATCGAAACAAATTTTGTCATTTTAAATTAAACTCGAATTAAAATTAAAAAATTAAATTTCAAATTTAAACACTAACTTGCTTGAAAACGACTACGAGAACCCTAAATTAAAATTTCAAATATGAGCATGGCTTGATTAAAAAGAAATAAGAGAATGGGTTGCATTTTTTAAATTTGATGTTGTGAAAATATTTCAGAGTATTCGTTATAAATGTGCATAACTTTTGAAGGTATAAAATATATTAGGTTGTTATCAGTACATTCAATAAATTTGTTATTTTGTATAATATTTACTTATATTTAATAAATTATATTTTATATGCTAAAAATATATAAAAATTACTTTTATATTATAATTATAATGTGTGGCTTGATGTAATATATTTTAATAATTTATAGTACATATAATATAAAAAAAATATGTACTATATAATTTATAAAATATAAATAAATAATATATAAAATAATAAATTATTGTGATATTTAGTTAATTAACTCAAAATATAGATATTATTTTAACTTGTGAAAAATGTAATATGTTAGTAAATTTAATATTGCAAAGTTATTTAACTTCCAATATCATTACCGTCATATTCATGTAACTCGTTAATAAAATAAGTATAATTTTAAAATATATTAAAAATCATTTTATTTTGTTATAAAAATCATTTTAATTTGTAATCAACACCAAGTGTACTAGCACACATTGTGTACAAACACAAATATAACACCTATTAAAAGTATTTTTTAAGTATATTTAAGATATTGGGCCAGTGCTTTTAGATAGTGGTGGCGGTTGTGCTCGGGTTTGATTGAGAGAAAGAGGACCCAAAAATTTAAAACTCGCTCGATTTAAATCAAATCTCCGAATTGAATCACGAGTTACAACTTTTAGCTTGAAGTAGCTAACTTCAAGGTAGTCATGACTTGCATGAAATCATATATATAGTTAACTCGATCTTTTTTTTTTAAACATAAATAATATATTTAGTTATTTATTATACTTATTTATGGCTTATATATGAATATATATTAATTATAATTAGAAAATCTATTAGATAATTTTGTAGATTTGGTTAATCAAATTTCAAAACTTAATAGTGGTAATTGTTTTAAAAAATTCTAATCCTAGGAGAGATTGAGTTGGTTTGATTAAAGCTCAAGGCAGCTCAAAGTTAAAACATGTTAGCGTAAACTCAAATTGAGTTTAGACGAGCGAGCTTGAGCGGTGCCTAGCTAGGCTCGAACTCGGATCGCTCTCACCCCTTAATGGTCTAATAGAGGATTAGAAAATATTTAAAGCTAATTCTCTTCAAAATTAGGGATTAAATTGATCTAAAGATTGATAATCATTCGATGTGTGTAATGGTATTTAGCGCGGATCGAGCTCAAGTCAATTTTTTGAGCTAAGATAGACTGCAATTGTTGTAAGATTGATTTAAATTCTTTCATTAATGAAAATTTAATCTTGCCATGAAATTGACACACTAATATATTTTTATCAGATTTCGATTTAACATTAATTTAATGAATGAAGGAAAAAAAAACATAACTCTAAATAAAAGAAAATGAAATCATCCAATACTAAATCTATCGGTATTAAAGAAAATCAGTCGAAAAGATTTGGTGATTGATGATAAATATTCATAATTAAATGGCGATTGATTTGATTATAGATTTTTTATGACATTTTAACCATGCAATTCAGTTATAACATTCATCACTAATGATAGGCGATAGGTTATCTCCTATTGCAACTATTAATTACGGCTTCTATCGCAAATCAATTGTTAACTAGGTTAATTAGTTAACAAATGATTGTCTGTCAGTCAGTTTCTTCAATAACTGATTGTAGATTACAACTATCCATCACCGTATACTAAGTGACTAACTACAAATAATATGCTTACTTACATTTTTGTATTTCGCAGAAGGCAAGAGTTGGGCAGAGATAGTGGACAATAGAGAAGAGAGATCGCACTTGGTAGGGCTGAAGCATAGACAATAGTGATGAATGACTAGCAGCAACTATGGTGTGGGTAACAATGATAACTAATGGCGGAGGCATAACATATGACAGCTTTTAGATTGACTACGTGACAATGAGCAGAAAAGCAAAACGTTTTTATTGTGTGGACTAGGTGGGGCAGGTCTATGTGAACTTCAGAAATCATGGAATTGGAATCAGTTATAGGTAATGGGGCGATGGAAATTAAAGGACCCAAATAATAAAGTTAGGCAAGGGGCAGAGATTAAACCCAACAGGTTGGGTACGATAAATCAGATTGTCGTAGAAACAGAGATTGGAAGCATGTGTAAATTTTTTTTCCTTTTTTTTGATAGAAGTATATACGAAGGTTAGAGGCAACATGATAATAGCAAAGATAAAGGTAAGTGACAAAAACAGTAATAAAGAGATGTTAGATGTGAAGAGAAGATAAAAGTGAGAGAATATGTTCCAAGAGATCGGCAGATCATTAGATGAACGACATTAGGTGCTGCATAACACGCTTTAAGTGATCCATCACAAATCTTATTTCTTGTTGTATTTTAACGCAAAAAAATGATCATTTAAATTTAATTTTAAAAACAAATGCACCCCTATTAATTAAAACAAATCAAATGTTAATTTTTTAAAATCAAAATAGTATACTTTAATTTTATGTCCTTTATAAATCAAAAATGAATAGTGCTATGTAATCAATGAAAATGATGAAAAAAAATTAAGATGTATTTGATTTAATATTATATTGATCAATGCTATGTTATTTAAAAAATTTTATTGTCTGATTTGATTATAAATTTATATAAAATAATATTTAAATGTCATTAAAAATTAAATAATATTTAAATAATATAATATCAATCCAAAACAGCACCTAAAATTAATTAGGATTTTCATGAGATGATGATTTTATTAGATAAATTTTTTTGTTTATATGGAGATTAATATTTTCAGCCCACCTTCTTGGTGGCATTTCAATAGAAAAAATAATAGAAAACTTTGACTGCAATTTTATCTGGTTTAATTTTAAACAGCATATCATATCACACATAAAATTTAATATTAAAAATTAATTTTATTTTATATTCTACACATATTACTAAAATAATAACTAACTTATATCACATCCCTCACATATTTCAATATAATAATTAATTTTATATCACAACTCTCATATATCTCAACATAATAACTAATTTTACTTCACATCATTCACAATTTTTAATAAAAAAATATCTCTATTTAAGTTTATTTTTAACCTTACAAACAAACAGAGATATAATATGGTAAATTGTATCCAGGCTTGAAAAATTATTGCAAATTAGTTTTAATTTTTAAAAAAAATCAATTTGATCGTAAAAATACTATTATTTGATCATAATTAAAATATAATTATTAATTTTTACTATTATATTATAAGATATTTCAAATATAATACTTTTTAGTAGTTTTAATATAATTTTAAAATATTAATATTTATATTTTAAAACTTTAAATTTTTAGAATGACAAGAGGAGGAAATGAGATAAATTAATTTTTATATTTTAAATAAATTTTTAAATAAGAGTGATGATAAAGTGGTATTATAGTCTTTTTAAAATAGTTCAAACTAATAAAAGGAGAACAAATTTTTTATTTTGCTATTAGAAAAGACTAATGAAAAATATGAGATTACGATAAAAAGATAAAAATCGTAATGCTTTTGCAATTTAAAAAAAATTAATATTTTCAAAAAAATAAATTAATTTATAATATTTTTTGGACCTCAGTAGCCCTTATGCAATTTACCCTAATTACTAAGGCTCCATTTGTTTGACAGTTAAAAATTAACTTAATTTAATTTTAATCAGACAATCACATTAAATATTAAAATTTAATTTTATTTCACATCCTGCATATATTACTAAAATAATAACTAACTTATATCACATCCCTCACATATCTCAATATAATAACCAACTTTATTTCATATTATTCATAATTTTTAATAAAAAAATTTTTATTTAAATTTAATTTTAATTTTATTAAATTTAATCTTACAGACAAACAAACAGAACATAATATTTGATAGATGACATTTGCTTTTTTCCCATCAACTTTAATTATTCAAAATCAGTAAAGTTCTATTAATTTCGTTTTTTTGAAATATTACCTTCTTTTTTATCAGACCGTCGATTTTTCATCGTACAATCCGTAAAAAGGCTTAAATTTGTAGAGCTTTTTTTTTTAATTTATTGGAAAAAAATAATCTTAAACAGAGATTTTAAGTTTAAATTTAAATTATTATAGTTTTTAATAAGGTGGAAAAATTGTAATATTTTGAGCAAATAATCAAAACAAACGGCCGAAGTTTTTTTTTTTTTTTTTTTGCTGACGTGAGAATAACAGATAAGACGGCATGCCGGTGGTACACGCAGTTCTCGTCATCCACGTGCCAGACTTTCATGTCATTTCCCGAAACATAATGCGCATGTCAGGCAATTTCACGCACGTGCATTTTCTGCATGTGCCACGTGCGGCAGGCGCGTTAACGGGCACGTGTGATAGCTCCCATCTGGGCCGTCCCTGAAACAAGAGACCACCGATACCCGTCGGATTGTATCGCGACCGCCAAAAGAAAATTATTGCCATGATCTGTAACGGCGTTAACGGCATCCGTGAAAACGGAAGCGGCGGACCGGTGGGGTCCACAGGATAAGAATGCCGACTCGCGGGCTGCATACTGCCATACTCGCCGCCGCTCGTTCTTTTTCCCGCCAGCTACTAACGGAAAGTTTTCCCTCCTAGTTCCAATTTTAACCCTCACCAATGTGCTGAATTACCCTTGACCCGGAAGTTTTTAAAATTTTTGGAAAAATTTCATATGATTTTTTAAAAATTTTTAATTGCTAATTTAATTAAACATAATTATAAAACATATTTTTATAAAAAAATTATTATATATATTAGATATATTAAAATATAATATTATAAATATATTTTTAAATCTTATATGCATCTGCAATCTTACATCTTTTTATATAAATTATTATAATATATTTATATACATGTGTAATTTCTAAGTAGTATTTTAAAAAATTATAAACATGTACATTAAGTGTACATATCGATTCAATTTCGAATTGAGTCGATATTTTTTGAGTGAGCTAACTTCAAGCTAGAGAAAAATTGAGTTGATTTCAATTCACATTAGTATTACACAGCAAATATGTTTGATATCACAACCGATTTCTCCACTTTCTTTTGATCCATATTTGGAAGCAAAGGCTTGCTATACTTTGCGTGCAAGAAAAAAAGACCGATAAAAAAAATAGAGCCCACTTCAATGGCTCCGAAATAAGAGAAGTTATTGGGTTCGGACGGCACACCGTCCGGAACCTAATCAGAGGAAGACACGTGTGCCATACAGCTGGGTCCGGGCTGTATCTATAATGTTTAACTTTTATATATACATAGAATTTGTAAATTATATTTTTTAAAATCATAAATATGTATATTAAATTTACATACCGAGTTAATTTTAAGTTAAATCAAATTTTGTTTAATAAGCTAACTTCAAGCTAGAGAAAAATTGAGTTGATTTTAAACTAAATAAAATACGAGTAAGTATATTACTTTTGCTTCGTATGGCCATACAAAATATTTTAATGTTTTAAAAAAAATTATGTTATAAGTGTTATTAATATAAAAATAAAAATGATATTATAAGTGTTATAAATATAAAACTTTGATAATATTATTATAAGTATATGATCATACGAAGCAGAAGTGAATGCTTTGTTAAGTTTTTAATATTTATAAAACTAATTAAATATTTAATTAATTACTTCTTCATTAAAAGATATTAAAAACTCTTTTTTAAACCTCTTTGTTAATTCTACTTTAAATTTGTTCTTGATTGAAGGCAAAGTTTATAAATTTGTATGTACTTATAGTTTTTTTTTAATAGAAAGTGTTATATAAATTGGTTATAATTCGAGTCTACTCGAATTAATCTAACAATACGAGCAAGGGCTTCTAATATTAAATTTTTTTATTTCAAATTAGATTACTCTAATAAAATTTAATTTTGTTCTAAATCTTACTCAATTTTACAACTTTTTTATAATAATAATTAAATTTTTATCATATTGAGTAGAGTTGATTATATGAGTCATTTATTTCAATCGTGCTCTATCAGTCAATAAATTCTCGTTTTACTCTAAATGTGTAATAGTTTCTTTTTATATAGAAAAGACTCAATTTTAATTAATTTATGATTTATATTAGTAAATTAAATTAATATTTTTTTTTGTTTATTGAAGTAAACCAATACTAGAAAGCTCAATTGGATAAATTAAAGGGAATTTTAATGTTATGGCTATAAGTTGTGCTTTTGCTTATTTAACAACCAAATGTAAATGTTTTCATAAATTATCACAAAATTGATGAATAATTTTAGTTAACATCAAAATTAAATTAAATTAATCTGAAAATTTGTTTTTTGTTGCTTCCCAAACAGGATATATTGTAATTTTTTTTGATAAAAGGATATATTGTAATTGAATAATGTAGTGAACAGTAAATGTAAAAAATTGCAATTATCTTTAAAATAAATCAATTTTAACTAGGAATAAATAATTTAATATAGGATAAATTACACTCAGGTCCTTGAGTTTAAAGCTTAATAACGCACAAGTTCACGTTATAACATCAAATAGGTCTTTTTTTATTATTATTAAATTATTTAAAATTACCATTATACCCCTCCCTCTCTCTCTTTTCCCGCGCGTCTGCTTGGCCTCGTGCGTAGGGATCGGGAGGAGAGACAGAGAAGAGAGGTATAATGTTAATTTTAAAATAATAATAATAATAAATAATAATAAAGGGCTTATTTCATAATTTATTAATATTCAAAGACTCAATATTATAATTTTAAAAACATAGTTCTGTGTGTTATTAAGCCTTAAATTGAGTGTAATTTATCCTTTAATATATTATTGAAAAAGAAAAAAAAATCACGAAACCCTAATAATCTTTTGTAACTATGAATATGAAAAAGGAAATCATATTAGGAGAAAGCTGAAGAAAAATAATAACACAATAAAGAGAATTAAAAATAATAATTGATAGAAAAAAAAAAATATATATATATATATATATATATATTTATCTATATTTTATGATTTTTTTTGCTCATAACGAAAAGAATTATGTTCAAAAAGAAAAATAAAATGAAAAAATGTGAAAAACCATAATTATTTTAATCGGGATAATTTTTATTTATAATCGTGATTATTAATTTTAACTATGAATCAGACAGAACTGTGTGAAGCAAATAAAAATAAATTTATTTATTACTTGTGATTAATACAATATATATTTTTTTTATCCAGAAAAAAATTAATACTATATTTTTTTTAAGAAAATTTTAATCATTCTGATTTCTCTGTGATGGATGAATGAAAATGACAGCCCAGGTTGCCATAAAGAATATGCTCAGAAACACTATAAAAAAAAAAAGAATATGCTCAGAAATCTAAAAAAAAAAAGAACAGGTTAAAGGCTTTCAAATTTTATATTCAAGATATTTCCACATAATTATATCATAAATAGTGTAATTAATAAAATTAAAATATAAATATGTATAACTTAATTTTTTATACGTATGAATATGTTATGACCGAATCCGATCAGTTGACATGAGACACTTCGAGCTGCTTGCACTTCAGAGGGAAGAAGCCGAAGATAAAGGGGAAGAAAAAAATTAGAAAAAAAACGAGTAAAATTCAATTTATTGAGCGTATAACTTCTCTGTTATATGACTCCGCTACTAAATAACCTCTTTGCTCAATGACTGAGAAATGCTTTAAAATAAAAAATTTAAATGTAATCAACATATTATTTTAATTTAATTATTTTCACCAAAGAAATTATAATCTAATCATAAAAATGCTTATTTATTTTTTCAAATAATAAAATTTTATTTATAATATAAAATATTATTAATATTTTTTTTGAGCATTTGGAAGAAGGCAACATGTGATATTATATAAAGTATATATTAAAAAGATTAAGATGTGATATATATATATATATATATAACATGTATTTGATTAAAAAATATATATTAAAAAAATTAAGCATTTAAGTCCCTCTAATTTAACTTAAATGCATTGAGGTCAATATAATTTTTAAATTAATCAATTAGATTCTATAGTTTGAATGAATACGCAGAACATCAATAGAGAGACTTAACAAAAAAAAAATTCTCTAATTAATAAATTAATTTAATTAATTTAAAGATTAATTCGGTATTTTAGTTGAACATAATGTCGAAACTGATCTATTAATTAGAAAAACTTTTGTCTAGATATTTTAATTAATAATGAAGATCTATTTATATTTTTTTAAAATTAGAGGATCAATTTTGCAGACTTAATTACACGTAGGTCCAAATTAGAAGAGCTTAATTACTATCAACCCTAAACCTAATTCAATCACACTCCAAACTTGCTAAGCAGCTAATTATTTGGCATGTGGAGCAATTATGGCATCCTCCGGGTAATAAATTTTTTTAGGAGTTTTAGTTTTTAATAATAAATTTGAGGTAGTTAATGTGTTAATTAATATGTTAAATTAGTGAGACATTTACATACAAGTCTAAAAAATATAGGAATTTGCACATTGCTTTCTTAAACTGAATATTTACAATTTAGTGTAAAACTAAAGTATAATTCAGCCAATTAGTGTATAAATTTTACATATTTTATGGATAAATTGTAAATATTCAATTTGAGAGTGTTAATGTGTAATTATTTATATTTTTTTGAAGTTGATAAGTAATTATTCTTAAATAAAAAAAAGCACGTGAAAATAATCAATCTCTTTTATTTAAATATCAAGATGTAGTTATAAAAGCAAAAGAATCATATAAATTTAATGTTATTATTTTTATATGATTAATTATACTTTCCATCCATGCTAAAATCTTTTTAATGTTTTTTATTTTGATACTATATTATATTTTCTATTTAAATTAAGACATTTTTATGTCAAATTTTAATCCCTTGTTTTAATTTTACACTGATTTTGAATGATTTTATAGAATTTACATATCTATAAAAGGATAATCAGATTAGATCTTATATTACAATAATTAATTTTAGAGAGTATTATAAAACTTTAAAGATTTATAAATAGATAAGATTAACTATATGTTGTAATTATTAATTGTAATAAAAATTTATGATTCATTGTCTTTCGGAATTTTACTTTAAAATATTTTAAAATTCATTATATAGTTAATTTCGTAGAAAAACTAGCAAATTTAAATAAATAACATATATATTTTTGATGAAAATAATATATATATATATATATATATATATATATATATTTGAGTAGTATCTCTCATCAATATTGTAAATGAAAATTATTATTTAAAAATATATGCATGCATTTTAATTTAATTAATGTTTACTTTTTATTATAAATATTTATAAATTTGTGAAAAATAATGATGCTCTGATACAAAAAATTTGATAAAATTATTTTATTACAAGTATTATACGAATGCTCAATTTTAAATTTATATATCATTTTATTGGTTATATTATACTAATGCTTAGCTTTACATTTGTTAAATTACTAATTGGTCCTTTTAATTTAATAAAAAAAAACTCTGATTTGTTTAATTTATAAAAAAATTATAATGAGTCCTCGTGGCTCTTTGAGTCATTCAAATAGATCCTTAATAGTTATTGCTCACACCAATTGTGCTCATTTTAGTGTTGTTCATAATATATAAATTTCTGCTAACATCAAATTAAAATTATGATTAAAGTAAACTTTTATTGAACAAAACTTCATCCTTTTGTATTTTTGAACTCATAAATTTAAAATTGGTTATTAAAATTATGACTTAGGATGATATAATACTCATTTAGTGATTAAATAGTTAATTAATATTAAATTAAAAGTGTAATTACATATATATGTATATAAGTTTTATTAAAATTTAACTGTTTTATATAATAAATACATAATAAAAATAAAATAATATATTTTTCTAATTCTTACTTTAATCGTCAAAGAATTTATTTTTCAGCTATCTATTTTAATTTAAGAATAATTATATATATTATATTAAAATTTAAATTACATTATATATTTAATACTCAAATTTTTAATATTATATATTAAATAAAAAATTATAATTTTTATAATTAATATATATTATTAAAAATTTGGATGTTAAATATAAAAAATTATTTAAATTTTAGTATGATATATATAATTATTTTTAAATTAAAATAGATAGCTGAAAGATAAATTCTTACAAGATTAAAGTAAGAATTAGAAAATATTATTTTATTTTTATTACAAGATCCTAGTTTAATTGATTGTATTCTTTTTAGATACAATTAAAAATTATTGAATCATCATATAATTATTAGTATTCAGTTAAATAATTTATTGTGTAATGAATTATTTTTTAAATGCTTGTATTCAGCGTAAATTCAGAGTTAATATAATGAATAGTTGCAGGAAAGCCACTATTCAGTTAAAAAATATTGATACGTCACAAATCAATCTCATATTAAAAAATGTGTAATTACTCGTATTATATTAAATCTCAAAAATATGTCTCGAATAGATTGTCAAATACCTATTTTCGACTAAAATACATTAATAGAATAAATGAAAGTTATTTAACTATGTTAAAATGCATTGTTATGAACAAGATCAAAGTCTAATTTCAAGTATTATTTTCAAATATAATCACAAATTGGTGAATAGTCGTATAATTATAAGTATTTAGTTAAAATAATTTATCATGCTATGAATCATTCTCTAAATACTTTTTTACAAAGATTACAAAACGCCAACTTCCACTTCACCCGGAGCAATACATATCATCACAACCATCCATTTTCCTCGTATCACCGCATCATCAGAGCCATTGGGCTAGTGCTTTTAGATAGTGGTGGCGGTTGTGCTCGGGTTTGATTGAGAGAAAGAGGACCCAAAAATTTAAAACTTGCTCGATTTAAATCAAATCTCCGAATTGAATCACGAGTTACAACTTTTAGCTTGAAGTAGCTAACTTCAAGGTAGTCATGACTTGCATGAAATCATATATATAGTTAACTCGATCTTTTTTTTTTAAACATAAATAATATATTATTATACTTATTTATGGCTTATATATGAATATATATTAATTATAATTAGAAAATCTATTAGATAATTTTGTAGATTTGGTTAATCAAATTTCAAAACTTAATAGTGGTAATTGTTTTAAAAAAATTCTAATCCCGGGAGAGATTGAGTTGGTTTGATTAAAGCTCAAGGCAGCTCGAAGTTAAAACAAGTTAGCTTAAACTCAAATTGAGTTCAGACGAGCGAGCTTGAGCGGTGCCTAGCTAGGCTCGAACTCGGATCGCTCTCACCCTTTAATGGTCTAATAGAGGATTAGAAAATATTTAAAGCTAATTCTCTTCAAAATTAGGGATTAAATTGATCTAAAAATTGATAATCATTCGATGTGTGTAATGGTATTTAGCGCGGATCGAGCTCAAGTCAATTTTTTGAGCTAAGATTGACTGCAATTGTTGTAAGATTGATTTAAATTCTTTCATTAATGAAAATTTAATATTGCCATGAAATTGACACACTAATATATTTTTATCAGATTTCGATTTAACATTAATTTAATGAATGAAGGAAAAAAAAAACATAACTCTAAATAAAAGAAAATGAAATTAAAATTAATATATATATATATATATATAAGGTAAGAAAAGAAGGGTTTGGAATTTTTAATAAAAGGTGGAATTTTTTAATAAAAGGTGGAATTTTGGGTGCGTGGGAAACGGTGTTGGATTCTTTTGTGCCGCGGTCTCTTTCACTCTCTGGTATTCATCCCTATTCTGCGTTTTCGGAAGAGGGCGAGCGGAAGAAGTTACACAGAAGGAGAGAAGGTGGAGGAAGGGAGATTTGAGAGCCTTCTTCTCCATCAAATCTTTCTCAAATAGGAGATTTTGGATTCTGGATGTAGCGGGAGAAGGGAACGAGCCTGAATAATCGGGGATTTTCTGGCTGTTTATTGATTCTTTGAAAATTTTTTCTCTAAATTCTAGCACAAATTTGTGGGTATTGAAGGTTTTGTTCGGATATTTTCCGCGATTATTCTTCGATCCGATCAAACCTTCTTGTAACCTAAAAGTTGAAGGATACCCAATCTTTGAACGGTTTTTTGGTTGGAACTTAGAGCTGAGAAGGATTTCTGGCCGGATCTCGGCGATCGTTGTTTGCCGCCATGGCGGGTTCGTCCGGATCGATGGAGTATTGGAGGAAATTTTTTCGCAGCGCGAACTCCGATATCTTTGAGGTGATCGAGCAGGCGATCCTGGTGGCGGCGGCGGATTGCCCGCAGGAGTTCAGGAGCCGAAGGGATCGGATAGCTGAGAAGCTTTTTACTTGTCGGGTTTCGCGGTGCTTCGGGTGCAACCGCGTCGAGCTGCAGGTTGCCGGTGATGGCGGTGATACGCCGGAGGAGGAGGGGGGGAGCGTTAAAAGGGTGGGGGGAGAGAAAGATAGCAAAGTTGAAAGCTGCAATTGCGATCCTGAGGATTTGAACAGGGGAGTGAGCAATTACAGCTATGATGAAGCGGAGGCTCTTACTGAAGTGATTGAGGAAGAGAACCAGATGATTGGGGAGGTGATGAGGATCAAGGAGATCCTTGGCAACAAGCAAGACGAGGTTTTTATTTCTTTGCCTTATCTTTAGCATATGTATCTCATGCCGGATTGTTTATCAAGTAATGTTGAGATTGATTGTGCTCGATTGCAGTCTGATGCATTATTGTTTGAGTCATTGAGGAGGCTTCAGCTAATGCAGTTGTCTGTAGAAGCTCTTAAGGTGCGGCTTCGATTTTCTATTTTCTAGTTCTGTGTTCTGTTTATAAACATTAATGGATTCAGCTCTTTAAAGGAAAGGAACTATTTTGGTTTCTTTCGGCTTTTATTTTATTTTGAAACCCTTTTGTTTCTTTTCATTTACTTGATTCTGTTGTCTTTAAATTTAGGCAACTGAGATAGGCAGGGCGGTGAATGGTCTTCGGAAACACAATTCCAAGCAGATTCGCCACCTTGTTCGAACTCTCATCGAGTGAGTTTTCTTGCATCTTATGGCATGTTATTTGGAGAATGATCTAATAATATCTAGAAATATGTTCTTAATCTCTTGCTGTAACTGAACATTCTTGAATCTGACCTATAAATCAGATAAAGTCTGAAGTATCAGTCATATCTTCTTGAAAAAAATTCTGTTCTCTACCGCTTGATTTGGCCGTGATTGTATGGTTGCTATTTCTCTCTATTATAATGCTGCAGCAATTGGATTCTTTTTCCCTTAATCAACTCCATGTTCAATTAAATCTGTTTGTTGAAGATCCTATATGCTAGCTATAATTAGAGTTAATTTTTATTTTGAGAACATGCAGAAAACTCCAAGTGCTTACATGACAGTACTCCAATTGAGCCAAACATCTTGATTTGGTGTCATTTTGATGCATATATCGACTATGGTTGTGGAGTAACTTGATCATGTTTGCAACTTTTTGTTTCTGCAGAGATTGGAAGGTGATGGTAGATGAGTGGGTTAATGCTACAGCTGCTATCACTGGTAAGGAATTCATGTGATTGTGATAAGTTTGGTTATCGGTCTCAACAAGGGAGTAGTCTTATTCGAGTATATGCCTGCAGATCACTCTCATGGCTCAGTTAATCCGTCTGTCGTAGATGAGGAAGAAGGCTTACCTTCTCCTCCACTGGATGAAGGAGCATTTCTTGCCACCCAGACTACTTCCATTCGGCTCTCTGAGGTAAAAGCTTTGAGTAATACTAGCATGTGTATGATGAAACTAGTTTACTCAATGAACTGATAGGATTGTGTTTGTCTCTGCGGAAATTGACCTATTGTATAGTTCTTCGACGGAATGGATGACGATGGAAGTAAGTGTGGTTAACATTCTTGTTGTTTCTATCATTCATCCCAAATAGCCCCCTTTTTATTAAACTTCCTTTACGAAATTTTATTCAGACTTTAGGATCTCTGGAGACATTGATAAGAGTCGAGATAACCGTAGATTGGCTCCTGAAAGCCACAGGCCAGTGCGGAGGCAAGAACCTTTGAATTATGCAGCTATTTCGGAAGAGAAAGCGCCAATGAAGCTGCAGGAGGCTGTTCTTCGGCAGACTAAGCCACCTGTAGTCTCTAGTGAGCAGCCAAAAGCTCAAGGAGTTGTCAACAAACTGAGCAAATTGCCTTCTTCTGATTTTGGACCTGGAAGACCATCAAAACTAGCTCCTGAACAAAAACTGAGCACTGAGGTCTCCGGAGTTCATAGAAAATCTTCAAACACCCCTCAAGATGTGGTGAGTGCTAAGTTTGGATGCTAGAACTGAGAAGATTAGGATGATATTACTACGTAGATTAATCATTTTGTTGTTTTCAAATGCAGAAAAGTAAGAACATGGAGGAAGCGTCGGTTCGAGCCAAGCTTGAGATCGCGAAGAGAAAGCTTCAGGAAGGATATCAATTAGCAGAAAATGGTCTGCACTTCTTCTTCTTTTTTCTGCCAAACCCTTGAGAACTTTGCCTTATTGCTCACGTGTGATTCATATTATTCTGGTGCAGCGAAGAAGCAAAGAACCATACAGGTAATGGAGCTTCATGATCTTCCAAAGCAGCCCCATGCCTATCGACCGACATCTGGCATGAAGCCGAAGAACCAATTCAAGAATTGGGCGAACCAGCGGCGGTAAATTTTGCTATACATTTTCCGATCGTGGAAGAAGATGTAAAGCACTCGGATTATTCTAAGACTAAGATGATAAAACGTTATTCCAAACTGGAATTTATCTAATCCCTGTCTCATTTTGATTAATCCTTCAAGTTATATGTATACATTGTAGAGACTCGACTTTTAACATAATTTGGAAATAATCTTCATTCATGATTCACCCACTCATGATTTCCTCTTTTCTATTTCTTGTTCTGTTTCCTCATAGTGATGTAACACAGCACTGATCAAAATGCATACTTTTCAAGCTAAGTGCTCAAGAACATGCCACTTTTTGCCATTGTTTATCTATCATTCAATCTTTCTTCTTATGCAGTGATGATGATTTATGGCCTCTCCTGATGCTTTCCAGCTTATCTCTACTTTGACTCTAATATAGTAAGCATGACAATAGTCTTTTAATTTCCATTATAATTCCATCCAAGCTAATTTTCTTATAATGAAAAAGAAACTAAATTGTTCAAAATAATGATTTCCCAGATATAAGCAGTCAATTGGGTCCTAATTTTTAGAAGAATTAAACATATAATATACTAAAAAAAAACCTCATGTGTGTATTTTTAGCATTTATATCTTACATATTATTATCCCACTTTTCTTATCCTTGAATGTGGTAGGAAACATTTGTGTAAAAACAGGTGAAAAAATAAAGAAAATATAAGTATTATGCATGTGATTTCCATAAAACACGTTAGCGGCTCTCCGTTCTAGTTTATTCAACTTATAATCGCAGAATGTCCCGTGAAGGTGATTTTATAGAGGCTATTAAGAAGATTCAATCTCCAGAAATAGATTTCTCTGTCATTAAATTTCGTATGATACACTTGAAGGATCGTTTAATATCTTTTGAGAGCTGCTTATTTTCACGTGATTGTCGAGAATGCAACAGAACAGCGCACAAGCTAGCCGATTTTACTATCCACATTAACCTAAAATTTTGATATCTTTTGCTTTATAGATTTATAGGATGTAGATGTGATTTTAAAATTTCTACATGATTATAACCTCAAAATCAGATTTTTGAGATTTATTTGAAGTCTAGTATTGCATGACCATTGGCCATGTGGCTTAACTTAGACCCTACAGCAGTCTTTAATAAATAAGGCTAGTTTGACTTGACTGAGTGCCAAACCGTGTCCTCATAAGTCATAACTTTATGGTGGTGGGCTACTGTTCTGTTACAAGAATTCGTTAATCTATTCTTGTTTGAGTTATACTTTATTTAATTCGATAATATTTTAATTTATTGTTAATCTAATATCTGTTTAGATATCACGAGTCTTACATTGTTGGCATTAAATATCACGAGCGTGTGCAAATAAATCCAATGAATCGAGAAAACTGAAGATTGAACTGAACCGATTAATTCGATTCGGTTCGATTCAGATATGATTCTAAATTTATTAGAACCGGTCGGTTTTTGGGTCGGTTCTCAGTTTTAATGCTCAAGTAAACTCGAACCGATCTGAACCAAGTTGATTGTTGATTATTATTCTTCAACGTAAAGATTAATATTGACTTTTTTGTATGAATTATGCTGTATTTAAGATTAAATTTTCTAATTTTAACTATTTAAGAGAAATTATTTGATTATTGAAATCTTTGTTGTTGTTATATATTTTATAGTGGTATGGAGGGAAATTACGTTTTAAACGTAGAACCGACCCGATTCGGTTTGGGTTCAGTGAACTTAGTTCAGTTCCAATTTCTGAAATCATAGAACAGACTGCGGTCGGTTCGGTTCCAGTTCCTCACAAAACTGACTCGAAAAAATTTACCTTAAATGAGACATTGTAGTTTATCACTTTTTTTTTGTCATATAAGTATAGCTACTCAAAAGAATGCCGCTACTCAGTTGTTAGACCGTATCTAATACATAAATGTAACATGTATTTTTATATGAGAATTAACACAGTAATAAATAGTAGAATCGTGGGGTTCTCCTTAACCTAATAAGAAAGGAGCTTATCTTAAAATTAGGGGTCTTAAGTTCGATTCACACTATTATTATAATAAAAAAAGGTAAAAAAAATTATGATAATAAGAGTGAAATCAAAATAAAATAAAGGGATTTTTACATACAGGATATGAAATTTACATAAAATTATGTATTTCACCGTCAATTCAAAAATATTATCACTATCACATCATATTCATTTAAATTTTACGCATTTCACATATTTCACACCATATTCTTTGATGGTGAACTTCACATTTCTTAATTGGCCTTGATCTTAACTATATTATTAATATATTAATTAAATATTATAAATAAATTAATTTATATAAATAATAATTTAAATATTTATGAATTTATGTATTTTAATTTATTTATCCTATTTAAAATTTTCAATTAGGGTGCCGAATTTAAATTCACATGACTATAATTTTTAATTAAAGTAAGAAAATTGATGTGTTTACAGGAAAAAAATAAAAACATATATTAGAATTTAAATATTAATGAATTTATATATTTTAATTTACATATAATATTATAAAGTATATGAAATATGTGAAAAGCGTAAAATTTAAATGAATATGGTGTGATAGTGGTAATATTTACGAATTGATGGTGATATGCGTAATTTTATATAAATTTTATGTCCTGTACGTAAAAATTCCTAAAATTAAAATAATATAATAGTGAAATCAAATTAAGTGGGAATTTTCAATAAAAAAAAATTGGCCACCAATTCGTCAAGGAGGGACTTCTTTTATTGCCTTTCTCTCCAAGCTTTTGCCGCATCCCTTCTTTGACTTCATTATTATAATATGTTCTAAAATCAAATTGAATATATATCCCAATGTCTTTTTTTAAATAATATTCTATGAATATTTTTAATTAGCAAAAAAAATCCAAAAGTAATAAATCAAAAAAGGGGCATTTACATACATACCCCTTAAATCATCTTGAATTACATATTAAACCCCTAATTTTTTAATTTTATAACATAACCCCCTAAATTATTAAAAAATAAAAACTAGTAGATTACATGTATTTGAAAATATATTTATAATATTTGTATATACATATTATTGATAATAAACATCCAAATAATTATAAATCAGCAAAAAATATACTTTAAAAATCTTGAGAAAAAACTAAATATGTTATTTTTGGATGATTTAGGAGGTTAAGTTGTAAAATTAAAAAATAAAGGGTTTAATATACAATTCAAGATGATTTAAGGGGTATGTATGTAATTCTCTCATCAAAAAAATTAGGAAAAAAATATGAATTTGTGAGGAAGTATCAATAGATTTAAAAGTTTATGTTTCTTAAATCATCATATTTGTTTTGCACATTTTGAGGTATAGTGGTCATTTTAATTACACATCTTAATGGATAAAATAATAATTTTACTTCTAATTATTTGATAATTTATAGAGATCTTATTAAAAAATTTAAAAACGTAAACAAGTGAGTTTCCTAAAAAAATTATTTTAATATAACAAAACATAATTGTAGAGAAATGCCTTTTAGCCGTGACAAATCATCTAAAACTTCTAAGATTTTTATATAATAATGACGTAAATGAAAAAAAACTGTCCAAAATAGGATTGAATAAGATGATGAATAAAGCGGAGCAAAGACAATAACTTTTACATGAAGACTCGAGTATCTAGCTAAAAATCTATGACAGTTTTAATGATTTAAATCTACTAATCAAATGAGACCTTTATAAAGCTTAGAGGTCTCCGAGTTGAGACTAAAAAAAGAATTAAGTACAAGGGGGGGGGAGAGAGAGAGAGAGAGAGAGAGAGAGAGAGAGAGAGAGAGAGAGGAGCCTCTCAGTTCATCTTTTTCTCTTTCATTTATAGTTTGGAGAGGAGAAAATATAATAAGTATAGTCTATTAAGTTTGATCATGTCTAAAATCACTCATGAGAGATTTGAGAAGATCTGACTCATACTTATTAAATCTTTAAGAAAACTTATGACACTTTTCTGGATATCCCAAGATCTCATATCAGGAGTCGTCGACCTATCAGAGTAAAGATACTCTATGGAAGTTGTTAAAAAAAATGATTAGAGAAGAGCTGTTCGACTAGACATGTTAGAAAAAAGACTACTCCTTACGGAATTAATGTCAGCTCATCAAAGTAGAGCAATTTTTTGAAAGCTATCAGAGAAAATCTATTAGAAGAGAGTTGCTCGATCAGAGGTGTTAAAAAAAAGGCTACTCTTTGTAGAATCATCAGCTCGTTAGAGTATAACTGTTTCTTGGAAACTATTAAAGAACAACTATTTAAGGAGAGCTGATTGACCAAAAGTGTTAGAGAAGAGGTTCTAATAAATGGTATCACATTAACAAAAAAAATGGCTTTGCCTGTAAATTAATTGTGTCATGAACTTCTTAGTTAGCTTTAAAATACATGATTTTATATTTATTTTAGGGATAATTTCATTCAGACTTTTGAAATATATGCAGATTCCATGCAGTTATGCTACAAAAACAAAAACTTACCATCTTTGTTCCTTCTACACAAAAAATTTTCCTCATAAATCATTAATTTTTAATGGATTTTGTTAAATGCGATCATTAAGGCTCTATTTGTTTGAAAGTTAAAAATTAACCTGCTTTAATTTTAAATAAGTATATCATATCACACATGAAATTTAATATTAAAAATTAACTTTATTTCACATCATACATACATTACTAAAATAATAACTAACTTATATCACATTATTCACATATCCCAATATAATAACTAACTTTTATATCACATCCATCATATATTCCAATATAATAACTAACTTTATTTCATATTATTCACAACTTTTAATGAAAATATATCTCTATCTAAATTTAATTTTAACATTATTAATTAAATTTTATAAACAGATAGACCTTAATTAAATTATCGTTTTAAAGAAATTAAAAATACATATTTAAGCATACTAAAAATATTTAAATATTTTTAATTGCTATTCTAAACTCTACTTATAATTTTTTCTATATTTTAATTTTTAATATTTAAATTTATATTTTAAATATTTTAAAATAACAACTTAACAATCAAATTTAACCAAATTTGTCAAAAAAAAATCTACATGAAAAAAATATTTTTAGCAGGAAAGACCTAAACAATATCTACATAAAATCATGAACTACACCTTACTTTTAATTTTAGATTCAATTATATTCAAAGCACTTTGTCTATAAATATAAATGAGTGAATAACACAAATTATTATTTATGAACTTAACTATAAATTAATTAAGATTTATCCCCAAAAGTAAATGTTCATTCAACTAAATTTAATGAAGTAAGTATTATTTTTTATAGTAATTAAGATTTTAAGAGAAAAATATGATTAATAGTCTATCCATATGGAATGGTGATCAATAGTTACCAACCTTGTCATGCACATCACTTTAAATATGTGTCACAAAGTTGGCCATCTAAACTCTCTCCTTTGCCACTGCCGTGTAAATAAGATGCTCATTTATTTTAGAGATAATTACATGCATGATAATTCATATTATTTTATTTATAATATTTTATATTTATTTTTAAATGATATAATATACATATAAAAATATTTTATTACGTGACATGAGATGTAATATTGACAATATTTTGATGTACACATAAATATTAATGCATAAAATATCATGTATATAAATGCTTCTTTATTTTATTATAAAATAGATTGCTTACTGTTAATGAGATGGAAAGAATTATATTTAACTATGCATTTTAAACGCTTTTAGTTAATTATTTTAGAAATAATTTCGTTTCACAAATCTACGTGGAAATCACATTTTTCTTATAATTCTTATCGGGCGTTTGGTTCATTGTTATCTTGGTGTTATGTTATATAATCTAAATGTCATCTTTTGATTAATTATTTTATAATCTAATAAAAAATTATTTATAGATGTTATTAAACTAAATAATTACTTTCTCTAGATAATATAACATAATATTAAGATAACATTGAACCAAACACCCCCTTAGATTAATCTAATTGATTGCTGCAGCATATCTATTCTAGTTGAATGATATTTAGTATTTAATATCTATAAATTTCAATCTTTTTCTCTCGTGTTTCACGAGTACGCAATTTTGTCGTAGAATGAAATGGGGCATGCATGGAATGGAGAGAAAGAGGAAAGAGAAAAAGGAGAGAGTTATTAGTTGAAAAGAAATTATATTAATATTATATAAATATTTATGTTATTTTTATTTTTTTATTAGATTAAATGTTATTAAAATTTAAAATTTATATAATTAACTTAAAATTTATTAAAACTTAAAACTCAAAATTGGTTTAAGTATTTTGACATAATTAAAATTTTTAGGACATCTATCTAAGAATATGGGATATGAGATTACCCCATTATTTTATTTTATTAATATCCCTTTGTCTACAATGCATTATTTTATTTTATTGACATTATTTTGTCCCCAATTCATTACCGTTTATTTTAGTCATTCTCTCAAACTTATATATATATATATATATATATATATATATATATATATATATATATATATATATATATATATATATATATAAAATGTAAAGTTAAGCATACGTTAAGAAATCAACTATTAGGCAGCTTGAAGGCCACGAAATCCAATTAATTTACACTAATTAATAAAATAACTTTTGGGTTCGAGCGTGAATCTAGACGACGTCTGATAAAGAAAATTATAGTGTTTGTCGTCAATTTTAGATTATAACTAATCGGACGGTCCAAATTCATTTAGACTTGTCAAGTGAAAAAAGAGAAAATAAAGAAAAAGAATATGATAATTAAAAGAAAAAGAAAAAAAACACGATAATTTTACATAAAAATTAAGCTATGGGTTCTTATTAGCTTGAAGAATTCACTAGATAATAGTATTACAAATATTTCTATTTTAAAATTTTTTAAGTAGTTTTAAGAATTTAGGGTCTAGCGCCTTTCCGCCACAATAAATGTAAATATTTGTTTAGATTTGAGTAACTATTGTTCATTGGGAAGCTAAAAATCGCTCATATATGTATCTTCGACGTGTGGTACCTCCCACCAACTCGGGCGGAGGATGCATCTTAACCTGGACTATGAGCTAAGACACCACCTAATTGTCTAAACTTTTTCTAATAATTAGGTGAACAGTCACAAACTCAAATCTACGGATTTTTGTATAATGGTCCCAAAAGTCTGGAACATCATTAGCAGTCCGACGGATGGAAGGTAGCAGCATGCAGAAAAAAAGAGATTTACATCCGAGGTTTAAAATAATATTTTTTTTAGATTAGGACGTGTCTCCAGCCCAAGACTCTGATATTTTCTACCCAATAGGAATGGACGAAGATAGAAGCAAGACTGAGATAGTCCTTTCTTCTAAATTTTATTATCGAAAAAATATCAAAAAGCTTGATTATGACCAATGAAATAGGCAAAATTTTATAAAAAAAAAGCAGAGACCGAAATTGTAGTGTTTTTATAATTTTAGGGACCAAAATAATTTTTTTTTAAAAATTGAGACAGATTTATAACACACTTCAAACCTTAAGGACCCGGATGCAATTTACCCTTAATATTAATGTTGGCAGAATTTCAAATCAGAAGAAATTAATTCTGTATCAAATTTTAATAAAATTGAGTATTTTGGGTTCATAATTGCAATTTGAGATTTTTTTTTTGATGAAATCATAATTTGAGATTATTGAGACTAATTTCAAGTCAATTTAAAATTTAAGTTTGACTCAATTTTAGGAAGATATATTGCATGTCAAAGATGCTCTCCTTTCTTTTTGGTAGTAAATATTGAGTACATCTTTTTATTTTTAATTGCATATGAATTTTATGATCATGTGTAGTGGATCAAAGAACAATTTTTTATGATAATTATAGAACAAATTTCAATTTTTTACATAATATCGACCCTAATAATCTAACAAGACCCAAAAAATTTAGGTGTCCAGACTTTCTTCGGTGTACTGAACATGATTTCATCGCGATTCGCAATAACTGTTATTCTTGTGAATCTTCAGGCCTCGTTTTGTTCGAGGCAAAAATTTTCATCCAACACAAATTTCAATTATAAAAATTAATTTTATTTCATATCTAATACAAATATAAATATTAGGATTTAAATTATTTCACATTTTACACACTTTTTTGTATTAAAATAATATTTTTTATTCAAAAATAAAAAATTCAAACCAAACGAGGCCTTAAAGTGCTCTATGTGGATCACTATTTATAGTAACAGTACGTTCCCTTGTTCGAAGTCACTCTCTGATTTTCTCTTAAACTTTTTATTTATTTACGGAGAATATTCAATATGCTAAAAGATCATGAAAAATAATTAAATGTGGGTGAGGCACCACATGCTGATAAGATGAACAAAAAAAAGATAGACATTTTTTGTGATTAGTATGAATATTTTTCTGGTTTAATACTTTATTATTATATAAAATAAAATATAACAATGCTAAGCTAAAAATATTTATATCAATTAAAAAAAAATCATGTATGCTAACAACAAAATGATTTATACTAAACTAAAGTAAAATTTAACAGTATTAGCGGTCTATTTAGTGTGCTGCCACGTGTGGGCCTCACTCGCCTATGTGGCACACCCCTATTAGCTACTAAACATGTGAGGTGATATCTCCCTCGGATTTAATAGTTTTTTTTATCGTTAGTACACGCACTATTTTTATGTCTCGTGTAAACATGCTTATTGATGTGTTATGATCATAATTTAGTTCTCATGCTATGCATTAAGCTCGAGAATAGCCTTTAAATTTTTTTTTTAAAGATTCCTTTCTGAAGGCTAGTGTTTTAGAGATGTGTATTCGACAAGCTTTTTCGACTGTCTCTATAAGTTAAAATATCAAGCTATTTGATACCCCTATCTTAGTTTTACTTATGCAGCTAAAATAACGCATATTTAAAAGACGATTAAATCATTCTAAAACTAGTGTAGTTAAACTAGTATTCACAAAGATCCATATTTTTTACGAATATTTCTTAATATCACTATTTTCAATAAGCTTCTTTGATCACTATTACTGATCTTACCTTGTGGTAATTTCATGAAAGGATAATCAAAAGTTATGATTTGCTTTAAAATTAAAGTTTTTTTATAACGTATGATTTAAAATATTATTAAAATTTGTATATGATTTGAAATATTATTATTTAATATTGAAATTAGTGTAAAATGTTAATTTAATTTAATATTAAAATTTATGTAAGTTTTTTAATATTATTAATTTTTAATTTTAAAATATGTATAATTTATGCAATAGAATGTTAATTTTTAATTTTAAAATATTCATCAGTACTCATTCCCCCCATAGAGTTCCCTCTCTGCTTTTATTACATTCTATTTTTTAATACAATAAGTAAAAACTATGATATCATGAATTTTCTTAAATATATATGGATTTTTCACATAAAAATTTTCACATAAAAATTTTCACTTCTTTATTTCATTTTCTCCATTTTTTGTGATGAAATTTTCTATAAATAACTTGAAATTTTAATTAGATTATATATAGCTATTTTATTTTTTATCTTCTATACTTTAGAATGGCTGAATATAGGGGTGGCAAAATAGGTCGATGGGTCGGGTTCAAGTCAAACCCGAATCTGACTCGACCCGAATAGCATCAACCATAACCTGACTCATTTATTAAATGGGTCAAAATTCATAACCTGATTCCGACCCGATTAATAAAAGGGTTAGGTTGGCGGGTCGACCCGACCCGTTTATAAATTTTTTTTTATAAATGCCCAACTCGAACTCTACTCGATCAGATTATGCTCAACCTGAATCGTTTAATAAATGGGTCAAAATTCATGACCCATATTCAAAATTTGCGGATTAGGTTCAAGTCAGATTCACGACTCGGATCATATATTACCATCCCTAACTAAACGTGACATGAATCCCAAATCTTTTTATTCATAGTCATAGCAAAAAAAAAATTTATTGTGAGTGAACAAATATATAAAAAAAAATTTGTGATTTTAATTCCTAAATAGAAATTGCTTTAACTTATCATGGTTGTACGTGCCCACACACAGCTAAGATTGGACTTTGGAGAAAATATTGTAGTTGGTGGTTGACAAGCCGTAATGGGCCACGTGTCGCTTTGTCCGCCGACTATCCCGTCCTCCACTGCCACGTGGACGTCGGCGCAGCGACGAGGCCGTTGGTAGTTGGTGGGCAATTCGAAAGGTCAACAGATGGGACAGTTGAGAGGTAGACGGATCACTTCCTCTCCATTATTGTAGGAAAGCACCGACTAAACTATGCTTGACAGTTGGGTTCATTTATTTATCAAAATAAAATGTAGATAAATTCAAAATTTTAAGTTACAACACAAATAATCAGTTCCAAAGATTCGATTACGGTTTCGAAAATTTTGTTTTAATTTCCGTAAACACGAATCTAAAACTCGGCCTTTTTTTTTGGATTCACTCAAAGCTCAAAGTTTCAGCTGTGAGACTTAGATTTTTGAGTGAAAACTTAAAACTTGTAGCAAGTATTTATATTAAAATTATCAAAACTGATATTTTAAAAATAGGCGAAATTACTGAAACTGAAATCAAAATTTAAAACTTCAGTTAAAATACAACAAAATGTCTAATTTTGCTAAAGACGGATCACAATGATCATAAATTTTAAAGTTAACTGCATCCAAGCCCTTCAAGTTGAGAAAGCATTGCAAATTGATCTTAACTTTTAAAAAATTTCTAATTTAATCTCTACTGTTGTAAAAGCGTTGCAATTTTAGTTCCTTTTTTAAAATTTTACCTTTTTTGCTGATCTTGCTTGATAAAAAAATATAAATTTTGTAATTCTTTAACTAATTTGAACTATTTATAAGGACTATTATACTTTTCTATTCTCACAAATTTTTAAAATTTAATTTCTTACACTCTAAAAATTTAAAACCGTAAAATATAAGTATTAATATTTCAAATTATATTCTAAAATACTAAAAAGTTAATAATTAAAAATAATTTTTTAACATAATAGTAAAAAAAATTAATAATTATATCTCAACTAAGATCACCCGATAACTCCTTTATAACCTAAAAAATTTAAATCGAGATTTTGAAAAAACTAAGACCAATTTTCAATGTCATTTTGACCTCAGGATCCTCAATGCAATTTACACTAAATTTTATGTTAAGATAAAACTTTTTATGGATAATTACCTACATGCCACACCATTTAACTTTATTTATGTATTACTCATTCATTCTTAGTTAATTACGCTATGCACACTCAAAATACTATAAAATCTTACATACACACATTTTAACTTATTTCTATTATAATGAGTAATCATAATTTTCCAATAACCTAACCATAGTTAGGTTACAAAAAATTTGAGCCGTTCATCATATTATTTAAATATATTTTGAGTGAAAATACTAAAATCTTGATGTTTAGGTGGTGGCAAATGAAGGAGACATTCACAACGTGAATTGATTTTAGGACAAATCAGCCCTTTAGTGTGGCATTGAGGAAAAAAAAATGTACCATTAAAAGTAAAAATATAATTTTAATGATTTACTACTAAAATATTTTTTTTTCAAATAGATTTTGATTGAGTTTTAACTCAAGTGTGTGAATGTAAGATTTTGTAATATTTTGGTGTGCATAGCGTAATTAACTAAGAATGGATACGTAACGCATAAATAAAACTAAATATTATGACATATAGGTAATTATCCCAACTTTTTAATAGCAAATAGATGATAAATGAAAATAGGAATTTACGTATCAGAAAAGGTATATTATAGCTAGCGGGCATCAAAGGTTTTTTTTTTCGATAGAGGCATCAAAGTTTTTTTTTTAAGTCATATTTTTCTTGATGAGCTAATTGTTTATATTGTTACGAAATATTTGACTACTTAGGTTTTGAGAGTTTTTTAATAAAAAACATCACTTCACAGAATTTTCTTAAATTCAGCATGACCCGAATAACTTAACTTGAACTCATCTTGATTAATAAATGGATCAAATTCAATGACTCGTATCCGACTTGATTAATAAATGAGTTATTTCAACTCGCCAACTTGACCCATTTACAGATTAAATATTTTTAAATAACTAACTCGAACTTAATTTACTCGGCTCGATTACTTTTAACACGAATTTGATTCATTTAATAAATCGGTCAAAATTCTTGACCCATATCAGAATTTTAGGGTCGTTTTCGGACAAGTTTGCGGGCCAAGTAATATATTACCACCCTAATGAAAAATGTGAAAAAATTAATATCAAAGTCATTAAGAAGAAAATTAATATCAAAATCATCAAACCTAATTCAACCCTATGAGGTTTTGGGATTTGTTATTGAGAAAATTCTCTATGTTACTTCTAATTAGGATACACAATTAGCATTGTGTCAAAATAGAATCCAATAAGAGTAACTCAAAAATTTGCATCATACCATTTAAGATAATTTAAACTAGCTATTTAACAAAGAACATCACTTAAACTAAGAAAATTAATTAGGGGGGCGTTTGGTTCAATATTATCTTGATATTATGTTATGTTATCTAGAGAAAGTAATTGTTTGGTTTAATGATATTTATAAATAATCTTCTATTAGATTATAAAATTATTAATCAAAAGATGACATCTAGATTACATAACATAGCACTAAGATAACAACGAAACAAACGCCCCCTAAGTAAACTAAGTATTTAAATAAAAATAATAAAAGGATAATTACCTACATGTCACACAATTTAATTTTATTTATGCCTTACCCATCCATTCTTAATTAATTACACTATGCACACTCAAAATATTACAAAATTTTACACACACACATTTGAGTTAAAACTTAATCAAAATTTATTTGAAAATTATATTTTTACTCTTAATGGTATATATTTTTCTCTTCCTCAATACCACACTAAAGCGCTGATTTATCCTAAAATCAATTCACGTCGCGGATGTCTTCTTCCTTTGCCGCCACCTAAATATTAAGGTTTTACGATTTTCACTCAAAATATATTTAAATATCCTTAAAATAATATGATGAATGACTCAGATTTTTTGTAATTTAATTATAGTTAGGTTATTGAAAAATTATGATTACTCATTATAATAGAAATAAGTTAAAATGTGTGTATGTAAGATTTTATAATATTTTGAGTGTGCATAGCGTAATTAACTAAGAATAGATGAGTAAGGCATAAATAAAACTAAATTATATGACATGTAGGTAATTATCCTAATAATAAATTAAGTTTCTTTCCTTTTTTTTCTTTCTGTATTATGAAATATTTTAAAGATGGGAAACATAAAATTCACTATGAAACATAAAGCTTACAAAAATACACAAACTCAAATGTTAAAATGGATGTTCGAATATTTAAATGTCTGAAAAGAAAGAAAATTTTATGTTTGATAGACCTGATTGCAGATAAACTATAATTAAATTATTAAAACTACCTGTAATTCTCCAATGCATTTAATGTGATTTTTTTTTGAAATAATTTTTAATGTCAAATTTGGTTCTTTTTGGAATAGATACTCGTAAAACGTGTAATTCTTTGTATGAATACTAACATGGAAGAGTAAGGGTTAATATGGGCCTCCTTCAATTGTTTGGGCTTGGGCCTACTGAAGATTCTGTTCATAATTAAAATCTCTATTGGAAATTGAATAAATATCTAATCGAGCTTTTAAAATTATATTCAAAATTATTCTTCAAATTTGATCAAACTAAATATTATGTTGTAGATGATAGTTTAATTAATTTATAGTCCTAAGGATCTTCGTACCTTGAGCTCTCGGCCAATTTTTCGTGCTTGTTGATTCAAATCACTGGTTACTTACCCACGAGTTCAACGAGTCGAAATGGCATCAAAAGTGGTGCCATGTCAAAATCCTTAATTTTTTCATCTCATTTGAAAATTATGATAATAGTATGGTTCGAACCTATGACTTTTTGTTTCTTTGGCGATTCTACATTTCCTATTATTGGTAATTATGGATACAATAAAAAAAAAGAATATGCGTGCCTAGAAGAGAAAGTTCTCGATGATTAGTAGTAATCAAGTAGCTTTTAGCACATGAATTGCCGTCACCAATTTTTAATATTTTAATATCATTAATTATTTTTAATAGGAAAAGGAATAAAATTATTTTAAGGATAAATTACACCTGGGTCACTGAGTTTAGGTAAATTATCATATAAGTTTATGTTTTTAAAATTTTAATATTTGGATCTCTTAGTTTTAATATAATCATTAAATAAGTTATTTTTATTTTTATTTTTAATTTCTATTCTGCCCCTCCCTTTCTCTCATTCCCCCTCTCTCCCCTCTCTTTTTTTGGTGGCACTGCTAGCGACAAAGCAACCTCTCTCTCTCTAATAGTATCGATAGTGATACAGTAGGGGGCGAGAGATGCCTACTAGTAGAGGGGACACCTACCCCCTCCTCTCTCTCTCTCTCTCTCTTCGCTCCTTATTTTTTTTCTTTCTTATTCCACTTACTCTCTCCTATCTCTTTCTCTCTTTAGATTTCTGCGGAGAAAGGAATGGGAGGGGTGGTTAGCCTTTCACCTCTCTCTATCGATAAGAGAGGAAGAGAGAGAGAGAGAGAGAGAGAGAGAGAGAGAGAGAGAGAGAGAGAGAGAGAGAGAGAAGAGAGGGTAGACAGCCCCTTCTACAAGAAAATACTCCTCGCCCTCGCTCTACTGCTAGTGGCCCTATCAGAGAGAGAGAAAAAGGGGGGAGGAGGCGTAGAATAGGAATTTAAATAATTTTAATAATAAAAAATAAAAAAAAAATTCATTTGATGATTATATTAAAACTCAGAGATGCATATAAAATTTTAAAAGTATGAAACTTCGTGATGACATATCATAAACTCAAGAACTCACACGTAATTTATTCTAATTTTAATAGTTTAAAGCTATTTTAATATTAAAATTTTATGAGAAATGAAATTCCATATTTTATTAAAAGATGTTGAATGTTAAATAAAATTAAGTTTAATTTTAAAATTTATGTAAAATATAAAATAAAATTAATATTGTGTGGTGTAAAGTAAATATTAAAAAAAAAAATCAATGAGCGATTTTAGACAAATTTTGAAGTTTTCTGAAAATAAATAGAACACTGCACTAAAATTAGCCATCTGTCCCTTGTACACTGCTGCAATCAGGTTCTTCCCGATTTTCCCCGTCATTTGGCGCCGGCAACGGCGGACAGATCTGCGCCGAGAATCAAATGAATCCGAGCTTCCAATCGTATCCCTTTGTATACCCTAATCCGAAGAGGATGTATCCAAGGAGAGCAGTTATTCCTTTCCTCTTTCTCTTCTCCTTCGCTGCAATCCTTCTCTACTCCTACCACTACCAGTCCTCCGTCCAGTTATCTCATCCGGAAACCCCTAATCGCCTCGCCGGTCATCTTCGCAGGCCTAATCTTTCCCCTCAGGGCTTTACCTTAACCGTCAAAGTTCTCACCTTCAACCGCATTGACTCGCTCCGCCGCTGCCTTCGGTCTCTCGATGCCGCCGACTACGGCAGTGACCTTGTCGATCTGCACGTCCTTGTCGACCATTTTCACGCCACTGCACCTGACAACAGCTCCACCTCCCTGTTCGATAGAAAGCTGGAGGAATCGCGCCGAATTCTTGATCTTGTCGACAGCCTGGAGTGGCGCCACGGCCAGAAGCTCGTGCATTACAGGACGGGGAACGCCGGGCTGCAGTCCCAGTGGCTAGAGGCGTGGTGGCCGGTCTCCGACAATGACTTCGCCTTCATCGTGGAAGATGATCTCGAGGTTTCGCCGCTCTACTACAAGTACCTCAAGGCTCTTATCATGAGATATTACTATGACCGCTCAAACTATAGTCCTTTAATCTACGGAGCCTCCTTGCAGCGGCCGAGGTTTGTTGCTGGTATGGCTTTTCCAATCGATTGGCACTAAGCATTTTCTTTACGCAGCTTATGTTTGGCTTTGTTTGCTGTGAAGTAGGTTTGAGGATTTAGAACATGCTCATGAACGTTTAAATCGATGCTAGAAATGTGATTCATGAATCTTCTCTTTAAATGAAAAAATGCAGTATTATGTTGGAATTGTTCAGGTCGTGTAACTAGTTACTGCTCTTGTGATGCACTCTATTTTGAACGTAGTTAGTGTAAAACTCTATAAGATTAATATAGCTAAGATGGATGAGTTGTTACACTAAATTGGAATGCATAAGAGTTGTTGACTATACCCATAATCGGCCCATATTATCTACTACATGTAAACTTGAGGGGATTCAAGTCATGATGTGATGTCAAAGAGAGAAGGGGAAAGCCAAACATGACTTTAGATATGATTATTCATTTATATGGGGTTGAATGAAGAAGAAAAATACTTGTAATTGACCTCAACTAGCTTGGGAGTGTAGTTTTGTTGTCTTTGTTGTTGTCTGTATTGTTCTTCTCCTTGTCGTTGTTTGATATAAGATGTATGGCAGCAGATGTACCACTTAGCAAATTTATTTTGGTATAAATGGTATTCAATATGGATGTTGTTGTGTTCCTTAGAGGTGTTTTTCACCTTCTATTGAGCTTCACCGACACCCTGAAATGTGTGATCTTAAATATTCAAATAACGCATTTCATCTTGTAAAAGGACTGTTCTACATAATTCTTGGATTTACTGCTTCAGATCTTGACATAATCTTAGCAATGATCATTTAGAAAAGAACAACACTCGAATATTGAAAATGTTTCTAGCTGTTTCTGAAACGCACTGATATGATTTGAGATCTCGATTTTGTTTTCCCCAGTTGTCTCCTGTTAAGTGATTCTTTCCAACGGGTAATGCAGATTTGGAGCTCTCGTTAGTGAAATATTTTTAGTCTAAGTCTTCAGATTATTGCAACATTGAATCATTGTCCTTATTAACATGATAATGATCATTTTATTCAACACCAGCTCTTACCATTTACATGTGTTGTGCTTTAACAGGCAAACATGGCAACAAGGTTCAAGTGGATAATGACACACATCTGTTCTTATATCAGATGGTGGGCACGTGGGGCCAACTTCTCTTTCCAAGGCCATGGAAAGAATTTCGTTTGTGGTATGATGCTCACAAAGCCAAGGGCTTAAAACCAATTTTGCAAGGCATGGTAATTTAGTTTTCTGTTGTACAGGCCTGAAAAGATTTAATATGTAAGGAAGAAAATTTCCTACTTTTTTCGCCCATTGTTTCAAGTGGTCATTCAAATGATGAAAAATTAAACAGTCTTGTTAAGCTCAATATCTAGAATTTATAGTGTTATAGGTTGTTAGCTCATGCAACTTTTCTTGATTGAAGAACATCAATTTACATGCTAACATTATTTGCAGGTGACAACTGGATGGTACAGAAAAATAGGGGAAAGGATATGGACACCGTGGTTCATCAAATTTATACATGTTAAAGGATACTTTAACATCTATACTAACTTTCTGGATGAAAGGGCTCTCAGTATATCATACAGGGATGCAGGTGTCAACTATGGCAAGACAGCTGGACCTGATTCAAAATTGCTTGTAGAAAAGCCCCAAGATTTTAATATTTGGGACATGCAACCTCTGAAAATTTTGAAATGGTATGATTTTTGCTTTAGAGAGGTTGTCCCTGGCAGAATTGTTAAAAGCTATGATGAACTCGGACTTGTTCTTAACATTCTACAGAAGCAGAATACCATCATAATTGTGAGCTTGTACACAACTACAGAGAAGCTAGCAAAAAATTTACTTTGTCATCTTGAGAGGCTGAATATACAAAATGTAATATTTATTGGTGGGAGGTTCATAGATTATTTCGCCCAAAGAGGATATGCAGCCATTGATTCAGACAAGTTGATAAAGAGCATTGAAGCTTACAAATTTATTAATTCTGAACTCTCCCGAACTGATATCATGAAGGAGATGTTGGCAAAAGCCTGTGTTATAAAAAGATCAATAGAATTAGGGTATAATTCCTGGGTGGTTGCCGGAGATATCATTCCTCTCACCCACTTCTCTGAAATTTCAGATCCTGCCTGCTGTTTCTATGTTGCCAAAAAATTTGAAATGATGTTTATGAAGAATTGTAAATCCTCTGTAAATAACTGGAAGAATGATTTTCTCTCTAAGGTTGTACAAGCTGCAGAATCTTTGATGGACAAGCCGCTCCCGCAGGATAACAAACATTTTGTATATTTTGCTAGAGAAGTACTGGAAACTGCTGGCATTCCTGAGATGTGCATCTTCGAAGAGTCGAAAATTGGTGCAAAACTCAGTGCTGAAGTTGTCAATAAAACATTCCCTAACAGCGCTAAGATGATTTTATTGCCTAGGAACATGGATCTGGATTCAACAGAGAGGGAGCTCAGCAGCATAGATATGTGGCTGATCGATGGTGACCTCTCTTGTGTATCTGTTGTGTGCCACCAACAATAGTTTTGAGGTGAGCATAATTGTGATGTCTTAGTAATTGTCTGTTCATGTTCTTACACTTATGTTCCCGATTTTATTTACAGGCTCATGCACCAGTAAACTTTTCAGAACTTAGAAATTCGGTTGCTTTAATCTCCTCCATCGTGTTAAAATCCATGATTAGCAGACTGGCTGTCAATGGCTACTGTTCCACTTGTGAGTCATTTTTTCAAGGAAATTTATAGTGGCTTATTTTTTGTATTATTTGTCATGCATAATGTATGAAATTGAGCATGAAATAGTTCATAGGTTTTTGAGAAGTAGAGGTCCTGAATGAACTAGGTTTAAATTATAGATACATGAACCAGCTCTCTGTATTTTTATAATTTTTAATCTGTAATAATTTGTATGTAAGCTATAAGAATGACTATTATTTGAGGCACGACTAATATAGTGAAAAATCTTGAACTGCAGATACAGCATGCGTGGTTCTAGTTCAGGTTGTTGTAGTGGAGAAATAGTACCATCAGGTGAATAGCTTCCAACGTTAACAATGCATTTTTTTTTTAATTTGTACCTAGAGGAAGTGTATTGCAAAGTTGAAATTAATTTTTACATTTCAAATGAGTTTCAAATTTCAATCAATTTCTCTGGCATCAAATTTTTTTTCATGTTTATACATTTTCCGGACAAAATGAAAATGCTTGAAGTTCAAACTTAAATGTTGCCAATGGCTGCAACATGTTTAAGAGAAAACATGTTGTGGATTTTAGAACATATGTTTCACATTTGTTATGGTTCATCTTAATTTTTTTTTCAGAAATTGCATATGTATATATATATTTTTTCGGAGTATAGGTTGTATGGCCATACAACTAACGTGTTAATTAAGGGATAAAGTGAGTACATTCGAAAAGGAGGCCATGAAATCAAATCTCATCTGGAATATATATATATATATATATATATATATATATATATATATATATATATATAATAGCCAAAATACTATCTATTCTTTTTCATGACTTGCTAGATGTTTGCAACTGTCCAATTTTCATCATGTTTAATGTTTGGACCAAACATTAAACTCATCTTTGCTTATCTTTAAATTGTAGGCTTAACTTCAAACATATATGAGCTTTAAGCCAGAGATAGTCATGGTTAAATCTGGTTTCAAAGAGATGTCAATCTTACAAAAGTTTGAAGTGATTGAACTTCATCAAAGTGATCTTCTTCCTCATGCCCCATCATTTGTTCCCCCACAGAAAAGACCTTTGGCCTGCTACTACTCTCTATCCAGCTGCAAGCTGGGTTCTTCTTTACACTTCTGTTTTTCATTAATTTCCTGACCTTATTTGCCTCATCCCATCTTCCATCCTCAGCATACATGTTTGCCAACAAGATATAGTACCCGCTATGCTCAGGTCTAAGCTGAAACAAGTGATCTGCCGCCCACCTCCCCAACTCAATATTCCTATGAACACGACAAGCCCCAAGCATTGCCCCCCAAACGTTGAAATCTGCTTCAAATGGCATTTTTTTAATAAAATCAGCGGCCTCATCCATTAAGCCAGCTCTGCCTAGAAGATCCACCATGCAAGCACAGTGCATTTGCGTCAAATTAATGTTTTTGGTTAACAACAACTGACCGAAATACCTCTTTCCCCGCTCGATTAGCCCACCATGGCTGCATATGGATAATGCAGCCACATACGAGACATGATCGTATTCAACATCCTCATAAATCATCGAATCAAATAAATCTAAACCAGCTTCCAGTTCTCCTTGCATACCATAACCCATTATCATGGAGTTCCATGAAGCCGCATCTTTGTTCTGAATTCTATCAAAAATCCTCCTCCCAAAATCTATCCTCCCACAGCGATTGTACATATCCACTATAGAATTGCCCACAAAGAGTTGATTGTCAAGCAGTTTCCTGACTGTCTTGCAGTGAACTTCCCTTCCCTGCTTGAGTGCAGGGAAATTGGCACATGCTGAGAGGACTCCCATGAAGGAAACTGCATCATACTTGAATCCCACATCTCCCATTTCCCGGAACAGGAGCAAAGCTTCTAAGCACAAAGTGCTCTGAGAATAACCTATTATTAACGTATTGTATGAAATTTCATCTCTCAAAGATATGCTGAAAAGATTTCTAGCAAGGTCCAGTCGCCCGCATTTGGCATACATGTCAGTCAGAGCGTTCGTGATGAACAAATCAAGATTATATCCCTTTTGGATTGATTTGGCATGAATCTCCCTTCCCTTCTCGAGAGAAGCGATTCTGGAACAAGCCGGAAGCACACTCGTGAAGGTCACAGCATTGGGAGATTGCCCAAAGAGCTGCATTTCACGAACTAATCTGATTGCTTTCAGCTCATCTCCATTCTCTGCACAGTTCGCTATCATGGCATTCCAGGATACAACATTCTTATCCTTTATCCTGTCGAAAACAACTGATCCCTTGTTCAAAGATCCACACTTTGCATACATGTCCACTAGCGAATTCACCACAAAAATATCAGAATCCATCCCATTCTTCATGCAATATCCATGAACTTCTTTCCCAATGTGAGAAAGCTCTGAAGTTAATGAAGGCAACAGGCTAACTACTGTTATTGCATTAGGCTCTACCTCACTGTACACCATATCTCTAAACATCTCCAAGGCCTCTGCAGAACAGCCAGACTGAACAAGAATCCCAATTATAGAGTTCCAAGAAGCATCATTCTTATTCATAATACTATAAAAAACCTTCACTGAACTCTCTGTATCTCCACATTTTCCATGCATTCCGATGAGAGCATTTCCTACTGTAACCTGTGAATCCAGCCCAGCCTTAATGGCGCAGCCATGTACGCACGAACCAAAGAACTTGGCTTGTAGTTCTCCAGATGCTGGCAGAACGCTGATCAGACTAACTGAATTAACTGGTAAGCCTTCCCTTACCAATTCAGAGAAGCAGTTCATGGAATCTTGGCGCATTTCGTTGAGCGAGAAGACCGAAATCATTGAATTCCATGAGATGACATCTCTTGTGGGCATTTCGTCGAACACCTTCCAGGCATCTCCAGGATCCCTGCACGCACCATAGAAGGACAAGAGCGTGTTGCCTACGAAGATATCGGAGGCGAAACCCAGTTTGACAACAGCGCTGTGGAGCTCTCTGCCCTTGCAGCCGGTGGAGTAATCGTGAGGGGTGGCTCCGGCGGCGGAGCAGGCGGAGAGGGCGAAGGGAAAGGTTCTGTCGTCCGGGGAGATTGAGTTCTGAATCATGGAGTTGTAGAAGGAAAGGGCCTGTAGATGAAGGCCGGAGCGGGATAGAGCGCGGACGAGGGCGTTCCAGAGGAATGCGCCGCGGAGCTTGAGGGGGCTAAGTTCGAACAGGCGGAGAGACGAGGATGGATCGCCGAAGGTGGAATAGGCGATAAGGAGGGCGGCGCAGGTGGGGAGATCGCGGTCGAGAAGGCCAGCGGCGGCGGCATGGGCGTGGGTTTGCTGGGACTGGGCGAGGGACTGAGCGCGGAGGATGAGGTCGTGGACGGAGAAGAACGGATGACATGAGCGCTTAGCGGCCGCCAGCGCATGGTTGAGGGGCATAAAAGGGTAGCCGGCGGCGGCGACCTGAAAGAGATCCAATTAAACAGACAACAGACTTTCACCGTGGCTGTTGGAGAGTAGACTGTGTCGACCATGGGCTTACTGCATTAGTAGTAGAAAACTGAGTCAGGTCATGACCCGATTTATTCCGAGTTTTGATCCAATTAAATTCTAAAAAGATCTTTTTCTTTGATCCGCTAATCAGTCTCGTTTATAAATGAATGAGTCGAATTTGAGTCACTAATAACCTGACTCATTTAAAACTTGATCTGCTCATATTATCTAATTTTTAATTTATACAAATACATGATATGATTAATAATTTTTTTGTGTGAAAATTTAAAATGAGAGCGTCACTATGATTGAATAATGGAGAATTCTTAGCAAATTACAGTGTATAATTCTATTTTTTTATGGTTCACAATTTCAGATTTCTATATATCTATCTATATATAAAAAGTCTGAATGTCTGTCTAAAGATTTTGTCCTATATGCATGTTAAAAATTGATTTATCTTTAATGCCAGTTATATAGATAGATATGAGTATCCGAGCAAATAATCGGAGTTCCTCGTATTCATGCAATGCTTCCCCACGTTCATGCAATGTGCCACGTATTACCGTGTCATCTCTAATGGCCACTCACATCGTCGCCTCCCCCTTCCGCGCCCATGCCGCCTGTGCCCTCCCTCGGTTGCTCCTTCCCCTTCTCCGTCGTCCGCGCCCTTGCCGCCTGCGCCCTACCTCGGTCGCTCCTTCCCCTCCTCCGCCGTCCGCGCCCTTGTCGCCTGGGGTAGGCCTGCACCATCCTTGCCGGCTCCTCCGCCGTCCGCGCCCTTGCCGTCTGCGCGCTACCTCGGTCGCTCCTTCCCCTCCTCCGTCGTCCGCCTTCCACGTGCAGTTGGCTCTGGTGAAAATAAGGTATGTGTGCCCTGACTTGTCACTGTCCCGCCCTCGCCCGTCGATCGCCGTCTCTGGCACAGCAAACGCTCCACAGAACCGCCAACACCGCCTCTGTCCCCTCATTCCCGACCTTCATCATCCTCCCCATCACCGCCGCCACGCACCTTTCTGCGTCCCTGCATATCGCCGCCCTCCCCTCGCCGCATTCCGCCGCCGCCTCCATAGCCCGCATCGCCATCTCCGTCGTCGTCGCCGGCAGCTCCGCTGCCTCCCTTCCCAGCACCTCCGCCGCCTCCCTTCCCAGCACCTCCGCCAGCCGCACGACCCCTCCCGCTTTCACCATCTCTGCTCTAACCCTCTTTCCCATCAGTAAGGACGAAGATGATGATGAATTCGACAAATCTCCTCCGATCATTGCCATTAAACATCTCAATCCGGCTTCCATCGCCTGTGAATCCCTTTCCCCGATCAATCGAACCAGTTCTATCACCACGTCCGGCTTCTCCAAAACGACATTCCTCGTCGGATCAAAAATAGGGATTTTTTCTCTGCCATAAATAATTGATTCTTTATTTACATTGCAAGGAGTTCCAAGCGTACATTATTCTCTGTATGCTTAATGGTTAATATGCCTTTGTACTACATGATGGAAAAGCACGTATTGACATAGCTAGCTCTGCTACTGTGATTGTTTCCTTGGTTATTTCATTACTTTTATTAGTTATTCATGATGTTATGATTGCCCACGGACGTATTATTTCAGAGGGGGGGGGGGGTCAAATAAGATATATCATCAGAGAAAATCAGAGACAAATCTGAGAACTATTGTCCAAGTTATAAAATTTATACTTTACAAAATATTATTTTATAGAGCACTCAAAAATGGTACACAGACAAGAGCAGAGTAGATACAGCAAGCTTCCAGAAGAGAAGAAGGCAATCATTCGAGAACAAAATAGAAATGCATATCACGTAAGGAAGTTGAGAAGTTGTACCATAAATGTGAGACAACAAACACAACGTATGTATTATAATCTTTATTTCGAAAAATTTATTGGAATATAATAAGATCTGAAAAACATACACAAATTGATTTGATGATTCTGTTATTAATTAGGCTGCTTAACTGAAGATGTTCGATTGACTTCAGATGAAACTGCAATGATAATTGAATTAACAGAAAAGTCAAATCTCAACAAATCTTGTACGAATGTTGATGCGTCACATAATGTGGTTCGTGACGAATCTCACGATATAAATAATTATACTGAAAAAAAAAGGTAATGTGATGAATTAATAAAAAGCATTTCATTTCTTGTGATGAATTAATTAAAAGAATTTTATTTTCAACTAACAATTAATTAATCTTTTTCTTTTTGTAGCTAATAATTCCGTTAAAACATACCTTTGTGATCACTTACCATCTCATCAAACTCCATTATCTCTGCCAACTACGTATCTACATTGCCAAGCTCTTAAATTTGCATATGAACCTTAGACATTCTGTTGCCAGGATGGACAGATTAAATTAGTCACTGCTGAGATTCCAGATGAGTTCTACAGCTTATACGATTGGAGCAACATTCGCACATCAGAATTTAGACGACATATTCGCTCATACAATAATGTCTTTGCATTTACATCTTTTGGTGTTAAATATGACAAGAATTTGGCAAAAAACTTATCAGGAGTTTACACGTTCAGAGCAGGGTTTTCAGAACAGGACCGGACCGGCCGGTTCGACCGGTTCAACCGGGAACCGGCCCAAGGTCCGGTCTGGTTCAATATTAGAACCGAAATCAAGAAAAAATCGGATTGGACCGGTAAAAACCGGGTTGAACCGGTAAAAACCGGTCCAACCGCCAAACCGGACAAACCAGAATTATTATGAGCTTCTTATTTTATTTTTATACATTAATATTTGAGCATTATTATTTTAATATGGATACTATATTTTGAATAATAATTATTTTATATAATGAATGTTTAGTTAATTTATTATTTTTTTATCATGAATTTATTTCGAATTGTTATAAAAGAGACAAAGTATTTTGAATGACAAATTGACAAGAAAAGTAATTATATTCGTTTTGTTTTGTAATTTTTAATTTTTTATACATTTCTTGTAGTAGTAAATTTTTTAAATTAGTTGTACTATTTTTGTTTAAAATATTTTTTATCATATTTTAAAAATTAATCTCACATTTAGAAAATTTATATTTAATTATAATGTTATTATTATTAAGTCATCCGGTTGAACCACGGTTCAACCGGTTGAACCGATAAAACCATGAACCGGTCGATTGACCGGTTTGATCTTCGGTCCGGTTCTGAAAACCTTGGTTCAGAGTATAAGGACAAGTCTATCATTCAATTGAAACTAATGTAGACTTAATCAACAAAATGTCTACACTGCAACTTTATTTCTACGACACGGAAAATAAAATTAGCAATCGAGCACGTAGGAACTCGCATTTGAATGAAGAAATGATATCAATATTGATTCGCTTATTGGCAAATAATCCGTATAGCATCTTCTTTCGAAGTTTAAAAGATGTTGAAACAAAGGAAGAAAAGAAAATTATTCTTCGAACACATTTTGGATTAGATCAACGAGTTTTTAATACTCCTACAAGCAATCAGGTTGCTGGAATACTATTTGAACAAACAAGTGATCCTCCAACAGAAGGTCCTCATATAGTTATATAAAATTTATCAGGGCAATCTTATAGAATTCAACATTATTATGGATGTTATGATCCATTATAATATCCTCTTTTGTTTCCTAATGGTGAAATGGGATGGCATCAGAGTATATTAAAGTTCGATGCAAGCAATGCAAATACATTGAACAGAATGCAGAACAAAAGGAAACATTCTTTTCTAACAGCTGAAGAGATTTACACATTTTAATTTATTTCTATTATAATGAGTAATCATAATTTTTCAATAATCTAACTATAGTTAGATTACAAAAAATCTAAGCCGTTCATCATATTATTTTAAAAATATTTAAATATATTTTGAGTGAAAAATCCTAAAACCTTAATATTTAGATGACAGCAAAGAAAAGAAATATCCGCGACGTGAATTGATTTTAGGATAAATCAGCGCTTTAGTGTGGTATCGAGGAAGAGAAAAATATGTACCATTAAAAATAAAAATATATTTTTAATGATTTACTAACAGAATATTTTTTTTCAAACAGATTTTGATTAAGTTTTAACTCAAATGTGTGTATGTAAAATTTTTTAATGTTTTGAGTGTGCATAGCGCAATTAATCAAGAATGGATGGGTAAGGCATAAATAAACTAAATTGTGTGGCATGTAGGTAATTATCCCTAAAATAAATTTCTATCACATTAAATTTAAATATTTTTTTTTATCCAAAAAAAAAATTCGAATCAAACGAGGCCATAATGATAAATAAAATGAAATGTAGCTTGTAGCTTAAAGGTTACATTATAAAATAAAGCATTTACATTGATGTATGATGCGATCACAATAGATTTCAAAAATGAATTACTTTGATAGATGTTTTGCATCTAGCTCTGATGTGGGTAGACCAGAGGCAGAAATGCAAAATGTGTTAAAAAGGGGTATCACAAAATAATTCAACAAAAATTATAGATTTTTCTAAATAATTATCCCTAATTTTTCATGGAAAAAATCATCATTGGCTACCCGATTCAGTAAAGCCGAATAGCCCTGCGACTCGGCCGAGTTGAATAGCCGAGTTTACGTGGCTCGGCCGAGTCGAGTGGCCGAGTCAGCCAGATTCGGAGCGTGACTCGCCGAGTCGAGTGGCCGAGTCACGCGACTCGGCGTCGAGACTCGCTGAGTTTAGTGACCGAGTCAGCCAACTCGGAGCTGCAACTCACTGAGTCTTGTGACCGAGTCAGCCAACTCGAAGCTGCGACTCACTGAGTCTTGTGACCGAGTCCGCCAACTCGGAGCAGTGACTCACTGAGTCTTGTGACCGAGTCAGCCAACTCGGAGCCGCGACTCACTGAGTCTTGTGACCGAGTCAGTCCGACTCGGCGACCCGACTCGGCGAGTCGAGTGACCGAGTTAGCCGACTCGGCATCGCGACTCGGCGAGTCGATTGTCCGAGTCAGTCCGACTCGGCGACGCGACTCGCCGAGTCGATTACCGAGTCAGGCTTATTTCTGAGCTGAGTTTTGCCCAGAATTTGAACAAACCTCATGCTCCCAGGTGGGGCATTTTAGGCAGAGTATAAACATACCTATACTGTGATATTTCACATTTTTTATTTTTATATGAATTTTTTAAAAAAAATATATGAAAAAATTTTAATTTCGCAATATTTAAATATTTTTATCCAGTCCGGTGGTATAGTTATCAATTCATATTCTAGCAAAAAAAAAATTCTAAATAAATATATAGCACGAAAATGTATGTATGTACAAAATTACTTGTAGTTAATTTTTGGGGCAAATTGCCTAAATTAATCTCAATCTTTAAAAATTTTGATTTAAGTCTCTACTGAATTAATAGAAGTATCATCATTTAACCTCAATTAAAGTTAGAGATAATTAATTTTTAGTTTTTTATAATTTTTAAATGTTAATATTTATACATTTATAATTTCAATTTTTTTAAAACAGTGGAGCTAAGAAGAAGATGATTAAATTTTTAAAATTTTTATTATTTTTTTTTAAAAAGCGAGGATAAAGGAGTTTATGATTAATTCTAATAATACATAGATAATTCAAACTAATTAAACTTTTCATTTATTTATCAAGAATCGGCCCGCAAAAAAAGAAAGATTTAAAAAAAGATTAAAATTGGCAATAGTTTTTATAAACTTTAAGATATTAAATCAAATTTTTTAAAAATTAATCAATTTAAAATGCATTTCTAAACTCGAAACCTAGATGCAATATTACTAGATTTCTTTTAAAGACTACAATTAAGCAATAGTACTACCAACATGAGAATATTGAAAAGAAATGAGGTACCAGATTACAAATTATTATATCAAGAGGATGTATGACTAATAATTTTAGGAGGAATAACTTTGATATATAAATTAAAATAAAAAACTCAAACATCCTTTGAACATTATAATGATTCTTTCATCCATGGTTACTTTTTTGGGTCAATTTTATTAAAAAAAGGGATAATTACATCCAAGTTTCTGAGTTTAAGGCTTAATAATGTACAAATCTACATTTTCAAAATTATAATATCGGGTCCCTGAGTTTTTAATAAAATACCAAATGAATTTTTTTTATTATTAATTTTTTTTAAAATTACCATTATGTTCCCTGCCTCTCTCTCCTCTCCTTTCTCTCTCCTGTCAATCCCTGCGCGCGCGAGGGATGGCCGCGGCCGTCGGCGGGTCGTACGCCCAGAGCGAGGCCGCCGTCCCTCGCGTGCGCAAGGGCTGTCGGCCCGGGCTTCGCGCTTGGTGTGTGACCTGCCGACGTCCGCGATCGTCCCTCGCGCCTGCGAGCGCCGCCGGTCACGGCCTCGCGTGAGGCGTGCAACCTGCCGATGGCCGCGCCGTCCCTCGCGCACTCGAAGGCCGTGCGGAGAGTGTGACCTGCAGATGCCGCGCCCTTGTATATATGTAATGCTCTGGATAAAAAAAATAAATATATATTCTCTCATATTATATTAACAATGTAAATTCAAAACATATGATGTTTTTTTTTTTTTGGTCTAATTTCATTTTCAGAAAAACACTTCAAGAGCCTTTTTGGTGTGGGAATTAAAATCAGGATAAAAAAAATACTAGATTAAAAAACAATAATAATAATAATAATAATAATAATAAATAAATAAACTTTTTAATTATTTTATATAAATTTTAATATAAAAAATATTATTTTATTTTACATATTCAATAATTTTCAATAAAAATATCAACTTTATTTTACATCCTACACCAAAATATTAGATATCCTGATTTTAGTTTTCGCGTCAAACAGGACTTTTAAGTAGCAAAATTTATTGAAATAAATCAAATTTAAAAACTTGAGTTTTAACTCGAGAGAATTTGAATCAAGCGCTGATGCAAATTATCATTATTCATATTTATATGTATCATTCATTTGAAAGTTTAAGTTTTAAAAGAGCTGAATATTATTATATTTATGTTTGTTTATTTAGAAGTCTAACTTTTTAAAATGATATTGAAACTTATTCGTTGAACTTAGATTAATGAATGAGTTCTTATTGAGTCGAGCGTCAAGCTTCTATTTGAAAGCTTGATTCATTTATAGCTTCGATCTCTCTATTAAGTAAAATCTCGACTAAATTTATACGCCCAAATAATGTAGGAGTCCAATAGACCTGGCAATGGGCGGGCCGGGCTTGACATGGGCCGGGCCTAAGCGGGCTTTGACTAAGTCAACTCGGGCTCGGGTCGGGCTTGGCCCGGCTCGCAGGCCTATTTTTATTACCAAGCCCGCCCAATGTGCGGGCCGGGCTACCCACGGGCTTTATTTGGTTTAAAATTATTTTTTGGACGAGAAAAAAAATATTTTTTTTAAGTTTAATATGAAAGAATTTTATTTTTATATTAAAAAATATTTATTTTATAAAATAAAATTGATTCTAATATTCAAATTTGTGTTATATATATAATAAAGTTGAGTTTCGTAGTTAAAAATTTTGTTAGGCCAAAAAATATCTCGATCTTTTATCAAAAAAAAATATCTCGATCCAAATGAAGCCAAAGTCTCCGAAATTTATATCCAAACATAATTTAAGTCTTAGGTATTCTAGCATACCATAATATTGTTATTTAAGCTTTTCATAATTACA
>KZ451883.1:2696171-2708825 GCA_002786265.1 Apostasia shenzhenica | reverse complement strand
GTTTCGGGTAAAATTTGAGTACCCATATCCGTCCCATTAGGGGCGGATCGGGGCGGGTTTATCGGGTACGGGTACAAATTGCCATCCCTATGCAGTTGGCTATTAACATGCTGGAAGGTTGAAGAAGTGTTATTTTAATATTATATTATATTATTTATTTAAATAAATATTTTAATTTAATAATATATATAAAATTTATTTTATAAAATATTGTAAAATTATTACTTAAAATATAACACTTAGATATCAAAAAATTTAAATATCATGATATAATATTAAAAAAAATATTAATTCAAATGCCGCCTCAAAATATTCATTCTATATACCACCAAAGAGCATAAGAATGTTAATAAGACCGCTAAATTTACTCCCGAGTGCTAATTTTTATAGCTCGAGATTTTTACCAATCTAATTTTGAGTAAGTTAGTATATGATTCAGAATAAGTGTACTTAAAATTGAATTAATTAAAAAAAATTATTTCTAAATAGTTATACATATAACTAGCTTCAGTATGTTATATTTTTTTGTAATAATCTCAAAGATGAATTCATTTAAAATGTTATAATTTTTTTTTAACTATTAGGTTAAGATATATGATCATCATAGTTTAAAGTTAATGGAATAAATAAATATATTTATATTTATAATTTTAATTAAAATATTAAAAATTAATTAAAATTTTGATACTAAATACGCTAAATAACTCAGATGGCAATAAATAAAAAAAATATATTTATACTTTGAATTGAATAAAAAAAAAGTAAATTTTCAATTGAATATTGGGACGATAAATCAGATTATTAACAGCCTAGAGATGTTGGAGGTTGTAGCAGTAGCTCGAAGGATTCTTTGTTGTTCACCGGCGGTGACTGCATGCAGGGCCTGTGTCGTGCGCGCAAGGTGGCAACGGATCGGATACGGGTCGAGTTGACTCCGACCCAGATCCAAATCCATATATGCGGATTGGATTATACATCGGATCGGATCATGGTCAATTCATATTTTTTTGGGTCAGAATCGGATCGATTCGGAACTCGGGTTTTCGGATTTAATTTATTTACAATAAAAGTAGTTATTTTTAAGTAATTTTCATAATCAAATTTAAAATAATGTTAAATTTATTAGAAATAAAATAAAAAATATTATATTCTTATGAATTAATTAAAAATTTTAATATAAAAATCAGTATTTATAATATATATACATATATATTGTGAAATATAAACTAAGCATTATAAACTATTTGTAAGAATCTTTTATTAATTAATTATAGTGATGCTCTTTACTTGAGCCTTCCAACAAAAAGATTATTAGACACAATATAACCCTGTATGAACTACAAATTAGATTACATAAACGGATCGGATTTTAAACGGGTCGGGTCAATGGTGATTCATATTCAATCCATTTATTTGTAAAAGGATCGGGTTAGTAAATGGGGCGGATTGACGGGTCAAAAAAAATTCATTTGGAGATTTAATCGGATCGGAACTCGGATCGAATCGGGTTATGATTCAATCCATTGACAGGCCTAGCTTGGTGAGCCAGTCGAGGGTTATGATGTGAATAAGCGTGAGATTGTTGGGCATTTTGGGAACTTCAGGTCTTGCAGCTCCGATTGCCTACTTCGGAGATTCTTCACATTTCAGAAGAAATCCGATGTCACCATGATTCCAGGAAATTATTCGACGTGTCGAGATAATATTATTTAGGGTAAATTGCACAAGGGTCCCTATAGTTAGAATAGCACTGCAAATAAGTCCTATATTTTAAAAAACTTCAATTTGGGTGCGCTGCCGTTTAGTCCCAAGTGAGCTGACGTTTGAAACTTGCTGGCTTTTTACTATTTTACTCTCAAATTTTTTATTCATTCTTCACGTAATTCTAAAGGATTTCGAAATTTTTCTTCATCGCTCTTGAAGATCATTTCGAAGTTCTCCGCCGATCTTCTCCATTGTCTATATTTCTGATATACTTTTTATTTGAGAAGCCAATATTTTAAAAGCTCATCCTAAAAAAAATATAGAAGACAGAATATACACTAAAATATGCTTAAATTAATAAAATATTAAAAATATTATTATCATTACTTTAATAAAAAAAATTGAAATGGGGAGACTGGTCTTTGATGGGAAGCCCTGCATCTGGGATTGAGAAAAAACGCAAAGAAATCATTAAATATGAGTTATAAGAGTATTTTGGTTCATATAAACATGACTAATAGTCAAATTTAACAGTTATTGTCTAATTGGACCATCCTAAAAAGCGATATTTAAACTAAGAGACTAAACAACAGTGCAAATACAAACTCGGGAATTTAAATCCAAGCTTTTCAAAATATGAGACCTATTTACAGCATTATTCTAATCTCAGGAGCCTATGTGCAATTTACTTTATTATTTATTTAATAGCAGCGAATTATTAGATCAATATCTAGAAAATTATTGAATCAGCAAAGTATGATATCCTTAATCCATTAATATTAAATAGCCTTATCACAAAAAATAAATTAAATGACAGTGTGAGTCGATCGCAATTTGAAATTGAATTATTTGATCTCGAGTTGAGTTGAATTAGATTGATTATTTTAAAATAATTTAATACCAATTCAATAAATTTTTATAAATTTATGCCTCTTAATTTTTAAATATATTAGTTAGGCCCTTAAATTTTTTTAATTTTTTAAATTAATTATAATTATTTAATCTAGTCAAATAATATAAAATTAAATTAAATAAGATAATTTTTAGAATTTTGAGTTTATAATTTAGAATTTAAAGTTTTAATTTTAAGATTTAGATTTATAGGCTTTTAGAATTTAGATTTTTGTGTTTATAATTTATTCTTTAGCATTTAAGATTCAATTTTTTTTTAGTTTAGTGTTTAGAATTTAGAAAGAAATTAATATTTATATTTAATGACATTAATTTAAACTAGTACCTAATATTATTGTCCTTCAATAGCATGGCATTCACAAATATAAAATAAAAGATGCCTGATATTATTGTTCTTCAATAGCATAGCGTCCACAAGTATAAAGCCGAAGATGCTTGATATTATTGTAGGTATAATTACAAAGAGGTCTTTGCTTAGTCGGACTGTAATGAAATATTATCTGAAGTAGAGGAAAATCCAACATTTATATCTGCAAGTAATTTTTCAGTTTGAGGTCCCCATTGGAAGTCTAGATTATTATTGCCAGTATTAATTTCAGTCAAATTATCTTCATCATAAATTATGATTCACCCGTTGTTTTAAAATTTATAATTATGTCGTTCTTGATAAACTGTTAATAACTCTAATAAATTTTGCTTCTGTTCATAATCCCATGAATAACCAAAAAATTCTTTCATTACTGATTATCCTTCTGAAGAAAAGCCGCCCTTGTCCTTGATGAGGGCTGCTATTTGAAAATTTGAGGGCTGAATATGTTATTTATGAAGATCTACAAGATTTCTACAAAAATATTTTTTTTAAAAAAGATCGTGAGTTAATTTTTTATAATTAGAACTAATTAAAGTCCTAATAAATTTGTGCGTCATGTATATATATATACACACACATACATACATTCACGTACAATTTACCTTATTATAATATATCAATATATATAATATTTTAAATATATTTTGATAATTTTAATTCAGAATTTTGACAAGAGTCGTAAGACTCAAATATTATTTTAATCTGATTTTCAGCTAAATTTGATTTTGCTCGAAAATTGATTCTAACTTCATATTTTGTTTTATTAAATTAAGTTATAAATACAAATAGATAAATATTTCATATTAAAATTTGCCAATCATGTCTTTTTTATCAATACTTTTATCAAAAAAAAAATTAATACTTTGATCATTGGTGAGAGAATAATTATATCTAAATCGTTTATCATAAAATCAAAATTTTTTATAATTTGATCCCACGTAGCTCTGGCCTTTGAGGATTTAAACCTACAATTAAAATATCGAACACCTTTTTATTTTCATTTGCTTTATCTCTTCGATCACAAGCATAGTAAGAATCTCAAGTTTTTATCGTTTTCATTCACATACTCTTCAATTACAAACTCATTGTACATATAATCTTGTAAATTAGAATATATATAATTAAAAAGTATATTTTGAAAATTCTAAGCATATTTTTTGTAAATATATGAACAGTGAACACATCTATCTAATAAATGAATGAATACTCATAATATATATTTACATATTTAAAATCTCATAAATGTACTTTAAAAACTATAATACCATATGTGAGGGTTAATAGCAATTAAATTCCATTAGCTTAGGTCTATGTGTAATTAAATTCAAGTAGTTTTCAAATTAAATAAATTGATCATTTAATTTAATATAACGTGCAAATAAGACTATTAATATTAATAAAAATACTCAATTATGATTACTTTATGTTGTGTATTTAAGTTCCCATATAAAATTTATACATGCATGTATCCATTTCAATTAGGTCATGAGGAGAGTGTTTTAAAATTTCTTTATATATTAGGTGACTTTAATTACATAATTAAATTGTTGATATCCCTCTTTATGATTAATGAAAAAGATATATAAAGAGCTTAAAAATTAATCCTACAATTATGTTAAAAAGGCTCATTAACATTTCGACTAGATCTAAGAATAAAAAGGATCTGCTGTTAAGAAAAGTGATCTCGAGAAAATATATGATATTATCGTCGAAGAAAAGAGTATTTTGAAAAAAAGGTGTCTAAATCTAGAAAAGATATATTTCTAAACGATACAAAAAATAAAAAGATTGAGTGGTCACATTAGTATATATACTATCAAGTTTTTATGCAAGAGTTGCCACAAGGAGATAGTGATGCGTAGTTATTCTTGAAAATTCAAATAAAAGTCGTTGCGTAACTGTATGGTATATAATTAATCAAAGATGAATAGCAAATGTGAGAATATTATTACAGTGAAGTTTATGTACTAAAATAACATAATGCGAACTGTCATTGATGTTGATATCCAATGATGAAAAACCAACAATCCAAATACGATTTAAGCTTTCCAAAAACTATAACAAAAGTGTGGAGCTTCTCCTAGCCTAGTGGGAGGTAGCTTGTCTGAAATTAGGGTGTCTCAGGTTTGAATTCATATTATCATAGTTTTCAATTAGGATAAGAGAATTTGTAATATTTAGAGGAAAAAGAATAAAAAAAAACTATAACAAAAGTGTAAAATAGAGTATAATAGTTTTACTATATTATCTATCTACATTTAGTTAGGTTTAGGTAAATAAACTTAAATATATGTTTAAATTTTCTATTTCTATTCCAATTATAAGAAGTGATTTCTTATATTTGTACTATTCTGAGTTTTTTTATCATATAAAAGTTATTAACATCAATTAGTATCAGCGCAAGATTATGTAAATCTTAGTAAATGATAGTATATCCTTTGTAGACAAAGAATTAAAAATCATTTAGAACTTCAAAGAGTTGCACATGATGGTAAAATTAGAATATGAAAGACATCTCTAATATTTTTTTTGATGGAGGAGAGTACCTTAGAACATTCACTTTATACTATCAAAAAAAGATATTCGACATGAGTAAATAGTGGCGAGATAATCTCTTTATAATACTATTACTTAAAAACTGAACAAAACTATAAAAAAGAGAATCCGAAGTTTACTATCTCACAAAAGTTATCGATAATGTTCTTAGTAAACGTAACCTTAACAACAGTGAGCTTGATCAACCAATCAATAAGCAAAAATTTTGAGCAGAAGTTTCTTGAAACGGTTTAGAAATGCAAGAAGTTACCTCTAAAGTGATCGAGAGTTTTTATGTAATAACTTATTTTTAATATATTATTTGCTTTGATCAATGGAACTCATTTCACGACTTAAAATTCAACTCGAGTTGTTTCTAAAAATTAATGATTTTATATCGAGCTCAAACTCGAGCCAACTCCAAACAAGTTTAGACTCCCTAGCTCTTGATTTTCCCAATACTCGCCATCCTTAACCATCTTTTATTTGGAGAGTTTTTCTTTTTGTGGTTGATTGAAAAAAAAATTATTATTATTATCATACGAGGGAAATGTAAAATAAAAATAATTTAATATTAAAATTTATATAAAATATAAAATAAAATTATTATTTTTATTAAAAAAAGATAAATGTGAAATAAATAGTAAAGAATAAAAGGGATAATTACCTACATGCCACACCATTTTATTTTATTTATGTCTTACACATTCATTCTTAATTAATTACGCTATGCACACTCAAAATATTATAAAATCTTACATACACACACTTGAGTTAAAACTTAATCAAAATTTATTTGAATTTTTTTTTCTGTCAATAAACCATTAAAATTATATTTTTACTCTTAATAGTACATATTTTTCTCTTCCTCAATACCACACTAAAGCGCTGATTTGTCCTAAAATCAATTCAAGTCGCGGATGTCTCATTACTTTGCCGCCACCTAAACATTGAAGTTTTAGGATTTTCATTCAAAATATATTTAAATATCCTTAAAATAATATGATGAACGGCTCAGATTTTTTGTAATTTAATTATAGTTACGTTATTGAAAAATTATGATTACTCATTATAATAGAAATAAATTAAAATGTGTGTATGTAAGATTTCATACTATTTTGAGTGTGCATAACGTAATTAATTAAGAATAAATGGGTAAAGTATAAATAAAATTAAATGATGTGGTATATAGGTAATTATCTCAAAATAAAAATAAGTGGATTTTAAAGCTCCAGCAAAAGAAGAACTTAAGCCAGTAGCCCGTCTTAATCAGACGCCAAGTTTTCATAATTCTACGTCTTAGAACTTTCCGGAATCTGTCGTAATATCTCGGTTGGAGATCTGCAATTATTGCTTAATCATAAATCTTCAAGCCCAAATTCGTAAATTCGCATTGAATCATCTTAAGATCTGCCAGCTTCCCACATCTCACCGTTTACAATCTGCCACGTCATCACCGCTCTCAATCCCAACCCTTAAAACTTCATGAAGCAACGAGATGTGAATCAGACTCGTGCTTGAGCCAGTGCATGACTCATGGATTAATCATCACATGTGACGCGTCTTAATTTACAAAAATTAATTTTAATTAAATTAAAATTAAATATAGCAAAAATATATTTTTATTAAAAAATATAAATAATATAAAAAAAATAATTATTATATTAAGATAAATAAAAAATATTTATTATGTAATTTTTTATGTGATGCTAAAATTAATCAGATTAATTTGCCGAGATTGCGACAAATAAACTTAAAGTTTTAGGATAAATACCAAATAAATTCTTAAATTATCAAATAAATTCATAATTTTTTTGAAAAATAAGATTTGAGCTTTTATATTAAACATTTATTTAGATTTTAAGATTTTTTCTAATTAATATTTAAGCTTGGCTTATATATTTCATAAGAACGTTTTCGATTGTTTTTTATCAACTTTTATTATCATATTATTTAAAAATTAAATTTTTAATATTTTTATTTTTAAAATTACTAACAACAACAACAACAACAACAACAACCAAGCCTTAATCTCATTAGGTTGGGTCGACTACATAAATCCTTTGTTTCTATTTCGCTCTATCAGTTACCAAATTCTTATCTAAGTCTAAGTAATTAAGATCACTCCTTATGGTTTCTTGCCATGTCTTTTTTGGTCTCCCTCTTCCTCTTTGTACATGGGCAAAATTCAATAACTCAATTTTTCTAATTGGAGCTTCAATCGGCCTACGATTTAGATGTCCAAACCATCTAAGCCGACTTTCTTTAAGTTTATCCTCAATTGGTGCAACACCAACTTTCTTTCGGATATACTCATTTCTCATTCTATCCTTTCGTGTATATCCACACATCCACCTTAACATCCTCATTTCTGCAATATTTATTTTATTTGTATGTTTCCTCTTTGCAGGCCAGCATTCAGCACCATATATCATCGCTGGTCTTACTACAGTTTTATAAAATTTACCTTTAATTCTGGATGAGATTTTTCTATCGCACAACATACTAGAAAACATTTCTCCAATTTACCCATCCTGCTTGTAATAGGAAAATTACTAAACTAAAGAAAAATAAAACATAAAATGATTTGTTGTTTATATTTCAGGATATTTTTTTTAATATCTATGGTATTATAGTATAATGATAAAAAGCGTTTTTTTTAATATTAAAAATTCATTTGATATTTGCACTTTAATTTTTTATATAAATTTCATCCATATTTTTTTAATATAATACTCTTTTTAGAGAGAGAGAGAGAAAAGGGAGTGGGAGCCTAGCAGGAGAGAGAACGCAGAGGAGGCAGTTTCGGCGAGTAACAACAAAAACAGAGGAAGATCCACCTCGAAGCCCTCTCCCACACCCCTTCTGCCCCTCGCACCATTCTTCTCCTTTTCCCTTGATTCCTTCGACACCGATCTATGCTCCAAAATCCACCCTTTCTCTCTTCCCTTCCTGCTCTGATGTCTAACCAGTGATACCCATATGCCCAAAAAGCCCGAAGAATCTGGTGGACGGAGAAGGAGATAGGGAAGGCGAGAGCGATGGTGGAGGATGAAGAGCACAGGAGGATGAGAGGAGAGGTGGAGCACAACTGGTTCGCGCGATGGGAGGAGGAGCTTCCGAGCCCAGAAGAACTGATGCCGCTCTCCCAGTCGCTGATCACGCCAGACCTCGCTGTCGCCTTCGACATCTCCAGTCCAAACCCTAGCGCTGCTCCGCCGCATACCCAGCTTCCGCCTCCTCCGCCGGAATTCGAATCGCCGGACCTCTCTGCCCCCTCCGGAGCTGGCTCGGCCGGCAACGAAGAGCCGGCCCGCACACTGAAGCGGCCGCGGTTGGTGTGGACTCCGCAGCTCCACAAAAGGTTCGTGGATGCGGTGGCCCATTTGGGGATCAAGAACGCCGTGCCCAAGACGATAATGCAGCTCATGAGCGTCGACGGCCTCACTCGCGAGAACGTCGCCAGTCATCTCCAGAAGTACCGGCTTTACCTCAAGCGGATGCAGGGGCTCAGTTCCTCCGCCGTCGCCGGAGGATCAGGCGCCGGAGGCGGCGTCCCACCCGGCCCGATATCCGCTGTCGACGCTGCTACGGAGCAGCTCTTCGCCGGCAACCCCATCCCCCACTCATTTCTTAGCCGGAGCGTTCCGGGAACAGGGCAGGAACCTTTCTTGCAGTTCATGGCTCCGTCGCTGTTGCCGCACCACCCGCAAATGGCGGCCGCCACGGCGTACTACCATCAAAGGCAGATCGGATTTGATCATGGTTTTCTGGCGATGGAACCGCCGGGGTTGCAGAGGATGGGGGCTACTTCTCTTGGTTTGATACAACCGCCGGCGGCAGCTGCACATCCGGCAAATTCGTATGGAGATAATATTAATTTGAGCTCGAGAGGAGGCGGAGAGAAACGCGTTCTGACTCTGTTTCCGACTGGAAGTGAAGATTGAGCAGAGTAACTTCTTCCCTTTTCCACCTCCTTTTTCATTTCCTTTGTCTATTTGGTGTTTTGAACCTTTGAAGCTCTAGTTGTGGAATCCTGGTAGCTCGTTTTACAGATATTTCGTCAAAATAGGTGTTTACGTTGATATCTATGCTTTTGTTATTGTAAAAGAAAGATTAGCTTACGATAATTATCAATTATCTTGGTTTAAGGTTTGTGCCTTTTGCCATTGCCTCATTCTTCTCGCTTAGTTCAGTCTCTGCTATCTTCCTCTACAAGTGGGTTCTAGTGGGCAATAAGAGAGACTCTAGCTCTGACTTCTTCATCGTTCCTTAAGTGTTGACGTTAAAATCCGTCTCCCTGGAATGGACGGACGGGATCTCTCATGATGAAGCGATCACCGTCAGCTGCACGCTTGAACCCGGTGTGTGCTAAGGAAAATAGATGATGGAAAAATGGAGGCGGCAAAAATGAAAGGGGGGAAATAGAAGAACGGAAGGACTAATGCCTTCTTATTTGAGATTTTATTTACATAATATAGAGTACATAAGAGGGTGTGTGGCGTGTCCTATCCTCATGAAGGAGATTCCTTCAAGCCTGGTGACAAAAGTCTAGATGATGAGGAAGCAGGATGTTGGGGCTTTTTTTCTCCTTATTTGAGCTCCTTCTTGCATCAAGAGATGAGAAGCGTTTTCCTCATGCTCCTCTTTCGAAGTACCGTGAGGTCGCCATCTATCGTTGGAAAGCTTCAGCATATGCTGGAGCCTGAGGCTTCTTCCACCTTATTTGAGCTCCTCCTTGTTTCAAGTGATTATCTTGGTTTTAAGATCATCGTATCCATGTTGAGCGGCAGGTAAGCAGGCTTCATATATAGTAAAAGGTGACTTTATATCAAATATCTTTCTACTATGAGTTTGATCTCTTCAATGTTTGAGGTAGATCATCACTTATGGTGATGACTCTTGATTTCTTTTTCTATTATGGATTTATTCTATTTGTTATCTCTATCAGTTTTCTATTATAAGTGAGATTGGTGACCTGGGCACAAGATAGGCGTTAGCTCCCAACCACTTAGGTCTACACACAATCCCGTAAAGCCAATGTGACAGTCTTATTTGTGGTTTCCTCTATCCCTTAGGAGGAGGCCATTGTTTAGCCAATGAAAGAAATACTTATATTGAAGATGTGACAATTGGTGATCAAATTGTCAAGAAGAGTGAGCGCTTTAGATACCTTGGATCAATTATACAAAATGATGGCGAAATAGAAGAATACCAACTCCCTTGGCGCAGGTCGGAAAGCAATGCATCTATTGGTAGGTGAAACGCTTGTGATTTCACATATTTTTTATGCGAATCTGGTAAGCACACCTTTGGCCTCATTTTAGACTAAATCGGAAGCTGAACTATAGAGATGTGGGCTGCGTCAGTATGGGCCAAGGTCCCTTTACGCTTATAGTTTAAAATGAAAATTTTAATGTAACCCTGCCCTACTCAGCCTTATACTAAAAGCTATATGGAAGATATAGTAATTTTTACCAAGATGTATGAAGGGTGAAATCGCCCTGTCACAAAGTCTATGTAGGAATGACAAAACCTTTGCTTTATCTGGACATTCACTCCCCAAAGACCCAGGCCACTGTTTAGTTATTCCCAAAGAGCAGTTCGAGTCTTGTGTGGGAACTTTAGACGAGATGACTATCAAGCCCTGATGGCAAGCGTCAAAAAAGTTGCCGCTCCGCCTGCGTGATGTCCTTCATAGCCGCTACATTAGTGAGGACTTTACTGGTGGTTGGGGTTAGACGTGCCTCACGCACATGATACAGTGTCTATCCATTCGCTACTATCCGAGGAGTCACGATCCATTCCCGATCAAAGCGGCCCGAGCCCGATTCATGTTGCTATGGCGGCGCTGGCGACAAAAACTGGCCTTTAAGTACAACTAAAGCCTTGGACTCTTTTGCTCTCTTACACCTTTTTTGGAGCTGGTGTCGGTGCGTTTGCGTAGCAGCAAGATGGGTCGGTCGTGTCGGCTATGGTAACCACCGGTAACGTAGCTCGTCGTTGTCGGCGCGTTATTTTTGGGTCTTTAGTACGCCTGTTCTTCTTCACCGTCCCTCAAGTTCATTCTCAATGTATAGATAGCCGTTTAATACCTAATTATAACTTGGTTTTTAATGGCCGGTAACTTGGTATTATCACGGCTACTGGATGAAACGGGGTTTGGGCCCAAGCAGCTGCAAGAAAGCGCGCCAAAAAGCTGGCTTAACAACAACTAACAATTGTGTAGGCCAAGCAATCTTAGCTTTTCAACACTGAACCAACTAATCGGGGAGCGCGGTGCTATTAAGTGCGCCGTATATCTTCACCCATTCAGGCAATTGCTGGTCTGCACTCGGCGTAGGGCTCGATGAGCTCCTTGGCCAAGCAAGTCCTCATCGTCTGGCCGTAAGCTCTATACAAACCAAGAGTGTGTGAGTTTTGTGTACTTCGGAACACGTCATGGTTTGCCTGGTCTACTTTTTAATCAGCGAGCGTCTTGCCAAAAATCTCAGCCGATACCCGGTGTACAGGCCCGATATTATCGAATCGGCATTATTCTACACTACAACGACGAGGTTTTTGGTTCGCGGCACTTATCAGCCTGGATGACTTTAACGCGAAGCTGGCAGAACGCCTAGGCCGTTGAAAAGGCATTCAGTTGGCAGGCTATTAATTCTGCGATGCCATGCCGTAATTTCCTTGTCCTGTTTAGATTTGTCCATTAAAAAATTAGAGATCTTCCTCGTATTGACATGTTAAAATCTATTGCGTTTCTAGGGTGATCATAATTAATGAGGAAGTGAGTATATATATTGAAAGCTATTGAATGTATGCATGCATGTCCAATATCCGATGATAATTAATGCAACAAGTATGTTTGTATGCTAGGCAGCTAGCAAAACTACGTGATGCAGGCGGGGACCTTATCTTGGTTTTAAGATCATCGTATCCATGTTGAGCGCAGGAGGTAAGCAGGCTTATATATATAGTAAAAGGCGACTTTATATCAAATATCTTTTCTACTATGAGTTTGATCTCTTGTCAACAATGGTTGTTGACGGTATGATTCATCACTTATGGTGTGATGAGCATCGTTGATTTTTTTTTCTATTATGGGATTTTATTCTATTTTGTTATCTCTATCAGGTTTC
>KZ451883.1:2681113-2696161 GCA_002786265.1 Apostasia shenzhenica | reverse complement strand
GTTGTTATCTCTATCGGTTTTCTATTATAAGTGAGATTGGTGACCTGGGCACAAGATAGGCGTTAGCTCCCAACCACTTTAGATCTACACACAATCCCGTAAAGCCAATGTGACAGTCTTATTTGTGGTTTCCTCTATCCCTTGGGAGGAGGCCATTGTTTAGCCACATTTATAGACAAGATGGAAGCAGTGGTTCTGAATTTTACACTTATTATATGTGACTTGTTTCTTTGTTTTGCTTCTTCACCTTTTACTATACAGAGAAGCAAATTAATGAGCACCAATTTCTGTAAAATGCATGAGTTGCAGTTATATGTAATTTTACTAAGCCCTAGCTTGATGTTTCTTGCGTCTATCTAAACCAGCAGTCTCAGGAATCGAAATTGTGCCTGAAACCTTTAATCAAGCAATTATTCTGTTTTAATTTCTTCTTACAGATATATTCCCACTTAGTTTCTTTTACTGCTTGCATTTATTTTACTTTCAGCAGCAATTAGTAAGACTTAATTGTGCTAATATATAACATTGCTGTTTATAATTATCAGTATTAGATTATTCTATTTATGCACTCCTAATAATTTTTCTTAGCACCTATAGTCATAATAGGAGTCACTTGTTTTTAGAATTTTCTTACCATCATAGATGATGCCATGTTTATAGATTATACAATTGGGATGAACTACTTGATCCTAGTTGAACCATCAACTTTTATAACACTATTAGGAGTGAAAAACTTGACGCCAAATTGGATCCATTGCATAAATGAATTAACATCATTTAACTTTAAAACCTTGCTAATATGTTACGCTATCATTTGCATGTCAGATGTTACTACTTGTTGTTGATTACTGATGTGGAATAATTCTTTATATGCACTCTCAACACAATATACATTTAAATCATCCTTTTCAAAATACTTCTTCCCTTTCTTTGAAGGTTAAATTGTATGAAAGCATATTAAAGTTTTTATAATTTTGTTTGAGTGAAAATTCCAAAATAGGATTAGAAAAAGAAGAAAAGTTGGGAAGAAGCTTTAGAGTTAAGTTGTTTAGATTGAGGAAAGGTGACGGAGCTTCAGCTTAGAGTCTCTCTCGAGGAGGAAAAGAGCGGGGAGAAGAGCCACGAGTAGCTCGAGGGAAGCTCTGTTTGAGAGAGCTACCCAAATAGTTGTGGATGGCAGGAATCGAAGAATGTGAGAGTAGGCGAACAGTACTGACCAGTAGTTCAATTGCTCGAGTCTGGTTATTGGATTGACCGGCAAATGATTTCCTTCTCAACATAAATGTAGGTATTTATGATGAAAGGAGAGTAGATGGACAAGTGAAAGTAGGTGGGCTCTCATTAATGCCAAAATGGCTAGGCGCGTGTGCTCACGCCTTATGTCAGGTCAGGCATTAATGAGAGCCTAGATTGAGTGTCATGCAATAGGGGAAAGGCTGTGACATGGCAGGAGTTACTGACTAGTAGTCTATTCGCGTGACATTATTCAACTCGCCTCGAGCTATTTGGCTTCGGGGGTGTAGTTTGACCGGTTGCCCAGGAGACATTCTAGAACAGAATCCAAGTGGCCTGTTAGTAGATTAGCTTAAATCTACCACGTATTAGGGTTGACTGACATTTTCGATGTTTCCCTTAACAAATTTTGATGTAGAAAAAGTTATATTTTAACCACGAGCCTAATAGATCTGACCACTGACATGCCTATCATCAATTGGAGTTATGCTAACACGAGTTTCAGGTTTTTTGTGTGAACTCGAAGTTCTGCTTGATTTCATTTCTTCTTGTAGTGTATTTAACTTTAAAACTACAAGGACATCAAATGATGTAATCCTATATGTTAAAGAAAATAGTACACATCTTATAACAGCAGAATTAATTTGATCTGTTTGTTGTTATTCTTTGATCTCATTGTTCATAGTAGAAATTCCATTGATCAATCTCACAGTTCTACATGTACTTTAGATGCCCCAAAGTAGAGAAAACTACGCACTTTAACATCGAACGGTGTGGGCATATTTTTTTTTTGGCTCCTATTGGTAGGGGTGAGAATGATCTGAGTTTGAGCTGACTCAAGCATTAATCGAGCCAACGCAAACCCTTTGAGAAGTGAAGTTTTTTCTTAAAAATAATTTTGTTAGGATTTTAAATTAAATTAACTAATCCCACTAGATCATCTAACAGATATTCTAATCATAATTAATACATATTTATGTATAAATAGTAAATAAATAATTACAATAAATGATTGAATATATTATTAATATTTTAAAAAATAGAATTGAGCCAATTCGATTCGATCCAACAGTGGGTTATCACGATTCAATGCCAATTAAGCAATTTTCGATCTCTCAGCCAAACTCTCACCCCTACCTATTGGGTTATTATAATTCAATGCACGACATTTATTGAACAATTATACCAACTACATATTAATCGTATTTGACATATAAATAAATATCTTGATTCTTAAGTAGATTTTGTATAGAAAAAAGTTAATATTTTTTATTCCCTTTTTTAATTTTGAAAATTGAGTTCTAGTTAGTTGACCTCAAATATATATTAAGGCTTTGATTTTGATTTAATATTTGAGATTATTGGAGGGGTTAGTGAGTTGCTGGCCTTTCAACTTGAATATAATGTATATTGAACATTTTATCTTGAGAGAGATAGAAAGTTGAAAAAAAGATAGAATAATAATTTTAAAAAAATTTAATAATAAAAAATTTAAAAAAAATTATTTGATGATTATATTAAAATTCAGTAATTTAAATGTTAAAATTTTAAAAATGTAAATTTGCATGATAATTTATCTTAATATTTTATATATGACTTAATGATGAGGATAAGATTAATTATGAAGGTTTATTTAATTGATATTCTTGACGTGATTATGGCTTCAATTGGTACTTAAAAATTAGATAAATTGAAGTAAGATTATTTCAAATATTTGATTATTGAGATAAAAAAAAATTAGTTCATTGGAATGTAATTCAATTAATTATCCATTTTTAAAAGATGTAAATCTTCATAAAAAAAAAAAGAGAAGTAAAATCAATGCAATGTTATTTTTTAGAGCATCAGCACGTTTCGATGTTAGCTATTTGTGCTGTTAAGTATGTTTCATACTGAAATCCTGCTCATATTTCGCAATTAATTTGATTTTTATTAGACTTCAAGTTAATTTATTTGAAATAAAATTGATATGTATTTAAATTATTTTAATATATATCTCAGATATTTTATGCATATATATATATATTATATTAGATGATATATATTAAAAAAATTTAAAGTATAACAATACATTATATATATATATATAATATATATATATTATATGAATGTATAAATGTTAAAGTAAGATAAAACGTAAGATAATTTAATTTGATAATTGACATGAATATGAAAAAATTTTAATCCAGTAAACTCAATTTGAACTTAAAAAACTAAAGTGATTTACATCTGTCACTCTTAAAAATTCATTATTTTTAGACGATACTTTCAAAATTTATTATTTTTATGCAATACCTTTATCTAACTTTAAAAATGAGGCCAGTATGATCATAATTTAAGAAAACTTCATTCAAAATAAAATTAATATTTTTTAAAATTAACTCAAAATGTTATACGTAAAGTAATACATAAACATACAGATTTATAGTATATATATATATATATATTCCCTAAGACCAAACGCTACAGTGCAACGGACCAAAAATTTTGTTAGCGATACCAATAAATTGTATGAGAGAAACTAACGGTAAATAACACATAGCTAACTGAGACCAAACATTAGAGAGAAGTGAGAAATGAAATGTAAAATAACTACCAATAATGTTATACGAATGTGAAATATAAATATTTTTTTACTATATATATATAACTAAAATACTACTCTAAAATATTCAACTCCAATACAAAACAAAAAAAAAGACAATGCAACATATATTAATTAATAACATTTTAATCTAATTACGTCATATATAATAATATATTACTATAAATGAGCAAAATAGATATCAAGTCATTAAGAAAAAAAAATCCTACTTACATGTAGCAAAATAAAGAAATAAATAAATATATATATTTGCAAAAAAAAAACTTACACAAAAGCCAGAATAGTATAAAAAAGTGTAAATAACTCTACATTACTCATAATATCCTAAGCACCACTTCCATAAGAAAATATCACTACCACCACATACAGGTTTAAATGAACAGTTGAATAACATATAAAACTGATTAAAACAAACCCAAAAAAATCAAGATGGGGGAAAAAATTGAATCTACGCAAAAAATTTTTAAAAAATGGGAAAAAAAAAGTCACATATATGAATACTATAAGTAACAAACAGTTATTATCAGAAGAGTAGTAGGAGAGAAACACAAGTAATTTAGATGTCTTATGTCTCCACATGCTACAAAAACCAAAGATATAATAACAAGAAGCATCAATCAATCAGATATTCCCCACCAAAACTAGCTGTTCTGCAAATGGTCAAAGCTCAATGGTTGCTGATAAACTGGAGGCTGCGCAAACAGAAAATACTGTTAAAATTGGCGAAAAAAATAAGATTTTGAATCCGGTGCAGAAGAACATAGTTGAGCTCATAAGCTATGAACATTCAATCACAAGATTAGTAAGAGAATTAGAGAACTCAATTAAACCTGTCATGCTGGCAGATTTCATCTTTCTAAGAGAAGTCAGCTCTATCAATATTAAGGGGTTGTTTATTTGTGGGATTATTTTTAATTGGGATAAGCAATAACCTTTGATGTGATATTTTTATTTTGAGATTTTTTTAATTTTGTATAAGACGTGAAAAAAAGTGGCTTAATGTTAAGAGCATGGGTAGGATTTGATGCTAGTTTGATACTTAAATTTGTGTATGATGTGACTTATAATAGTTTTTCCCAACTGTTTTAGTTCGGGTTTGTAGCAATTCATAACTGACCATCAAAATTCAAAGTGCACCTATAAAGAATAAAGATAGACTTCTTTAAGTGGCCATAATATTCAATACCATAATTAGTAAGAAAAATAAATTAAGAAGTGTTTGGCTTAGTACTGCTATCTAGATATTTATTTTATCTAGATGTCAATATTATCTAAATATTTATGTCATGTATAAATTATTATTTGTTTGCTTCGATATCATTATATAATAAAAATAAAAAAACCAATCCAACCTCCAATTCCCTTCATTACAATTAGGGTGACATCTATGTTATTTTTGAGTGACAATCTTGTAATTTTCTACAATTTATCTAACAATATCATCAATAATCAAATAAATAATCAATTTCTCTAAATAATAGGACAACATTACAATAATATTAAACCAAATGTTCCATAAACTTATATTTTTCTTAATTTTTTGTAATGAATCTAAATGTTGAATCTAAATGTTGAATCGAATAAATATGATGACTCAAAAGAGGAAACAAAATTACTATCCCTTATCATTGCTACTACAGGGAAAATTTGTCAGTATTATGTTAAGCATATTGCAAAAATAATAAGAATGACCTCAAGACAAGCTGGATCTATGTGGGTGATGGAGTTGCTTGGTGACAATGATGTTAGGTTTCTTAATGAGTTCAGGATACCAAAAACTTTTATTGTTTGAGAGGAACTAGAAATAGCAAATAATTTTCATAAATAGCTATTAAATATATTGACTACCCATAGTTAAAAATAAATGTAAATAAAATTTTATTTTCTATATTTTTTTATTTTACTGCTTGACATAATAATTTGCCACCTCACAAGAAATTGTGATGGTAGTGTGGTTTGAACCTAAAACTCCTAGTACTCAGACAGGCTCCTTCCCCACCAGACTAGAAGAGTACCACAAATATAAATGTAAATAACATTTAATACATAGAACAAAAAAAACTTATGCAATAAAGGCCACAAAGTAATATTGATACAAAAAAACTACCCAAAAAATACTTTTTACAAACTCAAATCAAAACATTAGCATTAAAATGACCTGCTGTACAAAGCTACACAGCAAAGGTAAAGCACTAATGAGAGTCACGGGCCAAAATCTACTATGTTCATGTAACACAATAATAGCCACACTTCGACTAAAACCCACGCACAATCAAGATGATTTCTAGTGCGTAAACCCAGATCTCTTTTCATTTTTGAAAAAATAATGAGGTGCAGCAAAAGAACGCAAAGCTAATTTTAAAATATTAAGAACAAATTAAGCCAAATCTGACGTTCTGCTTAAATGAAGTTTAAATTTCCCATATTAATCATCCAGTTAAAATCATATTCCAGCCAAATTATTCAATAAAGCCAGAGTTCAAAATTGCAAAATCCAAACATATTGCCAAGGTGGCCCTAATCACTGAAAAATTTGAGAAAAGGCAAGGCTAATATTAATCAACCCAAGACTTTGTAATCCTATTACAACCCATACCTGGAACACCGCATGCCTGAAATGTTCATAAGAATGTGCATACAGCATTGCAGGAGTCGGCCACTGCATATAGACGACACCTGGAGAGGTCTGATTACATCCGACAGCATGTACTTTGCTCGGTGCTGACTGCTCCGATGGCCTGTAGCTCAACTGAGAGAAAGCACCCTCATATTGCGAATGAGAGGGCAGAGGGATATTGCAAGTTCCAATAGCATAGTTCGGGAAATGTACAAACCCCCGAGCATACCTGAAATAAATTATACAATATATTGCTTTATCGTTTTCATCATCCATAGCTTTCTCCCAACTAGACTTGGGCACAAGCTAGGCGCCTAACACAGAACCCATATTCTCACTTTTTATTATAAAGCGAGCTCATATCATCTACACTACATGCATCTCATACATCATTTCAGCCTTTTAGGTTCTTTCTACACTATACAATTTGGATTGTGTTTTAAAAGCTTCTATTTCTATGCATTTAATAAAAACAGAAAAGTCAAAACATAAAAAAAGTTTAATCTTATGTGGCAGGTCAGACCAGACTCAACCCACCCACCCAATTCTTCAATAGGCTTAGGCCCCAAAAATAGGATCCACTTTTGGATCAGGTCAAGACCAAAAAATATGTAGGCCCAACTGTTCTAACTTGACTCACCCACTACCCAGGCCATACTCCCAACTATAGCGATCTGCATTGTGAATCCTTTTCACCACTCATTCTTTAACATGACATATGGTTGTAGAATGATAAATTTAAGAAGAGAAAAGGAAGAAAACTAAAGAGAATAAAGGCTTTCTACCTATCATAACTGCGATCGTAATCAGGATCGCTGCGGTCCTTTACTATATCTCTGAAGACAGCAACTCGGCCTGCAGCATCCTTCATGCTTTGTTTTTCCAGGTCTTCATTCTCATCCTTTTCATCTCCACTTAATAAGGACGTTTTTCCATCAGCAGCAACAGCAGAACCAGCATCAGATATGAAAGAATCATTGAAGATTCGAGCCCGTGCTTTATTGTATTCCTCTTTTCGCTCTTCCACTGTGCGTAAGATAACCTTAGCTCCTGGTTCAACTGCACCAGTACGGAAAGTTTTGCTAGCTCTTGGTCTAGTAACAATTCTAACTTTTCCTTTTTCTTCCTTCTTGGGTAGAATTGTAGGAATATCTGAGAGAAGGATGGATGGATATCTACTTTCAGGGGTTTTTCTTGCTGCTATTCTGCTACATGAACCATCTCCAGTAGTGTCAACTACCAAAGTTTGCAATCCATAGTGTTGAGCCACGCGATGAGCAGCACACCTAAGGTATGAAGTAGAAAAGTGCTGGAATTCAAATTGGTATTGATCTGAACTCTGCATGAACCTCTGAATATCCAACTCCATGCGTAATACTACAGTTTAAAGTTTCTTTATCAGCTAAAGTTAACAGTTGGGAAAAAAAAGCATTAGTTCTATGTTAAGGTACGTAGCACTTTGATCCCACAATTTTCAGAAACCTACAATTTGACCCATCCAATTTTAAAATTCTTATTAGATCCTTCTAACAGAAACCTCTAAAGTTTTCCCTTAGTTGACCAGCCAAACACCCAATTTTTACTTTTTCGTCACTTCGACCCATTTGTCATTATAAATATTTGAGGGGAAAGTACCTTTATAATGACCAATAGAAATAGAATGGTTAAAAAAAATATTTAAATGAAATGTTTGACCAGTCAACTACCAGAAAATTTCAATGATTCTGTTAAAACGGCATAAATGCCAACAATCCTCAAAAATGAAGGTAGAAAACTGAGAATTTCTGAAAAACTGAGATACCAAAGCACCATGAGACTCAAAACCAAGGTAGAAAATGTATTTTGTTAATCATAACAAGTATGCGGGCATGAGAGTTGGCACAACAAAGACATTTTCTTTACCTGTGAGTAAGAGGAAGAAAACAAGCACAAATGACAAACCTTTTAGAATACAAGGCATTAGTGTTACCCATGAAAACAGATTGGTATTAAGTAACACACAACTCCAAAAAAGAACAAACAACAAAAAAAACAGATTGGTGTTAAGCAATGCATATACAGCATCTACATACATATGAAGACAAATTAAAATTTAGCAGTAAATTCATTTTTTTTTATATGTCTACATCCTTTAGCATTTTATAATATCTTAAAAAAGATCACAAACATCTCCATAAATAGATAATTCAGTTTTGGACGATAGCCCATCAAATATGAGGCATTCCAAATAAGACAAATTTCATTGTTGCAACAGCAAAATGAGAAATTCATTTTGCTCTAGGAAGTGAAATTACAAGAAAATTTTCCAACATAGGAATCCTACAAGCTTCTTTCTCCTAATAACCATCAAATCCTTGATTAATCTATTAAAATTCAAAGACAACAAAATCAAATTTGAACAGTTACATGTATCAGTTTCGACCTTATAAAGCAAAAAAGAAACAAATAAATCCTCCTAGAAACAAATTCCCATTCATACACATCAATCATCTAATTGCAAACCTACATTAGAAAATCACTAGCCAACTGCCCCCACAACATCCAAGATTGGCAAAGTAACATTTCCATTAACAGAAATTGAAAGTAAAGTAGGTTGGTTGATACTAAAAGTACTGAAGTTCTTTTTTTTTTAATACAAAAACTACTGAAGTTTTACTCAATCTACTTGTTGCTATTTAGTTTATTAAAAAGCAACAGAGATAATAAAAATACAACATCATAACAGTATCCATCTTGATTTCTGTACGGCAGACTTAAACTCTTTGCAATTAAGATTTAGTACGAAGCAAATCAGCTGATTTGTTATCATTTATTGCCATCAGACTACAACATTGTTTTTGAATTTCTAACGAACTATATGAAATCCATCAAGTTCCCAGTTTTCTTATTACTGTAACTTTGAACATCAGAATTACCAGAAGACAAATAGTCAATGCATGTTAGGGTCCAAAACCGTCACAGTGTTTATTAAAATATTGTAACTATCTCTAATTTCAATAATCTTAAAAGAAAACATTGAGTTACTGAAGAAAAGCAGTAAAACGAAAAGAAACAATAATACAACCCAGTAACGATCTACACACTCGGTCAACAATCCATTAAAAAGTTTGCCCATTGATGAAAGTGTAGATTTACATTAGAATGCCTGCAGTATAATATCATCGTCATCTTTGAAGGCTTAGATCATAAGCAACGAAGTATGAAACTACCACTAAAAGGCATGAGAGTGTTGTTTTGAGGGAAAAAAAAAACCTTTCCAGCATACACCCAACTTCTGCAAAGTAATTACAGCCAAATCGCCTTCCATTACTTTACAACAAGATTGAAACTATGAAGCAACTTAAACACATGAACTTTACCTTCAAGCAAACAAAGAAAGTTGATTATCCTCAATCCTTTTGCTATAGATAAACTCATCAACCATTTTATTTCACATCCAATACAAAGCAAAACAACAAGATCAAGAGACCAAATGGGAAGGCTTAACACTCCAGACCAAGAAGTAAGAATCAAGGAAAATTAAAGGCCCGACCTTTCTAACCTAGAAAGCAGTTTGCAAAGAGAAAAATAACAAGACCACAAAGATCTAACCAACTACAGAATCCACGATTGAGGGCCTAGAGAACACATACCAAAACGGCCCAAGGCCCACGGATCCCAAGCCCTACGCCAATAACATAGCAAAACATACAAAAAAACTAAACAAATAAATAAAAGGAATCAACAACGAGTTTATGACTAAAGAAAGAAGGATAGAAGAACAAACCTGTAAGCCTATGGCGAGGATTTTCAAGTGCCTCCACGAGGAATGGATCGATCTGTAAAAGCTTGCCCCTCTCCTCCTCCTCCTCCTTCACGAAGCCGATATCGTACGCCGGCGGACAGGATAAGCAGCTGGGAGAAAACTCCATGGATCTAATATTTCACTCTTATTCCCTATAGCACATGGATAGGCGGAAGGGGCCTGAGATCCCTCCCTCGCCTTGCTCTTTCCGACGGGGAGGTCTCCGAGAGGAGGAAGACGAGGCGACTTCCTGATAAACAAATAAATTAACAAATAAATTGATGGAATAATTAACGAGCGATCTCAGCCGTTCACGTAGGATGGATCGAGAGGCTTCTATTTTCTTTTTCTTTATAGATTATTATTATTATGCCCCTTTTGGTAAAGAAATTAATTTAGTAAAAAATATTACAATTTATTTTAAAATATATATACTAATAATTATATAAAATTAAATTAATAACTATAATATAAATTAAAGAAAATTTTTATATTAAAATGTATAAAATAAAAATAAAATAAAATTTAATTATTATAATTTTTTATTTTAAGGAATCATTTTCATATTTTAGTAGGATCAAAATGATATAAAGATTAAATAGGTTACTTCATAGTGTTGGCCTTCCAATTAGAGTAGGGTTATTTATTTATTTATTTATTTTTAACTTTTTCTCAATTATCATAATTTTTTACCTAAATTAAAATTCATAATGATGAAAATTTATATTTAGGACCCCTATTTTCAAGCAACTTTCCATCTAGGCTAATTGAAGCTCCACTCCAGTTATATGGCAGGGTGGCTTAACTCTAAATTAAATTTTTAATTTCATTTTGAGTGTGATTTAAGTTTGAAATTTTTTTTAATTTTCAATTAATTTTTGTGTTAAATCAAATCTGATGAAGCACATACCATCCGTATTGTAGTTAAATATATTTTTAAAAAATATATATTTTAATTACTCAGATGAATTACCTTTAATCATAGATGAAAGAATCTCTTAAATAATAGCTTAAATTTTTTCGTATAAATTTAAAATTTGTAACGGTTTGAAATTTTGAAGGCTTAAAGTTGTAGTTATTTTTTTATTATTTGTATTTTGAAAAACTTAAAATAATTTTAAACAGCAAGTTATTTAGATTAATTTTAAATTTAAGTACCTCAAATTTAAATTTATGCTGCGCATTATAATTTATTAGTGATTAATTACTTTTAAAAAATTAATGGGCCCGGGTGTAATTTTTGGATCCATATCTAAAATGGAATCATAATTATAATTTTTTTTGGAGTTAGAAAACTTTCCCAAATTAAAATATCAGATCTATTATTTCCAAAAAAAAAGGCCAGGGATCTACACGCAAACGGCATCTGATTTAAATTTGAAAATTAATTAACCCTTTATTTATCTTTAAGAAAAATCACTTAACTTTTTATTTATTTATGTAGATCCGTTGATCAGGGCCGTCCATACTGTCTACGGCCATGATTTGCAACGTTGGATTTCATTTGAAGTTCTTTGTTGCCATGAGTATTCTTCTAGCCATCCAAGGAGTCCAAAAAAAAAAAAAATTTTAAGAGTAGTTTATAAGTTAGACGTAAATTATGATGTATTTAATTTGAGGGAAAATTACATCCAGGTCTTTGAGTTTAACGCTTAATATCGCATAGGTCCACGTTTTTTAAATTATAATATAGGGTCCAAGACTTTTAATAAATCATCAAATGGGTCTTTTTTTATTTTTTTTATAATTAGATTTTTTTAAAATTACCGTTTTACCCATGTCCCTCTCTCTCTCTCCTCCCGACGGGTCATGTGGCGCCGGCGGACACGCCGCGAGGCAGCCGGTGGCCGCGCGACTCGCGTGCATGCGCCGGATCGAGAGGAGAGAGAGAATGGCAGGGGTAAAATGATAATTTTAAAAAATTTGAAAAGAACCAAAATCAGAGACCCCGATATTATAATTTAAAAAACGTGAACCTGCTCGATATTAAACATTAAAGTCAAGAATCTGAGCGTAATTTGCCCTTAATTTAAAGTTCTAATATTATGTTATGTTAAATTGTTTATAATTTAATTTAACGATATATCATTATATTAGATAATGTTACAAAAAAATTATTAAACTATTCATTCAAAATAACATCTAAATATAAAAAAAGTTTGGATGACAGCTAGATAAAATATATGACATCAAAACATAATATTAAATTGATAGCATTTTAAATTCTACTACTATTAGAATATTAATATTATTTAAATCTTTATATTATATATTAATATTTTATTTATTAAATTCAATGTTATGATAATACAATTAAATTATTTTCATTATTCGACAACAGATATGTGATCACAAAAGTTAATGAACTTTTAACAAAAATAGATTATGCATAAACACATGCAAGATTGATAACGTGTATAACAAGTAAATTCCTAAAATTTAAGTTGATTTTAAAATCATTTCTGATTTAAATAAATAAATAAATATATATATATATATATATTCATATAATTGATGACATCTTAATGAAATAATCTTTTTGCCCAAAAGAATTCAATCGAAATGGAAGAAAAAAAAAGATAAAATTATTTGAAAATAAACTAAAAAATCACGTATTAATACATTTGCTGAAGATCTAAATTATAGCTCCTGTTTAGCACGAAAATTAAAATAAAGATCAAAATTAAAAATCACGTATTAATACATTTGCTGAAGATCTAAATTATAGCTCCTGTTTAGCACGAAAATTAAAATAAAGATCAAAATTATATTAATTTAAAAATTATTATTAATAATAATAAATAAATAAATATTTTAAATTATTTTACATAAATTTTAATATAAAAAATATTATTTTATTTTATATATTTAATAATTTTTAATAAAATATCATCTTTATTTTACATCCTAATATTTTAGTTTAGGATATGAAATAAAGTTGATATTTTCATTGAAAATAATTGAATATGTAAAATAAAATAATTTTTTTATATTAAAATTTATGTAAGATGATTAAAAAAATTTATTTATTATTATTATTATTAGTTTTTAAACTAGTATTATTTTAAGTAAGAATAGAAATTATATATTAACTCAGATGGATATATATATTAATATAAAAAGGAAAATAGTAAGAATTACGTACAAATTAAAGAAATCATAAATTGTCAGCTTGTAAAAAATCAAGTTCATAATAATAATAGTAAGCTTTTGATTATATGAATTATTTTTTTTAATAACTATGCATGGAATGGAAGAGCAGATGAAAATCTAGTATACATGCAATTTTAGATCAAAAGTTCATTGAATATAATATTTTTTATTTGTTTTTCGCATTACAATTTTTTTTAGTCTATTTAAAAATTATTTTTCTGAATTCTTAATTTTCTTATGTGAAAACTTTGTGTGATTCATTGAAAATTTGAAATAGAACAAGATGATAACCAAGAGAAATAATACATAAAAAAATATATTTCTCTTCTAAATTAAAATTAATTAAAAAAATATTTAATTCAATATTATCTTGATATTGATATTATGTTATATTATTTATATGTGACATACTGATATCATTATTTGATTAATAATTTCATAATTTTTTTACAAGTTTATCTATATATATTATTAAATTAAATAATTATATTGTATAAATAATATGGCATAATATCAACATAAAATTAAACCAAACAAACCTAAATTAAATATAATATAATAATCACATATTATATAAATCTTAATATTACAATTTAATGATATTTGCAATAATATTTTACATATATAAAAAAAATTATTATACCTTGCTTTTTATGTTTATCTTGAAATAATAAATAATTTTTTATATACACTTATAAATTTTAAGATAAAAATATTATTACTTAAATTTGACTTTAATCTGATAAAAATTGGCATGACTAAATAAATAAGCCGTTTAATATCCAAAAAAAAAAAATTCAACCAATTTTTTTTTTGTTTTATTGTATCTCAAACAATTGGAGCATATCATAGTTCTATCAATCAAAATTACCAATTTCATTAATTTTGTTTTTATTTTAGAAATTTATCAGTTATATATTTTTTTTGCCAAAATTTATTGAAAATCTCCCATTTTTAAGAATAAAATTTTTTAAAATTTAAATTTTTAAATCAAGACTCAAAATTTAAGATAAAAATTTATACTAAGGCCCTGTTTAGCGTGAGGATCAAAATAGAACAAAAATAGTACTAATTTAAATAATAATAATAATAATAATAATAAATAAATTTTTAAAATCATTCTACACAAATTCAAATATAAAAAATATTATTTTACTTTACATATTTAATAATTTAAAATAAAAATATCAACTTTATTTTACATTCTATTTGAATATTTTAATCTAAGATGTGAAATAAAATTTATATTTTTATTAAAAATTATTGAGTATGTGAAATAAATTTTTTTTATATTAAAATTTGTGTAGAATAATTAAAATAATTTATTTATTATTATTATTGTTATTTTTTAAACTAATACTGTTTTAATCTTGTTTTGGTCCTCGCGCCAAATAGGACCTAAAATTATCAAAATCGTGACAGAAAACAAGTTTTTGGAACCTAAAACTAATTTACTTTAGTACTTCACATATTTCATTATATCATAAATATTTACTGCAATTTTTTTTCAGCACATATTAGTTCTGTTCATTAAAGGAGTACTACATGAAAATTGTACTGCATATAAATATATATATATATATATATATATATTTGTGTGCGTTAATGGAAATTATGTAGTCAAATATTATTTATAAAATGATTATTTAATTTACT
>KZ451883.1:2640196-2680852 GCA_002786265.1 Apostasia shenzhenica | reverse complement strand
ATTTCACATATTTCATATACTTTATAATATTATATGTAAATTAAAATGCATAAATTCATTAATATTTAAATTCTAATATATATTTTTATTTTTTTACTGTAAACACATTAATTTTCTTACTTCAATTAAAAATTATAGTCATGTGGATTTAAATTCGACACCCTAATTGAAAATTTTAAATAAAATAAATAAATATTTAAATTATTATTTATATAAATTAATTTATTTATAGTATTTAATTAATATATTAATAATATAATTAAGATCAAGACTAATTTAGAAATGTGAAGTTCACCGTCAAAAAATATGGTGTGAAATATGTAAAATGCGTAAAATTTAAATGAATATGATGTGATAGTGGTAATATTTATGAATTGATGGTGAAATGCGTAATTTTGTATAAATTTTACGTCCTGTATGTAAAAATTCCTAAAATATAAACTTAGAAGTTAAAAAAAATAAAAAATTAAACTCATCCCATTAATCAAGTTGGTTGATCTTGAGATCTGACGGTCCAGCAACAGCCGCCGGGTCCTGGAGAGGGCAGAGGCAGGAGTACCTGATCCCGTGCGCAATCCTGAGGCTGTCGACGACGGTCGCAATCTCCGGTCTCCGGGAAGGGTCTCTGTGAAGGCACCGGAGGGCAACACCTGCAACCATTGTGGCGGCCTTAAGAGGGAAACGCCCCTGGAGGCGGTGGTCCATGATAAGAGAGAGTCGAGATTCATCAGTCAGAAAAGGCTTGCTCCACTGGATGATGCTTCTTCCTTCCTTATCACAGCGCAGATCAGAGCTGCTGCTTCTTCCAGTCAGGAGCTCAACAAGGATCACCCCAAAGCTCCAGATGTTGCTCTGCTGTTTTACCACCTTCTTCTCCAATGTCTGCAGAGAAAATGATTATTAATCACTTATTAATCTTCAAACTTAAATATTTATATTTATCACTTTCAAAGATAATAGATGAAAGCATAACATGATATTAAATAAAAAAAACTTGAAATATAACAAAGATTTTTTATAGTTTTTCCCTATTAATAAAAATGTCCATTTTCTTTTTAAAAATCCTTTGTTGAGATCCTCAGTTATACTTTAACAAGGATAACAATTATTGGGGAAGTAATATTTTAAGAAATTAAGTTGAGACTAATACATAAATGTAGACACCTTTTAATCCAAAAACCAATGGGTAAAGAGCCAAGTCAATATTTTTACATCAATACCTCAACTTATTATCAATTAACCAATGTGGGATAATTCTTATGTGTATTCCAATAAACAATAACATCTTTAAACTTTAAAGTATATACTTTTACAATAAAAGGTTTCTGCTAATATTTAATGTAAGATTTGACTGTTCAATCCATCAAGAATAAAAGGAAATATTGAATAGAATTTTGAAGGATAGAACTACTAGAAATACTTTCTGGCGGTGAAGGATAGTTGTGGCTATAAAATTAATGAGTAAGGAGGCAACGCAAAAGGAAGATAAGGAATTGGTGGTAAGAGGATGAGGTTGGAGACAATACGAGAAGTAAGAAGGGGCTGAAGAAGCCAAGGAGGTCTCTCAATGGAAGAAAGAGAGAGAAAAGAGAGAGAATGGGATCAATGAAGAGAGAAGAGGTTAGAGCAAGTGATGAAAATTAGAAATTCATCCTCGAATAATTATGCAAATATGCATCTGGGTCTTCAACCATAGCATAAAAAAGTGTATACGTGGGAAACTAGAGAGACTCAGTGGGTCTTTTTAAACAATAAAGACGTAATTGTACATGAGAATAAACTAGAGAGACCCAATTGCAATTCAACCCATTGCTTAATTTTAAAACACATATGCATCTTTGTGAATGTGATGTGTTTGCCAATGTAAAAGGTAAAATGAATAAAATGCATGAATAATACATCAATTTGCTAGCAAACATTATTGGAAAGCGCACTAAAGAACTTACCAATCCAACACATCCATATCCTGAAAGCTTTGCGCTAAAATCTTTATGGACTTGAATGTTTGCACTTGAGAGCTCACTGTGCATTGCCTGTGCAAAAGGAGAATATGAGTCACAAAAAAGATCATATGCTTATTGTTAATCATTTCTGTAAATTAGTTTCAAGTCCAAGAAGGTAGGAAGCCATTGTTACGATCCAATTGCAAGGTATGGGACTTGAGTCCCACATTGGAAGTATGGGATTCTAATGTGGGGTTTATATAAACTTTGGGCTCTCCACTCCCATGAGCTAGCTTTTGGGGTGTGGTTCTCCCAAAGTTCATATCAGTCATTTACATACAAGTTTACTTTTTTTCTTAAATTTAATGCAATTGAGTTTCAAGTGACTTTTAGAATGTCTCTTCATTTTACCTTATAGTTCTAAGATGACCGAAATATTGGGATAACAAAAAAAAAGGGACAACAAGCTATATATAGAACTTGCCATCCCAATTTTTTTTTCTGTCCTATTTTATTCTATTTTTTACTGCCAAAAGAAAATATTGGGATGATATATATCGAGTTTTGGGATCTCTGGGTTTCAGAGAGAACTTTCATGGTTGCTAGTATAACTCCATTTTTCAAAATAAAACCCGTTAGTGTAATTGTTGGGCAATGGGCATAACAAACAATAGATAATTATTAATAAAAGCTTAAGCCAATGGGTAAAATCCACCATTTATATATCAAAACTATTTATTATTGAACTTATTAATGTGGGGCAAGTGCTCATGTGCATTTTTAACAAACTTTATCAATTCACATTAGTATTTTCCTATCCAATGGACTGTCTTTACCCCATCAAGCGCATGCACATCAAGAGCCTACTCAACCATTTAGAGTCTAGAGATATAGTGGGAGTTACTGCTTATGGATCACTTAACCATGATAAATCTTGGAAAAACTTATGAGAGCATCTACATAAACCAATTGACCTTAGCTGAACTATTGGCTCTGATACTATGTGTTAGAAAAGAAATATCAGAGAAGTTAGGCACAATACATAAATGGCTGGACACTCATTAATCCAAAAACTTAGGCCAATAGATAAGATCCACTAATTGTATATTAACATAATTTATTATAGAACTACCAATGTGGAATAATTGCTCGTATATATTCTCAATATTAAAACCTTTCCCTCCCCACCTCTCTCACAAGAAAATGCCTAGATTTGATAATATTGCTGAAATCGTAACGACGCTTAAGCACGGGCAACTTGGTAAAGTCACGAAAGGACCCGTTTGCAGTAGAATTGATGAGCTTAGGAGCTCAATTACATCGAATTTAAAAAGTTAAGACATGCATGTAAGTCATGCCTTATCTGAAAGACCTGAGAGTAACTTATCCACGTAACTTTACACAGATGATTGAGGCAATAGTAGATGCAAAATTCATTTTAATCACCTGGAAAGGTGCTTCTTTGTGCAGAAATGCAAGCACACTTGCGGAGCTGAGTGCAATTTTCATCCTCGCATTCCAATCAATCAAAGGAGCATTAGATCTCCCAGAGAGAACTCCATCCAAGCTTCCATGAAATAGCCTTTCATAAACTAGCATACGCTGTTCAGGAGCCTCACGAGCATGAAAACCAATTAATTTACAGAGTAGGGGGTGCTTAAGTTCTCCAATTATGTTGACATGATCCAGAAATTCTCCCTATAAAAGTAATCAACAAAAAATCATGTCAACGTAAACCTGTGATGATCAGGGGCTTCACGAGCATGAATTGAGAGCGTTAGGCATCAATGTAACATTTCAACATTATTCCTAATATTCTGTGAGGTTGGATGAAGAGCACATGAGAATTAAATTGTGCATTGTGCTTGGAAGTTTTTAGATATTCAGAGTAAATTACCTTAGCTAAGCTCTGCATCAATGTGAACTATGTGGAGTTTGGATTTGGTTATATTTAATAGGCTTATAGCGCCCTAGAGTAAAACCACCAAGAAAATTTTATCTCAAATATCAGAATATTTTTCTATCTTCAACCCAATGATGTAGCCATAATTTACAATGTACCTTGTTAAATCACTAAATTTATGTAAAAAGAGAAAGAAGAATTCATGTGGCAGGCTACCTAGCGGGATAAATGTTTGGTTGTTGTTGTAGTTAATATCATTTTGCATGGATTTCCTAACACATTATTCATGAGATTAGGGGTTTACATTCTAATTATGCAAATAAAAGACGAGATTTTTCAACGAAACATTAATGCCATCATCAACATCATCAGTACCTGAGTGGAACATTGGAGGGGGGTAGCTGTGACTCCGAGCTTCTGCGAATCGATTGCCGCTGAAATCTCTTCAGAGGAGAAGCTCCGCAGCCCTCTTGTCAGTGGCGGCAGAGGTAGAGAGCTGGAAGCAGACACTGAGCTCCGCTTGAAGCTTTCATTCAATGGCGATGGAAGAGGAAGAGGCTGCGGGCTCAGAAACCCTAGTTCCCTTTCTGGCTCGGAGAGGAGCGGGTGTACTCTGCTTTCCTTATAATGGGCGGACATGATATCTTCCTTGCCCTTCAAAGCCGAAAAGCAAACCATCTTCTTTATCTTCTTCCTGAATCAAATAATTAAATTGTATATCATTCTTCTACCAAAGGATATATATCTAAATATTAAAAATATATTTAATAATTTTTTTAAAAAAAAATAATATATCAACTTATTTAAAAATCCTATTTTTCCTTTATTTAAATATTTGAACTTGTTCAAAAACCAATATAAATAGTAAAATTTTTGCTTTAATACTTTAGAATGATGTGAAAATAAATAATTTAATTAAAAGTTAAATAAATCATCAAAATATAAAGGGATAATTAACTACATGCCACACCATTTAGTTTTATTTATGTCTTACCCATTCATTTTTTGTTAATTACGCTATACACACTTAAAATATTATAAAATTTTACATACACACATTTTAACTTATTTTTATTATAATGAGTAACTATAATTTTTCAATAACCTAACTATAGTTAGATTACAAAAAATTTGAGTCGTTCATCATATTATTTTAAGAATATTTAAATATATTTTGAGTGAAAATCCTAAAACCTTAATGTTTAGGTGGCGGCAAAGGAAGGAGACATCCGCGACGTGAATTGATTTTAGGACAAATCAATGCTTTAGTGTGGTATTGAGGAAAAAAAATGTATTATTAAGAGTAAAAATATAATTTTAATGATTTACTAATAATTTTTTTTCAAATAGATTTTAATTAAATTTTAACTCAAATGTGTGTGTAAGATTTTATAATATTTTGAGTGTGCATAGCGTAATTAACTAAAAATGGATGGGTAAAGCATAAATAAAACTAAATGGTGTGATATGCAAGTAATTATTCCAAATATAAAATAAAAATATTTCTTATTTTAAAATGTATACAATTTGTTTAAGTCGTAAAATTATGATCAAGCATGCGATTGAATTCCTAGTTGTGGCTCATGAATAACTCATGTAGTCATGCTGTGGATTAAATTAATCGTGAGTTGATATTTTCTATAATACAAATGAAATAAAATTAGTTTGTTTGATTAAAATTTTAAGTAAAATATAAAATAAAATTAATTTACTTATTTTAACTAGAATTTAGTTAATTTATATAAGAATATGATTGATTTTATTTTAAATCAAAATTGTTTAATTTTGAATAGAAATGTATGCATATTTCTATAAATTTTCCGAGAGGTCTTGAGGCATTGATCTACGTGATATCGAGTAAAAATAAGATTGAATTATACGAGTTTTGCACACAACTACGTATTGTACATTTAAAAATCTCTTCTAGAATTCGTACCACAATTAAAAAAAAAAATTCTGAAGTAGCCCCGACATATATTGAGTTGAGTTGAAGTGAGTTAAGTCGAATTTGAACTTAAAAATTTTTAGTTTAAACTAATTTAAAATCATTTCAATTTCAAGCTGACTCTCTACTCAAAATAATTGATTTTGAGTTAACTCAATTTCGAGTCCGACTCGATTTAGTTGTCAAATGCTAAAGTTAAATAAAACCATGGGTTCTAAGGATTAACAAAAGCACAATACTTTAATTTAATTTTTTTTATTGAATTTTTTGAATATTTTTTTATATATAATATATTTATACATATATATTATTATTAAATTATAAACTTTGAGCCGGTTTGAATCAAGTGAGTTATATTAAACTCAATATCAACTTAGAGTTATGTGCTCATCAAGCTTATAATTTGATCAATAATTTTAAAGAATAGATTCTAAAAAAAATTAATTTTTAAAAATCTTTTAAATTTTGAGTATTTTGCTCATCGAATATCGAAAGCTTTGATGAAATTTTTTTTAAAATATAAAATTTTGAAGTAGACATATTTTTGTGTCAAAGCGTAAACTAATGAGTAAAACTTATGCTCGAAGATAAATCTTAAGTCACTCAACAGCTCTCACTTCAAATACGAGTAAATTCACTTGAAAAATCCGAGCATGTTACGCACAAACTTTCAATTAATTCATTTGGTTATCTGCACAAGCTAGTTGGCCTCGACCTTAAATTGAGTTGATTAGAATTTATTCGATTGCTACTCGAGTTTCAAGCTGATTCAAAATTATTAATTATGTATATATATGTATACGTATGTAAATATTTGACATCTCACGAGCCTTAGGCTTAGTTTGGTAGATGAAAATTGTAGCCATTCTTTCAACTAAAAACTTTATATTATTTTTTTAAAAATAAAATAAAATTTGACATCTCATTTTATATAAATTTTAGTATTAAATAATCACTTTATTTTACAAATAACATAATTTTTAATATGATTAACTCATTTTATTTCACATCTTATTTATTTTTTAAAAATTTATATAATATTTTTAAAAAAAATTTTTCTTTAGCTAAACAGAGACTTAGGCCCTGTTCAGTGCGAGGACTAAATCAGGATCGAAATGGTACTAGTTTAAAAATAATAATAGTAATAAATAAAATATTTTAATCATTCTATACAAATTTTAATATAAAAAATATTATTTTACTTTACATACTCAATAATTTTTAATAAAAATATCAACTTTATTTCACATTCTATATCAAAATATTTGAATCGAGTACTTTGGTCTACGATGTGAAATAAAATTGATATTTTTATTGAACATTATTGAGTATGTAAAGTAAAATAATATTTTTTTAAATTAAAATTATATAGAATAATTAAAAATTTTATTTATTATTATTATTTCTTATTTTTTTAAATTAATATTATTTTGATTTGCTTTTAGTTCTCGTGCCAAACAGGATCTTATATCCAAAAATTAGATGTTTTTTTCTTAAAAAAAAACCTATAACGTTGAATTTAGAGATGAGAGGAGAGAGAGAGAGACTTGCCTCAACATTCTTCCTGATCGAAAAGCACAGAGTTTGGCTTCTTGAGGGAGGAGAGAGAGAGAGAGAGAGAGAGAGAGAGAGAGAGAGAGAGAGAGAGAAGATATATGGCGAGAGAAGAAGAGCGGGCTTCGGTCAAAGGCCGGAAGCGAAGAGGGAACGAGTCGGGTCAACGAAAGACCGAGCTCGGGCGGACGTTGGTCAAAGCTCGCAAATGCGTACGGCTGTAACAACTCGCCCGAGTTGGAAAATGGTCAAACGGTTCAATTCTTGGTCTCACGTCCGCATTCTTGTTAGTCAACTGCCCCTCCACTTCAATAAAATATCGCTTCTGCCATTCGCTCTCTCTTTGATATATGCCGATATAATGTGCATTAAGCTTTCATATCTCCTCATTATTCAAAAAAAAAAAAAAAATCATATCTCCAACTAAAATTCCAATTACTTTTATTTTTATGCATATTGGATAGGACCACTCTTTTTTTATCAAAATGAAAATTGAGCTCGTCTGATTTGGGCTCAACTTAAACTCGAGTCTTATATTTTGAGATGAGTTTGAGTATTATAAAAACTTTAATTTTAGGGTAAATTATAAGTAGGTTCTTGTTGTTTGACCATATATGCAAATAGATTCTAATTTTAAAAATTGTTCAAATTAGTTCATTAGTTTTAGATAATGTGTAATTATGAGTCCAGCACACGTGCGAACCTTCATTTGGGTCCGGCGATTCTGGAACCAAAACTTGACCTAGTGCGGCTTGAGCTGGAGATCCTGGCTCAGCCGCAGCCGCAGCCGCAGCTTGTCATCGGGGTGCTGGTTCACCTTGAACAGCTTGAGCCCGAGATCTTGGCTCAGCCACAGCCTCTACTTGTTGTTGGGGTGCTAATTCTCGTTGAACAGCCTGATTAAATATTTCCCTAAATTAAACAATTAGTTATCTTCTTGAAAACGAATATTTTTTAATTACTATAATTAGAAGATTGATAATATTACGCCTCCATCTCCTGGATCTGCCGGGCGGTGTGGCGGTGGTAGCGCCTCTTCTTCCCCGGCAGAGGATTCTGGGCCGCCGCTGCCACCTCGGAGGTCGTCGGAGGCAAGGGCATGCCATCGTCGTTCTGGGTACCCGCTGCCGGTGTCTCCAAAATTTAGATTTGATAGAGCGTTGCTCCCGCCGCCACGCGAGAGAGAGAGAGAGGTGGGGAAGAGAGAGCATCGCTCCCGTCGCCGCCGTCGTCGCCGCTGCTGCTCTCCCGCCACCACGCAGGAAAGAGAAGGAGGAGAAAATCTTAAGAATAAAAATATCATTTCATAGATTTTTTTACTGTCAAATCTAAATTTTAGACTAGTTGCACATTATCTAAAACTAATAGACCAATTTGAATAATTTTTAAAAGATAGGACCTACTTGCATGTATGATCAAATATCATGAACTTACTTATAATTTACCCTTAATTTTAAATTTGTTTTTTAATTGAATCCAATATAATACTTACTATTTAAACTACAAATAATATTATGAAATATTTTAACAAGATTTGTTTGCTCTACAAATTGATTGATCATATGTTAGCAATAAATATAGTTGGTTGACTTCAATCGACTAACAATAAGTAGATAAATAAACTTCAACTAAATAGGTATAGTCTCTCTTCGGATAGAGGCACATGGACTAACAATTTGTAGACATGATAGCTTTAACGACTGACTGGCAGAATCCCTCAATCCGTCATTAAGGTTTCCACACTTTTAGCTTAGTCGATTATCTTACCACCACCCTCAAGTTCACAATACTTTGAAGTTCAAAATAACCACTATTGGATTCCTCTACTTCCTCTTATTCCTTGTGTTTTTCAATTATTTTGTCTAACTTAAATTTTTTAATTAATAATATCATAGAAAGATTGTTTAGCTTAGATTCGTTGTTCGATAATAGGTTCACGAAGATAGGGCCATTCAGTTCAACTTGTTCAATATATAATCGGCTCAAGAGTCAAGAATACAAAAAGATGCATGTAAAAAGTTATTTTTTCAGACGAAATATTCAAGGGTGAACTCAAAAATTGAAAGACAAATAACGTTATTGTAATTTTCACGATAAAATATAAATATTTGAGAACGTCTCGACCAAAGTTCAAGTTTTTGGCTTGGTATACTTCAATTGCTCCATCCATGACTCGTATATATATCTATATTGGGAACTACGGAAAAGCATTTTGTTAGACATCAATATTTTCAAAAGAATAAATCATTAATTAACTATCATCAATGCCCTAATTGTCCTCTTATTTAAGTGCAAAATATAGGATTAGTGAGGTAAAAAAAATTGGTGAAAGAAATCTCTAAGTATATATACTCTTTGACTGTTCTAATTAGAATACTATTAACTTACAATCTCCTACAATTTCTTGAAAAAATTAGCAAATCTTCGACTCTTTCTCTCTCTTAGTTGTCTTTAAGCTTTCACAAAAGTTTATGCTTAAAATCTTATATGTTCATTTCATTCTGGTTGTTAAATCTTGTGCTCTTTAATTTTTTGGAACTATTTATTTTCTTAGAGAGCGTTTGGTTCAATGTTATCTAAAGAAAGTAATTATTTAATTTAATGACATCTATAAATAATCTTCTATAAGATTATAAAATTATTAGTCAAAAAATGACATCTTGATTACATAACATAATACCAAAATAACATCGAACCAAATGCTCCCTTAGTTTATTGATGATAACTCATAGTTCTGTAATAACTACTCTGATATCTACTAATCAAAAATTTTTGACACAACAATTTATCTCTCGGCCAATATTATACTCAATACCAGTAGTTCACGTCTTTCCTTCGAACCTCTTATGCACAATTCGTAGTGGAGATAGCTTTTAAGACGATAACCCATGCCTCCTTTACTATAGTTTCTCGACGCGTTGAACTACATTTCGCCATAAATTAAATTCCTCTTTTTCTCATTTTACTTTCGTAATATAATATTTGTAGTCAAAGTGGCCTCAAATTTTGTTACACACCCACTGCAGGCTTCAAACAGCATACCATAATGCAAAAAATGGAAAAATTTCAATTGTTAGGACAAAGCCGTAAATAACTACAACTTCCAGGGTGGTTCCTATCAGGATATGGGAGTAATAACTACGCCAGAGCCTGATGAGAACTTGTTATTTTTATTAAAAATTATTAAATATGTGAAATAAATAATATTTTTTTATATTAAAAATTATGTAAAATAATTAAAAAATTATTTATTATTATTATTATTATTATTACTTTTTAAATTAATATTATTTTGATCCTGATTTGGTCCTCGCGCCAAACAGGACCTTAGGCTCTCTTTAGCGATAGTGTTAATTTAAAAAATAATAATAAATAAATAATTTTTTATTATATTTCATACAAATTTAATATAAAAAAATATTATTTTATTTCATATATTTAATTATTTTTAATAAAATTATTAAGTTTATTTCATATTCTAAATTAAAAAATTTGATCTATAATTTGAAATAAAGTTATTAATTTTATTAAAAATAATTAAATATATAAATAAAATAATACTTTTATATTGAATTTTATGTAAAATATAATAAAAAATTAGTATTGTTTTGACTTTGATTCTATTTTTGCGCTAAACAGAACTTTAAAGTTTGGCTCCATTTTAAGTAAAATTTAAATTTAAATTTTAAAATTGCTTAAAGCTGCCTTCAATTTTCATTAGTTTTGAATTAAAAATTTCAAATTGAAGCGTAAGTAAAGAAATTTGGTTCGAATCTTATTTGAATCGAGTTTCAATTTTGTTGAAATTTTTTTTTTTAAAATCATGATATTTATTATGTTGAAATTATATCTTTCAATTTTCAACGAAAATTGAATCCCAATTTGACTTTTTAAACCCTGGGCTCTAACGCATATTGAGTTTAAAATGGATTTAAATTAGATTAAATTTCTGTATATTCATAATAAATTAATTTAGTTTATTCATAAAAGTAAACCATATTTTTTTTTTGAATATTTAAATTCTGCAAAATCCTTTTAAAATCAATATAATAATTAGTTTTGCATAATTATTTAATATATATAATCAACCAAATTTGTACATATTCAAAATTGACATTTTAAACGTTGAGATGGCTTATTGGAACTGGACTTAACGTTGACCTTTGAATCTTTTAATTAAAACAATTAAAAAAACATTATTAAAAAATTTAAAAGGGTGGGAAGAGCAGCCAGATTTGATCCTCGCCTGGGTGGAGATTATCTGAGATCTAATCGAGTCAGACACGATTTAAGGTTGAGTCGTCGATTTATAGATTGATTTTGAGCTCATATTGATTCAAAGTTCTAGAATTCGAGCAATCTCGACATAATTAATATTCAACTTTAAGCCTGTTCAAGTCTTAATCAGGCCAACTACGTGTTTATAGCTGGATTCAACATTGCATCCCAGCTATACACGTAGCACCTAAAGGCTTTTCAAATTATGTTTATCTGCCATCGTGCACGAAGTTTCTTCATCGGTTACAATATTTGTCTAATCATATTTATCTTTTTTTTTACAGAAATTTCCAATCATCGGCGATGATATATGGTTTCATTCTGTTCATATTGGCTACGATAATTGGTCATCCACAATAGTCGTTGTCGCCCAACTAGATGGAGATTGCCACATCAGCATCGTGTACGCGTAGGGCTGTTATCGGGCCGATTTCGAGCGAGTCGAACTCAACTTGAAATCGAAAATTTCGAGCTCGGCTCGGCTCGGCTCGAAATCGGTCCGAAATCGAAATGGGATATGATTCGAGCCGGCTCGGCTCGAAATGACTTGATTTTGAGCCGGCTCGAATCATGATTTGAATCAGCTCGGAATTGTAAAAAAATAATAGAGATATTATGTTTTTAAGGGATTTGATCCCTAGATCTTAAGGAAAATAAACCTTAAATCTCCTCTACTCTACCACTAAACCACTAACTAAATTATATAAAACACATAATTTATTTATGTATATATTTATATAATATATCAATATTATTTATGATATACATATAATTTCAAGCCAAATCAAATCATGTTTCGAGCGAGCTAGAGCTAACTCGAAATTGGCTCGAAATGAACTTCGAGCCAATATCCTTAGCTCATGATTCGATTCAAAATTTTCGAACCGATTTCGAGTCGATTCAAAAATTGACAAGTTCCGAGCGAGTTTCCAGTTTCGGATTTTTTAACACCCCTATGTCCGCGCAATTTCTACTACAAAATCCTTCTCATTTCCAGTTGACTGTGAGTTGCAGGTTTTCATTCATCAATAGTCGATTATCCGGTTTCAAATGGCCTAACAGATCAAGAATTTACGTGTTCTCTTCTTGATATCATCAACGGTCTCCTTGCAACTGACAGTTGTAGTCTTTTTTAACCTGGAACTTGTTGGCCTTAGCTCATCTATAAATACTTTTGGGAAAAGTTTCAGAGAGAAATCATCGTCATCATTATCAGAACTAACAATTAATGAAAGAGAAGCAACCTTTGTAATTTTTTTCTCTTTCTTTATCTTGTATTGATTTTTTGACAAAACTTCGAGTTTTAGTGAAAACTTTTTCTATGACTCCTAGGCGGACGTAAGGGAAGCTATTTCTAAATCACCTTACATCTTTGTGTACTCTCCTGAATGTTCACTGGCTTCTTTACGCTAGTATCTGAGCTAGAAATATTATGTGTCGCTAATTCTTGGGACCCGTCTTTCTCCGTCAACACTACAATTCTCAAATGAATTAAGAATAATTTAAAAAAAATTAAGCAATTATCGCTAGATTTTAAATATTCACTGATCAATTTACTTAACACATACATTAAATTATATGACTTACATTCTGTTTATAAAAATAATAATAAATATATTATTTTAATTAAAAAATAAAGTTTGATTTAAGTTCTTCCCATTTAATCATAATTAGAATTTGGCTCAATAAAATTACGAGCTGTAAATATGATTTATTGAGCAGTGATATGGCTCAACAAACTTAACTCAGTTAAAAAAATTTCAAACTAAATATCGATCTAAATATGTAAACATTCAATGATTTTAAATATTTTAGCTTCTAGAAGCTATTTGTAAGATATTTCACACAAAAATTTGAACATCTCTTTTTTAAATATATGTAAACTCATATTTTAAATTGTATAAAAAAATAAATAGATAATCTTTAAAAATTTGGCTATAGATCAGGTGATAATCTTAAAATTTACTTTAATTATCTCCATATATATATATATATATAATGATATAATATAATATAAATTTTACAGTCATTTGATGTCATGGGTATAAATTATACCTAAAATTAAAATGTATAAATAATTTTTTCAGGCTTTTTCAAGTTATATATGAGATATTATTATGTAAATACTTATATTACGAAGAATATACAGATAAAATATTAAAATTCTTCAATATAATTATATTAAGGAGTTCACATGTGATATTCTGAAGTTTTATTTATTACTCATTGATCAGAAATTATTTTAAAAAAACTTTAAAATTTATTTTATATCACATCCTACACAAATTTCAATATTAAACAATCAATTTATTTGACATCTAATATAATTTTTAATATAATAAATTCACTTTATTTTATATTATACATATTTTTTTAAAATTTTTCATAAATTTTTTTTCAAATTTTTTTTTCCTCTGATCAAACAGAACTTAAATATTTGAATATTTAGTCCTACCGTAGGACATTTTTAAAGATGAATAATGATCATTTGAGTTAGCGAGGGGAATAAAACTGTGCATAATAATGAGAGTTACTATTTATTTGAAAGGTTTTAAAATAATTGATTTACATAATAATGTGGATAATTTTTGGCCTAAATAAATTGATAGTTTATAATTTATTTATTACGTATTATTTGATTTACTATTGTGTAACTTCACCATAATCACACACATTAAAAAAAAATGCAAGACATGTTTAAGATGATAATATAAATATCTATTATAAGAAATAATTTTGTCAAATAAGTTAAATTTTTTATCATAAATATTTGGTGTGAGTTGGGGGTAATTTTATGAGAAAATTAAAACTTATTTGTATTTTATTTGATTTAAAATTATTTTATATTTTTTAATTTTAAAGTAAGTTAAATAAAAAAAAATCAATTTAACTTATAGAATGAGTAGGGCTGTTATCGAGCCAACTTCGAGCCGAGCCATACTCGGCTCGAGATCGGCTCGCTCGAAATCTTTACGGCTCGAAATTGATTTGTTAGTCAAATAGTTTCGATTTCGAGCCGGCTCGGCTCGAATGGGCTCGACTTCGAGCCAGCTCGATCACACTTTGAGCTGGCTCGAAATACTTATAATTATTAATTAAAAATACACAAATTTAATTTTTTAAAATTAAAATATATGCAAAAATTATATTTATATATATGCTATTTTTTACAAACATAAAAATAAAAATATCATAAAACAATTTAACCACATCCTAAAATAATACCATAAAAATTATCATATAATTATATGCAATAAATTTGTTCATTAAATATCTAGTTAAATAAATAATGATAAATAAATTCATGATCGTCTGATTGAATCTCTCTAATTACATGAATAGATTATACATCATAATATCTAACAATATTTTATAATTAATATTATATATATGTATTTAAATCGAGCCGATCTCGAGCCAAATCGAGCCGATCCTACCCTTTCTCGAAATCAGCTCGAAAAAAACACCAAGCCATAATTTTGGCTCGTTGGTCGGCTCGTTTAAATCGATTCGATTTCGATTCGATCCAAAATCAATTCGATTTTCGATCGATTTTTGATCTTCGATCCATATTAACCGGCTTAAGAATGAGCAATATGTGTATAAAATATAAGAGTTTTTACTCATATGATTAAAAAAAATTAATAATTATTTATTAAATATTTTAAAATTAAATATTATACGATACAAACACATTTATTTTAATTTTATAATTAACATATTTTAGGGGACGACTGAAATCACTTCAAAGCCACTTTTGGATCACGTGACCGGGATGACTGAAATCAGCAATTGTTGGGTTGCTCCAAGATCGCACACAGGAAAGAACCCGTAAATCTACGGTGACTTACAACGGGTCCCACTACAGTCCACTACAATGGTCGAATTGAGGAGTCGCGTTACCTGTGTGGTAGAATTAATGCACATGCTGGAATTGACTAAAATCAATTATGTGAAGCTAATTATGATAAGCTATTTGGGTGGCATGCTTGTAAATATTTTTAAAATAAATAAAATAAAATAAAAAGATAAATTGCATTTGAGTTGTGAGATTAAAACGGTATTATAAATTAGTCCACTTTTTAAAAATGTGAGTTTAAATTTTAAATTTACAAAAGCTTTATAATTCTTATATCAATTAAGCTATAATTTTTAAATTTTTTTAAATATACTGTAAAATTATTCTCTTAATTTAATAATTTTTAAATTTTTTTAATTTTAAAATTTTAGTGTATAGAATGTAAAAATATGAGAAATTAAATTTTAAATTTTTTAAAATTTATAAAAATAATTAAAAATAAAAAATAAAATGATTATTTAAAATATATAAATTATTACAATTAATTAAAAAATAATTAATTTTTATATTTTTTATAAAAAAATAATAAAATAGTGATCTTTTTACGACTGCAATGACTCAAATTGAAATTTAAAAAAAAATTGAGATTAATTTGTAATGGCCATTGAACCTTAACAGTCACATGCAATTTACAAAAAAAAGGGATAATTACCTGCATGCTACACCATTTTACTTTATTTATGCATTACCAATTCATTCTTAGGGGGCGTTTGGTTCAGTATTATCTCAATGTTATGTTATGTTATCTTTAGAAAGTAATTGTTTGGTTTAATGATATCTTTAAATAATATTATAATTAATTACAAAAATGCCATTACATATTGACATCTAGATGTCACCTCAAATCGGGCGACATCTCAAGATAACACCATTAATTTGTTATTATAATGTCAATAACTTCTAACTAAACAAAAATAATTTGGATAACATTGATATTTTCTAATATCATAACATTGAACCAAACAAATATCTATTGATGAATAACAATGACATTTAGATAACATGACATTTAAATATTATTGATATTGAGATAACATTGAACCAAACGTCCCCTTAGTTAATTACGTTATGCACAGTCAAAACATTATAAAAACTTACATATACACACTTAAATTAAAATTCAGTCAAAATCTATTTGAAAAAAAATATTTTATTAATAAATCATTAAAATCACATTTTTACTTTTAATAGTATATATTTTTTTCTTCCTCGATGTCACACTAAAGCGCTGATCTGTCCTAAAATTCAATTCATGTCGCGGATGTCTCATTCCCTTGCCACTACCTAAACATCAAAGTTTTAAGATTTTCACTTAAAATAATATGATGAACGGTTCAGATTTTTTTAACCTAACTATAGTTAGGTCATTGAAAAATTATAATTACTTATTATAATAAAAACAAGTGAAAGTGTGTGTATGTAAGATTTTATAATATTTTGAGTGTGCATAGCGTAATTAACTAAGAATGAATGTGTAACACATAAATAAAGTAAAATGGTGTGCCATGTAGGTAATTATTCAAAAAAAAAAAACTATGTGGAGCTTATCCGAGATCAAAATCAAATTTTTTATTGTTGAACTAGAGCATCATTAAATAAATGAAAAGATAATTATTTCAATGAGATCTAAAACTTGGCAAAAACAAAGAAAAAAAAAACACATGTGATGAAAACCTCGTAAACAAAAAAAATTAAAATCAAATTTTAATCCAATAGCTTTTTCTCGTATCAAAATCCCTTAGCTGTTGCGTTTTCCTGAAATATAAATTATCATAATCAGAGATTTGAAAATAAAAAGAGAAATTTTTTTAATAAGCTAATGTCTTATTTGACGCGAAAATCAAAATATCACTAATTTAAAAATATAATAATAATACTAAATATTTTTTTTAATTATTCTACACAAATTTTAATATAAAAAATATTATTTTACTTCACATATTCAATAATTTTTAAATAAAAATATTAACTTTATTTTATATTTTAGACCAAAATATTTGAATCAAGTATTTTAGTCTAAGATGTGAAATAAAATAGATATTTTTATTGAAAATTATTGAATACGTGAAGTGAAATAATTTTTTTTTATATTAGAATTTGTATAGAATGATTTAAAAAAATATTTATTATTATTATTATTATTTCTAAACTAGTTCTATTTTGGTCTTGATTTTAGCCTTCGGGCCAAACAGGGCCTAGGAGAGGTGGCTTCGAGTCAATTTTAGCGAGCTTAGCTCAACTTTAAATTAAAATTTTCAATTTCAAATTGAGTTTGATTCAGGCCTACAAAAGCTTTTCAATTTGGAATTTAAATCAAGCCTAATTTTAAGTTACAAATTTTTTTAAAAAATTCATTATTTATATTAAATGTATTAACATATAATATTATAAATTCAGATATTATGTAAAATGTTATAACATATTTATATATAAAAGTATTTTAATTATATTTTAAAAAATTTTAAATATACGTGCTTATATATATATATATATATATATATATTAGGTCAATTAAAAATTGAATTATTTTTTTTTCGAACGATCTAACTTTGAGTTAAAGAAAAATCGAGTTAATTTTAAATCAAATAAAATACGAGTAAGTTTAAATTTTTCGTACAAAAATTGCGAAAGCTAATAGGAAGGCAACAGAATCAGATTCTTGTTTGCTGAAATCTTCTTGATTGAACACCACCACAAGATGTCTCTTGATAGTGGTGAACTCGGTGAAATATAATAATAATGTTCGAGTGAGCCTGCCTATTCTTCGAAATACAATAAATTTAAATCGTCACTTTTGAGGAGATACTTGCGACAAAACTTGTACCATATCTTTTTTTTATGTTCGTTATTTTAAACAATGACACGCTAGGTGAATTTATTGAATTACCGATCGGTTCTTTATCGTAATTCATATCGTAATTAAATAATTATTATTATTATTTGATGGAATTTATTTAACATAATTGATTGTTTTGTTGTCGTCTAGAGAACTATTGCAATACCTTCTCTTTTTCATCCTATAAATTTCTCTTTTAACTTCACTAACTATACAAAATAACATAAATCATAAATTTTCAAATACCAACATAAGTATAAAGAAAATTTATTTCATGCATATATTAATATTTTTAACATTATACTTAATAATTATTTTTATTTCGTGTTATATATAATTTTTAAATTAAGTATTTTATTATTTTAATTTAACTTAACTTTGTTGAAGTTAAGAGAATTATAAATTGATTTAGCGAGCGTTTGAATGAGTTGATGTTATATTATGTTATTTAAAAATAATAATTATTTAATTTAATAAAATACTTAAATAATTTTATAAAATTATTAAAGTGTAATTAAAAAATAATATTAAAATGAAAAATTTACATACAGAACACTGAATTCATCACAAAATATGTATTTCACCATCTTTTAGTAAATATTACATATATCACATTCTTTTTATATTTCTATTGTTACAATAGAAATATAAAACTCATAGGCAGGGTGTGATATATATAATATTTACTAAAAGATGGTGAAATGCGTAATTTATGATAAATTCGGTGTTCTGTTTGTAAATCCCTCTATCTAAATAAAATAACATGACATAAAATATTAAACCAAACGCGTTAGGCTCTGTTGGACCCACTAAAGTAATTTTCTAGAGATTTTGTAAATTGTATAAATATTAATATATATTGAAGCTACATTACATAATTCATGTTTAAAGAAATATTTTTAGATTTAAAAAGTAAATGATATTTACTATATGTAATTTTATAGACACATTGACACTATAATCAATAATATTTTTAAGGCTTTAAAATTTGCATTAGAGTTTAATCTTTTTTTGATAATAGGATTCAAGTTGAATGAACTGCAAATGCAGGCACCAATGCATAATATGTAGATTTTTTATATTAAAAATATTTTTTTTTTGATGTCTTACTTTCAATTTACACCTTATATTGGGTACTAAAGAAAAAGAGTCCTATATCCATTGTATTATAAAATACAGGAACCCAGTTGTAAGTTACTCTTAGTTTAAACTTCCACAAAACTTACTTATGTTAATTTCCCAATAATTAAGAGACCTAATCGTAATTTACTCAATTAAAAGTCTTCAGTTTTCTTAATCCTCCCTCCCTGCCTCCCTCTCTCCCTCCCTCCGGGCCTCCGCCCTTCCCGTGATCTGCTATATGAAACGCCGGGAGGGCGGCGCAGGAGATGCAAAGGAATCCATCAGATCCATGTCCACCCTCCAGCGCTAATGCTAACGCAAACCTCATTTTTCCTTCACAGCCAGTATCCAATGCGGCGGCGGCGGCCGCGGAGGTGGCCGCCAGAGGACCGGTTGGATATCCGATGCGGTGTCCGCACCACCGCCGTGCCACATCCGAGGTTGCTTTTCGAATTCAGGAGGATTTCGGCCTCAGCTCCGGCGATCCCATAGCCACGGGGAGCTTCGAAGAGACCGGATCGGATGACGATCTCTTCTCCGCTTTTATGGACATCGAGAAAATCGATTGCAAGCTCGAGTGTAGCGAATCGGGATCAGAGGGCGGGGACTTCAGATACCCAGTAGTGGAGAGATTATGTGGAGGTGATGAGCGGAAGATCAGCAATGCAGGCGGAGGAGGGGCATCGCCAAGCTCGGGGCCGAAGCATCGGCATAGCTGCTCGGCGGACGGATCTTCCATGTCTTCGTTGGCGGCCACGAGAGGGGTAGGGCTTTTTGCGGAGGTGGTGGAGACGAAGAAAGCCATGACGGCCGAGCAGCTGGCGAAGCTTTCGAAAATTGATCCAAAAAGGGCGAAGAGGTTCGTTCACTGTGCTAACTTTATTGCTTATTCTTCCATTTAATGTAAATCTTACAGTCCATTAGCTTCGTCTCTTCGTATTGGAGCATGCTAAAGCAGAATTTCTTTCTTAGTAGATCATCTAAACGAAGTGCTGGCATGAAATTGCCATTAAGTAGGTCAATGGGACATATTGTTCGTTCTGTGACTTGAATTCTTTGACTACAACAAGGGTTGATAAGAAATGGTTGATGATTTTTGACACAGTAAATCGGCCAACAGATCGTTCTTGGCTCTTGTTCTTGGTCTGTTGCCTTCTTGTTTCTTTTGGCTTTTTTCAAAGAGCTGGTTGAAGATCACATTTTGACTTATGATGAGGCGCTAACATGTTTGGATATCTACAACACATTACGTGACTACTAACTTGAATTGCAATTATTATAACAACTAAAGTATACCTCAACCAAAAAGAAAGAAGAGTATTAGTTGCATTTAATATGGCTTCAGGGGCAAAATATTGACAAATGGTGATCTGTGAGAAATGTCTCTGCATTGTAAAATTTAAAATATAGGTCGCTCACACAGGTATTGAATTTTTCTTACGATTGTCACAAAAATACTATAAGTGACACTCTTTTTGTTTTGACTTTTAGTAAATTTGCATAATATTTTAGGATAAAATTGATATAATTTGCATATATTAATCTTTTCCAGCATTGATTTACCTAATATGTAGATAATTTCTCAACTCTAGCTAAACTATAAATGCAGAATTCTAGCAAACCGCCAATCTGCAGCTCGCTCAAAAGAACGAAAGGCACGCTATATATCTGAACTTGAGAGGAAAGTTCAGACTCTTCAAACTGAAGCTACAACTCTGTCTGCACAGTTAGCATTGTACCAGGTCAATCATGATTTGAATCTATTAAGAAAACCACTTAAGCTCATCTCTTGATATCTTTCTTCTAAAGTTATTAGTTTCTGCAGCTAATATGCATTTATGAAACTAGTTGTAATATATTGATTTGATATTGATTTTCATCTACAATTGTTGGTTTAAACTGTGACCTTTTTTCAGAATGTAGATTGTCTAGGTCCTAATCGTAAATTAGTACCATCTCTTGAAGTGTTTCTATTTTTCTTTCTAGAAGTTGTATTGCTCTTGATGGGTGACTTTGAGCTTAAGGGACTTCATTCATTTTGTCTATGTACTAGACATCATACTATATTTAAGACTCTTTCAAATTGGTGTTTTCTCATTGCGATCTAATTATGGTGAGTAAAGCTATTTTTCATTGTTTATTTCTTGTTCTTTTTCTTGATGAAGTTCGTTAGCTTATTCCATTGTCACACTATAGCACTAAATCTAAGTTTTGAATCTGGGTTTTCTTACTTCAAAGCAACATGTCACCAATCTTAATTAATGTTACGCACGTTCAAGAACATCACATGAACCTTATATTTTGTGGGCCAGTTGAAATGACATTCAATGAGAATTGCCCACCTTAGCCTACAGTAACTCATTCTAGAGAGACTGGTCTCTCATACCTTCTCTTCATTTAATTTCCCCTTTGACCATAAAGTCAAGAAATATTTTGAGTAGGTTGCTGGTCTGTTAACGCAGCCTTAGTATAAATGCCATTTTTCATTTTGCCAACGCTAAGAGTTGACATTCAATCTCATTTATGTTTTCTTGTAATTTATAAGATTGTCGGCTTTCCCTTCTTTTCCAGAGGGACACTACTGGGCTCACAGTCGAAAATGCAGAGCTTAAGATTCGGTTACAAGCAATGGAACAAGAAGCCCAATTACGTGATGGTAAGACCAATTTAATTGTAGAGTAGAAAACAATAGCTTTTCTTCTTTTCCTTTCTCATTCTTGTAATATTTGCATTGAGCATACAAATCAGTCAAGCATGCTATTATAAACATCTCAGTCAATGGGTCCTTATATGAAGTAGTGATGCACAATAGAAATGATTCTGAAGTAGGTGGCAATCAGTTTTTCCAGTAGTTTGCCAGTTCTTTGTCAAATTGATGAGGCCATTTAGGAACTGATGTCCAAATTTAATAACCCATTAACCAATAGCTATGCTGGACTAAACATTTGTCATGACTTGTTGCTCTGGTTCCCATATTTGAATCAAGTCTATAAATTGGGCTCCCCTAAAAGGAAATTATTAGAAGAAATATTAAAATTGCCGAACCCTACTAGTTAGGATAAATCTATTATTGATTACAATGCTGGTATCAACATATATGGATCGACTTACTGCTTCGTAAGTAACAAAATGGCTTAGCTATCAAGTAGAGGGTATCTCCAACGTGCATCCAGAGTTTACTTGTGGGGTTTAATGATAGGAGCATGGTTTTCACTTTGTTCTTTGTTAATTAGGTTAAGTATTGTAGTATGGAGAACATAAAGGTGGAAGGATTGAATCTGTTTAGATGCGATACCACATTGACCCTTCACCAATTAATCAAATGTTAAATCTTCATTCAATCTTTTACATTTTGCTATACCACCTAATCTGAAAATGGCACCGACTTTTTTTTTTTTTTTAAACTGAAACTTTCACCGTGTGCAGCCCTGAATGAGGCTCTGAAGCAGGAGTTTGAGAGGCTCAAGATCGCCACAGGACAAATATCGAGCCCCATACCATTCAACAATCCCTCGTTCTTCTCAATTCTACAGCAGCAGCAGCAGCAGCAGCAGCAGACTTTTGAGCCATCTGCCGCAGGTCTCCAGTTCCTCTCTCGTCCCCTCTCTGATGTATTGCAGCAGGATCCCCTCGGCGGAATGCAGGGCTTAGATATCAGCAAAACAGAAAGCTCTTCTATTTCTGCCAATGACAGCAGTACCACTTTCTAACCATAATTTTGCTATAATTTAATCTTAACGGCATTGGTGTTTTAATTTATGCAAAACCGTAATAATGTGATTCTTTCCAGAATTTGTGCTCTAAATTTTCTCCTCTTTTGGCATATTTGTTTTTCTGCACCTGTTACACTAACTTTGCAACATAATCTATGTGGATTTGCTCATTTATTTTCCTTTCTATAAACTTTAAAATCTTAATAATTGCTCCTTTTCTTGCACAAATCTTGATGTTATGTATTAGATTATAAAATTATTCTAAGCTTTTCGACAGATCAGTTAATGACGAGAGTTAATAAAAAGAGTACCCCATCACAGACAGAATGCTCTCACGGCTGATGAATTAGTATAACAAACAAATGTGAATACAAGATAAAAAAAAGTCAGGTTCAGTAGCTAAGCAATGAATATTTCACTCTTACAACAATCTTTCCTGTCTCACACCCCAGCTTTCCCCCAGTTACAATCCAATGCCCTGGAACATCCTCTGATCCCTTAGTCATCTCTGAAACATCTACATACCTCAGGAAGTTTCATGAAACTTCCTGATCGTGATCCCATAACGATCTCCTCATAGTGCAGCCTGGAACCTTCGAATAAAGAAGCTTCAAGTAGAGAACGTTCTTGGACCCAAAATCCCAAACGCCGAGTTGAGCGCCGGTGACAATGAATGCGCCGGAGGAAATCTCCAACGAAAGTGTCATCGAGCTCGACTGGAGACGTGCTCACGTGGGAGAACTTTCTTCCATTTTACGGGTTCGAACCAGCAGCTGTCTTGCTCCTCAGGCCCACGCCACATTGGTGGACCGATTGGGATGTGAGCATCCCAATATGGTTGAAGGATCTTTGGGAGGGAAGCCAAGTGCTGGACATGTATGGTTAATCTGTTCTGTTTTTCTCCTTCCAGGCAGAGTCTTAGGCCAGTAACAGGTCTGCGTCCAACCGAGACCTGCATTGCTGCTTGTTATATAAGCTAGGATGATTAAGAAAACATGCTACCTGCTCTTGGCTGATATAGACCTTCTGGCCCATTATACTGAACTGCAATGAAGGGAAGACAGGCTCTTTCCTTTGATGCCCAGGGAAATTTTCTCGAACTGGGGCCCATAATCGAGCGACCAGAAATTCAAGGAAGTATTGAAACTCTTCGACTGGAGGTTTGTCTGCAAATTAAACAAGGAAAAGCATGCATAGATGCTTCAGTGATGACATTGAAAATATCCCATCACCAGAACAGACACGCGGTGGTTGTTCTTACATTCTAAATAAAGGGTGATAGCTCGAGTTAGATGGTCCTTCCCGGGAATTTCCTCTAGGAGAGAGCTGACAGCCACAAAGGACATTTCGATAATCTCAGGAGCGAATCTTAACAGTTTTTGCCCATTGGCTGTGGCTATGGATGAGATCATCACCTCCTCTTCTTCTAAAAATGACAGTCACGTCCTGCATCAAACAGTACTTGAGAACTCCTACAAGAAGCAGGGGATCAGAAAACAATTTCTAATTGTAGAAGCTTCAAAAAGAATCACTTATAACATTACACTATATTGTGGAGAATTTATCAGCTCATCTTCACTGTTAAAAGAAAAAGGATCAACGGCCTGGAAATACAGAACAATTAGAACGTAGTTTGAAATGAAACATGACACAGGAAAATTGAAATGATTATTGAAGAAACAGATAGAACTACCTCATGATCGGCGAATCTCTGATCTCCTAAATCCTGAACATAATTTTTTTATCTCGATAGCTGATAGGGAAGATGAACTCCGCTGCTTGACATATATAACATCCTTACCACCAATAGTGACTGATGTTATCACATGAGTGCCATAATTTTCTATAAAACTGCGAATACGAGACATTAAGTTAAGTCCCTCTCTTAGTTCCGTATGCAGTTTTACTTAGTGACATACTTAGCCAACAAAGATGGTTCCCATGCATGAGGGACAGCTTTCCTGATATCTTCTGCTAAGGATGAAGGTTGCTTGTGTAGCTGAACTGTACACAAGGGGAAGAAGACTCCGTCCATGGCTAAGGTTTTGGTAGAAGAAGCCATATCAATTTTTTTTTGAGCCACTAAAGCTAAAGGCTGAACTAAAACCTCCAAGGGCAACATTTCCAGATAGATGAGCTTTCCTGTTGAAATATTCTGCCATCTGCAGAGTTTCATCACGAGTGGTAATTTTTTGTGCCAAATAAAGAAAAGTACCATAAATAAGTTCTCCAGGAAAACAAAGAAGCTATTGAACCAAGGAACTTTCAAACTTCCGTATATGTGACTTCCACATTTCAATCATTACTGCATCACAGATTACAATCTTCAACTAAGAGTGTCAAATTTCAAGGAAATACTATACTTTGTTAGGAGGTTGTTCATCACCATTTCTCCTGGCAACGATACCAATCGGGATCGCAAAAGAGTAAGAGTAGGAGGAGGAGATTGGGGACCGTCACAACAAGCAGTGGTGACACCCTCAGGCCCAGCCGTCCCCGCTGGATTCGTTGTCGGAAATGTTCTCGGAGATTCTCTGGCATCCACCTCGGAGGTGCAGGCTTCACAGCGGTCGATAATACTAGTGGTGGCGGCTGCTGAAACGGGCACTTGCTCCTCCAAGATGCCTGCAATCGACCGAACTTGGCAACACGACGTCGGAAGAGGCCTTCAGCCCATCGGAGGATCGTCGGAGTTGGGTCTGGGCAAAGGAAAGGTGGGTAATCCCATCGGAGGAAGCATGGAACACGTGAGGCGACGAAGAGCTGGGAGTGAAGGGAAGGGGTTGTCGTAGGGTATGTAAGAATGTGGGTTAGGGTATCAATACAATCACCCCAACTTGGTGTTCTTTCTCTGTCGGCCATAGCTGGGTTCTGATATCGATTGTAGCGCTGAGAAAGAAAGGGCCAACAAGTCACTCTTCAAATTTCATGAACAATTAACCGATGAGAATAAATGACTTAGCATCAAGCATAAAAAAATGGGTATGGTGATCCTACTAAATTGCTCATTTATGCAAAAACTAAAAAACACTAAAAGCATTATTCGATACTTTCATGAACATTAAAGAGAACAAGAACAGAACACTGAGTCCCACTGCATGCACAGTAAAACCAAGCCTCTCCCTTCCTCTCTATTCAACTCTTACATTTTTTTCTTCATCTACTAACCCTTCTCTTCTGTTATCTCCAAAGGCTTCAAATTTCCTCTTTCAATCCCCTGTGTAAAACTTAATTTCTGCTGAAGGCCATGACAACCTATCAGTTATCAGAGCCTGACAAGATCAACTTCGAAAAAGCCCCGAAATCTTGAAATAGAATCTGAAATGTTCTTCTTAAAAATGCTCCATTGCAGGATAGATCTCCTCTGAGAATCTCACATCTCTCGGAACATCAGGCACCACCAATCCGTCGAAAGCAAGCTGATGTCGCGTGTGCTCTTCATCGACCTCCACAACCCTAGAACCCACAAGCCCCTTTCAATAAACCAGTTCACATCGAAACCCTTTCCAAGAGCTTGGATCGAACTCCGAAGAACGCGAATTACCGCATCCTCCTCCATGACGATTAAAATCCAAGGACGGAAGATCTGATACTCCGATTCTTTCGTTCTTCAGGCTGAGAAATTTCCACGGAACAGGAATCCAACTGAAACATGTGGCAGAGATTTCTTCTTCCTCGCGAAAGCTTCTCCGGGAAAAACCACTTGCTCCTCCAGCCCTTCTGAGTTGGATTTCCCGAAACCCTAAGCCACAAAAAGAGCTCAAGATCTTCCAGTTTTTCTCTTCGCGAGCTCCGGAAAAGCGCGGAGATGATTTTCCTCCATAGCTCTTCAGCTGCCCTCAGTTCCACCACCGCGCTTCCCACGACGCCACGTGGCTTCAGAGATAATGTGCCAGCTGAATGGCTGTGATAAAGTCAATATTGTTCTACTTTGTCAACCGTACGGATTAGATTCTACGAAATAGGAATGCTTATTGGACCGGTTCGATTCAGAACCGAATCGAAACCGGTTCAGTAAGAACCGGTTCGGTCCAGAACCGGTCTAGTCAGAACCGGTTCGATCCAGAATCGGTTGAACAGGACCGGTTCTAACCGGTTCTAACCGGTTCCGAGCTGCAGAACCGGTCCGGACTGGTTCTGTGTAACCAGAACCGGTTATCCGGTTCGGAACCGGACCGGTTTCGTTGAACTGAAACCGCCGGTTAAAAATAAAAATAAAAATAAATAAATAAATAAATAAATATATATATATATGGGGGCAACGCCCGCGCATGCGCTGCCCCCGCCCCAATGTCATCTGCAGTAAATGCTGCCAGCTGCAGATATTATTAAAAAAAAAAATTAAATGAACGGTCATTTGATCGTTGCAATTTGCAAACGGTCAAATGACCATTTTAAATTCTAAAATGACCGTTTTAAGATCATTTTAGACTTTTTAACTTGTATTAAATTTTCTATAAATAGTATAATTTTTGTTATGATAATTCGTACAATTTTCATCAATTTTTTCTATTCTTCTGCTTTGTTAAAAAATCTGCAAACACGTTTTAATGGCTTTTCATTGTCGATTTTCTGGCGGTTCTTCCTCAAATCGCCAAGGAAATGTTGATCCAAAGTATGTTCCGCAGTCTAGCATCACGTGCCATGGGTCAATTTTTCTTCTAAAATAATTCATGGGTAGACAATTTTTAATAAATATATATGTGTTTGTAAAAGTTAATTTTAATAAATTTAAATTTAAATAAAATATTATTTTATTTAAAATATGAATAATATAAAATAAAATTAATTATTATATTAAATTATAATGAAAATTAATTATTATTTTGATATACAAGTGAAATAAAAGTAATTTTTTATTTTAAATTATATATATATATATATATTATAAAATATAATTAATTTTTAATATTAAATTTTATGAATGACATGATATATTTGATTAAAATAAATTAAATTAATTTTAAATAAGTTAAATAAATTGGCCTGTTAATTAATTTTATTTATTATTTTACGCAAATTTTAATAAAATTAAATAATTTTAGCTTTATTACATGTAATTTAAAAAAAATCAAATATTTTTTCTTACGCTTTCAAAAAAATAGATCCTTAAGAGCCTGTTTGGCCGCAGGACTGATTTGGTCCTTGGAGTTTTTTGTGACCTAATTTAGGATTTTATGGTTAGAAAAAAGTTAGTGTTTGGTATGTGGACTAATAAAGTCTAGTACAAGTAATGTATAAAAAAATTAGTTATGCAAATTAAAATATATTTTATATAACGATCTTGACTTTATATATATATACAAAATTATTGAAAAGCCGCTGTAATTAACTCATAAATTTTATTTAACTTAAAATTTTAAAAAATGAGCAAAAAGATCCGTGCAGTTTTTCGAATATTACATAATAAGTTCTTTTCTATTACATCAAACAAACTTTTAATTTTACACTTCATACCACTTCAAATTTTTAAATTTAATTCATTTTTTTAACAGAAATGACGCCAAAAGTTAAATTATATTTTTTTATTACAGATACGAACGAGTGAAATTCCAACAAATCGTCGAGCTCAACTTGAGAAAAAAAAATATTTTAAGTTGATTCCAATCCTTGTCTTCTACTTTTTATAGTAGGACTGATTGAGAGGAACAAATCCTCCAAATTAATTATTTTAATATAAAATATTATAATTTTATTAATTCATTTGTTACATATATATTTTTAATATCATTTATTTTATATTATTAATTATAAAATAATAAAATGTAATAAAAAATTTTAATAAAATTTTAAAATTGATGAATATGTATATTTTAAAAATACAGAGCAACAATCATATAATTTCAAGGATATTTGAGAAACAAAATACTATATATAATAATATACAATAACACATTAAAATATTGCATATACTACATCATATATGAGTTAATATTGCATCCACAATATCACATATGACAATATACAATAATTGAATAAAAAAAGCATGTTACAGGATAACATACAGCTCAAAAACATTTCAAATAGAAAATGTAAATAGAAAAAAAAATACAAAATTGTGGTGTTGCATCTGCGCCCAAACTTCAAAGAAGAAGTGAGAAGAGGAACCACTGAATCCATCTGAAATAATTACGAAACTGTTAATCATTATCTTCCCATTGAAATAGTACACATTCATATTAATAGGATGTTTCGCAAATTCTACACTTGCGTCTTTGTCTTTCATACTTTCCTACATGTAGCAATTTGCAGTAGCTTTTATTAAACTATTGTTCTTCTCGTCTGTTTTATCAGTTCCACCAAATTTGCTATCTTCTACAAAATTTCAATGGTGTTAATGCCATCAAAACCCATAAAATTCAAGTTAAGGTCATTAAGGAAATGCACGTACATTATTTTTCTATAAAAGATATAAGCTTGTCACCTTCAGTCCATTCGTTGCTTTGGATTATTACCTGTTAAAATAAAAAATATATTAGTGTTGTAACATTCACCTAATATATATGATAAATTAAAACATAGCTTTATATTCATATGATTTCATTGTTGTCATAATATGTCAGCCAGTCTTCCTCTAATCATTTCTCCTCTAACACTGTCTCCTATACTTGTATTGGATACAGTTGAAAATCAAGCGACTAGATTGTATTCTTCGAACATCTTGTTCCATACGTGCATTCCCTTGATGTAAAGAGATAAAATTAAAAATAATGGCACACACAATAACGATCTTCACTTGAGACTGAAACGAAAACTGTTTCATGTAAGCTAAAATTTAAAACTTTTGCTTCAATATTTCAAATGTCTTTTCAATTATGTTCCTTTTCAAAGCATGTCTATGATTGAACATTTCCTCTTTGCATTTGTAAATGCGTGACTGTTCTGTCTGATAGTAACTCAGATGGTAATTACAATGGCGATAAGGTGCAATAAATTTATCTGTATTTGCATACCCAGAATCAACAAGGTAATCTTTTCCTGCATAATATATAAATAATATTACAATTATATTTAATACGACATATTCATAAATAGAATAACTTCATTTTATTTACCATTTGGTACAAAGAAATTTGTATTTTCTAGAGCCCATCGCAACACTGTACTGTCAGCGGCAGATCCACCCCATCCAGCAACAATGAAATGAATCATACTGTCAAAGCCAACAACCATCATAATATTCTGGGACATACTACCTTTGCGATTAATGAAACGCTCATGCATCGTTGAGAAAATAATAGCCGGAATATGTGTTCCGTAAATAGCTCATGCTCAATCCTGTAAATTGCAAAAGTTATTAAACCAAAAAAAATTAAATATAATGAATACTTTATATATCGTTTACTTTGAATAATTTGAAGTTGTGATAACATCTGAAGAAGAGTCTCTTGTGTATTCAACATTGGGAACGTTGAGATACTCCCTCTCTAAACCAAATAATCCATTCAGTATTAAATTGAAATACCGACTAGTAGTCTCAAGTGAGTGTTGGAAGAATTCTGTAATAGATCTCAGACTACAGCTGTGAGTAATGACACGTAAAAAAATAGCTAATTGTTTTGCTGCAGTGATATTATGACTATTCTCAATTACTCCTCTTGAAATAAGTAAGTTCCTCAATCTCAAGAATGTATGTGCTGACATACGCAAATTATCAGCAAGACGATCTGGGTGTCCTTCGAGCAAATCGTGTATATATTGATGCCCACTATAACTGCGATTGTACATAGGTCTTCTAATAGATGTACTAGCAACAGTTTCCATTATATCATCTTCGATTGATTGATCTATATCATTGCCAATTAAATAATCTCTCAGCTCATTCATGTTTGTAACAGGCAAATACAACAGGTGGAGATAATATAAATATATCAGTCATAATATCAATATTAACAAAGTACTCAATTATAAATAAAATAATGATCATAGTTAGGTAGTTCAATAAAAAGTAAAGTACAATCACAAAAACTCAACAGATGAGTGATAATAAAAAAAAGAACATATGAATATAAAATAGTAACTGAGAAAAATTCATTCTCCAAAATATCTAATCTTCACAATTCTGACGCCATTGCTTTAGTTCATAAATCAAGCATTTGTTCGACTCTTTAATCTTCTTCCTATTTATAAGGAAAAATGAGCAGCTGCTTATGGACACCCTAATATTAGTCACCAGTGCATACATTGTCATTGTATATATATGGTGGAAGCATAAATGGAAACAATATTATCTCTAGTGCCATAATTCCTACTTCCGCAGCTATAGGTTTGCTTTTTATCCAATATGGGAAGCGACATCTATTGCATGACTAGTTTTGTATTTTGCATTGTCTCGAAATTGGATGTTTCAACTTTTTAGAATTTATGATAGCATCGATCTTGATTAAGGATAGTCCTTCAATTTCTTGATCATGTCACAAAATCTTATTTTTCGATAATCACTTTTATATTTATGGAATACTTCTTCAAGGGTGACTTTAAGAAACTTTCTTTAAAGGGTTTCATTGATTCCTTCAGATAGAGAGGGTTGCCTCAATATTATATGTGACGCTCGTAGCCGAAGAGAGCAGGGGATGATCGTCGGTTGAGATCATTAAAGAAAGAAATCACTGAGGTAAAATGCGGCTCCTTGTAAGCTTTGAAGCCAAATAATGAGTGGCGAGAGTTGCACCTTGTGAGCCCCGTGGACGAAAAAGGAGGGGAGTGATCGCCGGGTGATGTCCTAAGAGAAAGAAATTACTGAGGTAAAGTGCAGCTCTTGGCATGCTTCTAGGCTAAATAATGAGTGGTGAGAGGGGAACAAGAATGGATCGTCCCAATTATATTAATTATAATTAAGTTTTGCTTTTTATAGAGTTTATATAGGAATCTAATATTCCTATTATCTCAATGTAAATGTATTATTCGTTTTGACTTTAGAAAAAATGTTGTGACCTAAGTACTTCCTAGAGGGTCACCCATCCTAGCGTTACTCCAGCCCAAATACGCTTAGCTATAGAGTTTTCCATCATTAGCCTCACGGTTTTATCCCAAAAGGCACTTCTGTCATTTGAGATCATGTTATCTACTTACACAGTTCAGGATCTCTCTTTCTTTTCAATGTGAGACAATTCATTTCTCTGTCTCTTTCACCACTCATTATTTGGGTTAGAAATCTGCCAGGAGCCACAATTTACCTCATTGATTTCTTTCTCTTAGGACGCTTTAGAAAAATTGCGTGACTTGAGTACTTCTCAGAAGATCATCCGTTCTAGTGCTACTCTAGCCCAGACACGCTTAACTATAGAGTTTTTCATTATTAACCTCACAATTTTATCCCAAAAAATACCCATACTATTTGAGATCGTGTTATTTACTTATATAGTTCAAGATCTCCCTCTTTGGTGAGATTAAAAATTATATTAAAATAATTAGAAAATTATATGAGTACTTGATGTTAACGCAAAATAAATAATTTGTTATATTTTCAATTTATGCAAATATAACGTAAAAGTATATTTACCATTATTATTTTTATATTTTTGGATATATTATTTTCCATTCATTTAATTTCACACTATCATATTAATATATTATTGAATAATACATTTTTACAGTATCACTTAACTCTTACAAATACCAAAAAATTCGATTTTATATTGCTTGCATCAATATTATATGCTTGCATAATTTTGTGCCAACATTTAATTAATATCTATTAATTTTGCATATATTTGATCTTCTGCATAACTCCTTACCTCAAGATTTTAATTCACCAACAAGTAACTCTAGTATCTTCACAATAGATTAGTTAATATGTTATTTTTGTGATACTATATTTCAATTTATATATATATATATATATATATATATATATATATATATATTTGTATTTAAATATTCAGATTTATATATTTTTGTTTCTTTTTATGCAAATGATTAAGTAATTTATATTTATACAAACTAGGGCACAATCTAATTGATTTAATTTATGTTTGATTGATGGTTTATGAAAATTTATTCTTTAAGAAATTGCCCAAGTGCTATAGTTATTACATTTATAGAAAATTGGGCTTTTCATTCAATGAAACAAAAGTTACAAGTAAATGGGCCGGATTAGTTCTGGGCCTTTGAAGCCCAATAAAATGCATCTAAGCCCAGTGAAATCCACAAAGACAAACTGGACCGCAATTATATATGCTCGCTCCTTGCCACGATGAAACCCTAAAACAAGGTGCGGCGCACCTGAGGAGAATTTCCGGCGATAATGGTAAGACATCATTTTGTTGGTCTTCCTTCTTCATTTAACTTCTTCCTTTCTTATTTGGTTTGATCTTCGTTCGATTCTCCTCCGCAGACCTTCAAGCGCAGAAATGGAGGCCGCAACAAGCACGGCCGCGGCCACGTCAATTTTATCCGCTGCTCGAACTGCGGGAAATGCTGCCCTAAGGTAATCAATCAAACTTTTGTTCGTATCTGTACTTCGATAAATCCCAAATCTCTGGATCGATCTGATCCGGCCGAAAGAGTTCCTTATGGAGATTGATCTTTCGAGACGCAATAACATTGCAGTTGTATTATTTTTTCTTTCTTTTCGATTTCCCTGTTATTTGTGGATGGCTTGAGCAAAGAAGATCCTTCTTATCTCATCTTGTGTTTGTGTATTTTGAGTATATAGGATAAAGCTATTAAGAGGTTTCTGGTGAGGAACATAGTGGAGCAAGCTGCTGTCAGGGATGTTCAGGAGGCTTGTGTTTATGATGGTATTTGTGCTTTCCTGGCATTATTTGATTTGATTTTATCAGTTTGCTATCTGATTGGTAATTTATTTCTTGTAGGCTACACTCTACCGAAGCTGTATGCAAAGATGCAGTACTGTGTGTCTTGTGCTATCCACTCCCACGTCGTTAGGGTTCGATCCCGCACTGCCAGGAGGGTTCGTGAGCCTCCCCAGAGGTTCAGGCGCAGGGTAAGTCATTAACAAACTGATTGAATATGATATTTTCAGAAAAATAATTTATATTCTACTTCAGTTGTATTTTGTTACTCAAGTTCCTAACACTCACCGCCGCATAACATAGTTGATCGATATTAACTTTTATCCTTGCACATCTTACTACCACCCTCAATATTAATCATCCCTTTTATACAGCCATTATTACAGTAATATCAAAGGTATTTAGAGTTCTCAAAACAATTATTATCCTATCTAATCTAATAGCATTGACCATATTTTAGAGAAATTTTTGGGTCTGTTCTCAAACCATTTGAGGACCAATCACAGCGTGCCACACGTGCACTCCGAGTAGCTTCAATTGAGGATAAGCTCAGAGAGATTTATTTTAGATGTTTTTGACATAATTTGATGGAAGCTTGATAAGGAGAGTTGGGTTATTAATTAGATTTTGCCTATGTGTGAAGAGGAAGAGAAAAACAAAAATAGATATGACAAGAAGCTATAAGAATTGACCTTGCATATTTAAAGCTAAATGAGATATTGCTATTTGATATAATGCAATGGGAACAAATGATTCATATAGCCGACCACACTTAATGGAATTAAGGCTTGGTTGTTCTTGTAGTTGTTTGTTTATCTAGATCTTATATTCATTTAGTATTTTTGATAGAATGATATGTCAATAGAAGCATAAATTGACATATTGAGCGTGTTAGGGATCTTTGTTTGATCTCTTATTAATTCTATAGTATTCAATCCCTGAGTGCACACATCTTCCCTTTTTGACCTTTTAGGTGTGTTTGTTTGTAAGGTTAAATTTAAGAAGGTTAAAATTAAATTTAGATAGAGATATTTTTTTATTGAAAATTGTGAATGATGTGGAATAAAGTTAGTTATTATATTGGGATATGTGAGGGATGTGATATAAAATTAGTTATTATGTTGGAATATGTGAGGGAGAGAGATAATTATGTTCTTTCAAGCATGTCAAATGAACATTTCCTCTTCATTTTTAAATGCGGTGACTGTTCATGTCTGATAGTAGACTCAGATGGGTAATTACAATGGCGATAAGGTGCAATAATTTATCGGTGATTTGCGATACGCAGAATCAAACAGGTAATACGCGTTCTCCTGCATAATCCCTATAAAAATATTAACAATTTATTTAATAGACATATTTCATAACATAGAGAATAACTTCAATTTTATTTTACCATTTGGTACAAAGAAATCTGTATTTTTCTAGAGCCACATTCTCGCAACATAGTACTGTCAGCGGCAGATCCACTCTCCATGCCATCCAGCAACAATGAAATGAATCATACTGTCAAAGCGACACCATGCACTAAATTCTGGGAACATACTACTTTGCGATTAATGAAACGCTCATCGCATCGTGTGAGGAAAATTAATAGCCGGAATATGTGTTTCCGTAAATAGCTCCTGCTCATCCTGTAAATTGCAAAAGTTATTAAACCAAAAAAAAAATTAAATATAATGAATACTTTATATATCATTTACTTTGATAATTTTGAAGTTGTGATAACATCTGAAGAAGAGTCTCTTGTGTATTCAACATTGGAAACGTTGAGATACTCCCTCTCATAAACCAAATATCCATTCAGTATTAAATTGAAATACCGACTAGTAGTCTCAAGTGAGTGTTGGAAGAATTCTGTAATAGATCTCAGACTACAGCTGTGAGTAATGACACGTAAAAAAATAGCTAATTGTTTTGGCTGCAGTGATATTATGACTATTTCTCATTTACTCCTCTTGAAATAAGTAAGTCCCTCAATCTCAAGAATGTATGTGCTGCATACGCAAATATTATCAGCAAGACGATCTGGGTGTCTTCGAGCAAAATCGTGTATATATTGATGTCCACTATAACTGCTTTGTACATAGGTTCTTCTAATAGATGTACTAGCAACAGTTTCCATTATATCATCTTCGATTGATTGATCTAATATCATTGCCAATTAAATAATCTCTCAGCTCATTCATGTTTGTAACAGGCAAATACAACAGGTGGAGATAATTAAATATATAGTCATAATATCAAATATTAACAAAGTTACTCAATTATAAATAAAATAATGATCATAGTTAGGTAGTTCAATAAAAAGTAAAGTAAATCACAAAAACTCAACAGATGAGTGATAATAAAAAAAAGAACATATGATATAAAATAGTAACTGAGAAAAATTCATTCTCCAAAATATCTAACTTCACAATTCTGACAGCCATTTGCTTTAGTTCATAAATCAGCATTTGTTCGACTCTTTAATCTTCTTTCCTATTTATAAGGAAAATGAGCAGCTGCTTATGGACACCCTAATATTAGTCACCAGTGCATACATTGCCATTGTATATATATGGGGAAACATAAATGGAAAACAATATTATCTCTAGTGCATAATTGCCTACTTCCGCAGCTATAGGTTTGTCTTTTTATCCAATATGGGAAGCGACATCTATTGCCATGGACTAGTTTTGTATTTTGCATTGTCTCGTAAAATTGATGTTTTAACTTTTTAGAATTATGATAGCATCGATCTTGATTAAGGATCTCCTTCATTTTCTTGATCATGTCACAATAACTTATTTTTCGATAATCACTTTTATATTTATGTGAATACTTCTTCAAGGGTGACTTTAAGAAACTTTCTTTAAAGGGTTTCATTGATGTCCTTCAGATAGAGAGGGTTTGCCTCGCAATATTATATGTGCACGCTCGTAGCCGAAGAGAGCAGGGGATGATCGTCGTTGAACGATCATTAAAGAAAGAAATCACTGAGGTACAAGTGCGGCCTCCTTGTAAGCTTTGAAGCCAAATAATGAGTGGGCGAGAGTTGCAACCTTGTGAGCCCCGTGGACGAAAAAGGAGGGGAGTGATCGCCGGGTGATGTTCTAAGAGAAAGAAATTACTGAGGTAAAGTGCAGCTCTTGGCATGCTTCTAGGCTAAATAATAAGTGGTGAGAGGGGAACAAGAATGGATCGTCCCAATTATATTAATTATAAATTAAGTTTTGCTTTTTATAGAGTTTTAATATATGAATCTAATATTCCTATTATCTCAATGTAAAATGTATTATTGTTTTTGGACTTTAGAAAAAATGCTGTGACCTAAGTACTTCCTAGAGGGTCACCCATCCTAGCGTTACTCCAGCCAAATATGCTTAGCTATAGAGTTTTCCATCATTAGCCTCACGGTTTTATCCCAAAGGCACTTCTGTCATTTGAGATCATGTTTATCTACTTACAACAGTTCAGCGATCTCTCTTTCTTTTTCAATGTGAGACAATTCATTTCTCTGTCCTCTTTAACCACTCATTATTTGGGTTACGAAGTCTGCCAGGAGCCACAATTTACCTCATTGATTTCTTTCTCTTAGGACGCTTTAGAAAAATTGCGTGACTTGAGTACTTCTCAGAAGATCATGCCGTTCTAGTGCTACTCTAGCCCCAGACACGCTTAACTATAGAATTTTTCATTATTAACCTCACAATTTTTATCCCAAAAAAAATACCCATACTATTTGAGATGTGTTATTTTACTTATATAGTTAAGATCTCCTCTTTTGGTGAGATTAAAAATTATATTAAAAATAATTAGAAAATTAATATGAGTACTTGATGTTAACGCAAAATAAATAATTGTTATATTTTTCAATTTATGCAAATATAACGTAAAAGTATATTACCATTATATTTTATATTTTTTGGGATATATTATTTTCCATTCATTTAATTTCACACTATCATTTATTATATTATTGAATAATACATTTTTACAGTATCACTTAACTCTTAAAATACCAAAAAAAATTCGTTTTATATTGCTTGCATCAATATTATATGCTTGCATAATTTTTGTGCCAACATTTAATTAATATCTATTAATTTTGCATATATTTGATCTTTGCATAACTCCTTACCTCAAGATTTTAATTCACCAACAAGTAACTCTAGTATCTTCACAATAGATTAGTTAATATGTTATTTTTGTGATACTATATTTCAATTTATATATATATATATATAATATTTGTTTTAAATATTCAGATTTAATATATTTTTGTTTCTTTTTTTGCAAATGATTAAGTAATTTTATATTTATACAAACTAGGGGCACACATCTAATTTGATTTAATTTTATGTTTGATTGATGGTTTTATGAAAATTTATTGCTTTAAGAAATTGCCGCCCAACTGCTATAGTTATTACATTTATAGAAATTGGGCTTTTCATTCAAAACAAAATTACAAGTAAATGGGCCGGATTAGTTTCTGGCCTTTGCAGCCCAAAAAATGCGTCTAAGCCCATATGAATCCACAAAGACAAACTGGACCGCAATTATATATGCTCGCTCCTTGCCACGATGAACCTAAACAAGGTGCGGCGGGCAACCTGAGGAGAATTTTCCGGCGATAATGGTAAGACATCATTTTGTTGGTCTTCCTTCTTCATTAACTTCTTCCTTTCTTATTTGGTTTGATCTTCCGTGTCGATTCTCCTCCGCAGACCTTCAAGCGCAGAAATGGAGGCCGCAACAAGCACGGCCGCGGCCACGTCAATTTTATCCGCTGCTCGAACTGCGGGAAATGCTGCCCTAAGGTAATCATCAAACTTTTGTTTCGTATCTGTACCTCGATAAATCCCAAATTCTCTGGATCGATCTGATCCGGCCGAAAGAAGTTCCCTTATGGAGATTGATCTTTCGAGACGCAATAACATTGCAGTTGTATTATTTTTTCTTTATTATCTCTTTTTCGATTTTCCCTGTTATTTGTGGATGGCTTGATCAAAGAAGATCCTTTCTTATCTCAATCTTGTGTTTTGTGTATTTTGAGTATATAGATAAAGCTATTAAGAGGTTTCTGGTGAGGAACATAGTGGAGCAAGCTGCTGTCAGGGATGTTAGGAGGCTTGTGTTTAATGTGGTATTTGGCTTTCCTGGCATTATTTGATTTGATTTTATCAACGTTTTGCTATCTGATTGGTAATTTATTTCTTGTAGGCTCACTCTTATCCGAAGCTGTATGCAAAGATGCAGTACTGGTGTGTCTTGTGCTATCCACTCCCACCATCGTTAGGGTTTCGATCCCGCACCGCAGGAGGGTTTCGTGAGCCTCCCCAGAGGTTCAGGCGGCAGGGTAAGTCATTAACAACTGATTTGAATATGATATTTTCAGAAAAATTAAATTTTATTACTAACTTTCAGTTGTATTTTGTTACTCAAGTGCCTAACACTCACCGCCGCATAACATAGTTTGATCGATATTAAACTTTTATCCTTGCACATCTTACACCCTCAATATTAATCATTCCTTTTTAGACAGGCCATTATTACATGTAATATCAAAGGTATTTAGAGTTCTCAAAACAATTATTATCCTATCTAATCTAATAGCATTGAACCATATTTTAGAGAAATTTTTTGGGTCTGTTCTCAAACCATTTGAGGACCATCACAGCCGTGCCACAACGTGCACTCCGAGTAGCTTAAATTGAGGATAAGCTCAGAGAGATTTATTTTAGATGTTTTTGAGACATAATTTGATGGGAAGCTTGATAAGGAGAGTTGGGTTTATTATTAGATTTTTTGCCTATGTATGAAAGAGGAAGAGAAAACAAAAATAATATGACAAGAAGCTATAAGAAAATGATCTTGCACATTTAAAGCTAAATGAGATATTGCTATTCTGATAGAATGCAATGGGAACAAATGCATTCATATAGCTGACCACACTTAATGGAATTAAGGCTTGGTTTTGTTCTTGGTAGTTGTTTGTTTATTCTAGATCTATATTCATTTAGTATTTTTGAAGAATGACATGTCAAAGAAGCATAAATTGACATATTGAGCGTGTTAGGGATCTTTGTTTGATCTCTTTAATTTTTAATTCCTATGGTATTCAATCCTTGAGTGCACACATCTTCCCTTTTTGACCTTTTACCCCGTTTGTCTATAAGTTTAAAATTAACTTTGGTTTAATTTTAACCAGGCATATCACATCGCACATAAAATTTAATATTAAAAAATTAAATTTATTTCACATCCTACACATATTACTAAAATAATAACCTAACTTATATCACATCCCCTCACATATTTCAGTATAATATAACTTTATATCACATCCTCACATTATCTCAATATAATAACTAACTTTATTTCACATCATTCAAGAACTTTCAATAAAAAAATATCTCCTGTCAAAATTTAATTTTAAACCTTCTTAATTTAACCTTCCTTAAATTTAAAAACTAACAAACAAACACACCAGTTTATTGTTAAGTATATAGGGATAGTTGTCATTGATTTTGGAAGCAGTATGTTTGGACATTCTTCTCAGTCAAATCTGCAACTCATGATAACACTGTATCTTGCATTCTTTGTCAAGGTGACAGTTAGATACGTGAGTCCTTTCCTTTTGCTGTGAAGGGTAATAAGTAAATCTTAACTTCTTGTAGTGTTTTGGTTTTTATGTTGAACTAGATTTTCCAAAGAAGTAGATGTGATTGCTTGTAATACCATTTAGTACGGTTATTTTTCTT